>CM054132.1:21242334-21842334 GCA_028751855.1 Ambrosia trifida
CCGAGCCTTCACAAATCGCCAATACTCCTCTCTTAATCTCTAATTCTTCACACAACACTCTGTTGTTCAACCACGATCGCATATTTTGACTTTAAGCTTGACCAAGCAATCGAACACGAATCAACACTGTAAGTGTAATGTTTTATGTGGGTTTTGATCACCGGCGTTCACACATCAAAAACCCTAACATTAATCGGGTTAAAGATGTGTGAATTGCTTGATTGGAAAAGCTAGGGTTCGTGGGTTTTAGATTTGGGGAAGAAACTGATTTTGCTCATTGTATTTATTTTTAAATAACTGAGATAAGTCACAACCACAGGCCTAGGCCAAGTGGTTGTGACTGAAGCCTACAACTTAGACAACCCGGGTTCGAGTCCCGGCTTGAACACCCTTTTTCCCATTTATTTTTCATCTAAAAACAAACCATTATATATATATATATATATATATTACACTTAAATCTTGTAAATTCCTTTTTAAATATTAAAACCTTTTTATAAATTCTAAAAAAATTATATTTATCAAAACTGAGGTAAAAGTTTTATCTACAATTTTTATTTTTCTGAAATTTATTTATTTAATATTTATAATAATTAAATCAAGTTTATTCTATTTTATTTATAAAAATCTATAAAAATATCAAAACGATCTTATTAATTTCTACAAAAATTATTCTAAGTTTATATAACAATAAACTTTCCTGAAATGATTTTTATTTCAGAAAAATCATTTATTTAATATTTTTAATCAATTTTTGTTAGTTTTAATCATAATTAAATCATAATAAATCCAATTTTTAATATTTTTGCACCAAAATTTTATACAAATTATTTCTGATCATTTAGAACAGAAATATAATTTTTTAAACTTATAATTCTTTAATTTTAGTATTTTTAAATTATTAAAGTTAAAGTTTGACAATTTATAATAAATAGATTTAATAATCTATTTTAAAGAAAATAATTTTATAAAAATTATTTTTATACTTTAAACACATTCTTGTGACCATCCTAGGTTTAACATTTATAAAAAGATTTTTAGTTATTTATTTACTAAATTTCTCTCAATTGGCGAATATTTTTCAAACAAGCATTTATCCCCAATTCGAAGCCCTAGAAACTTATACACTTGTAGACTTGATAGACTTAGACATATTTATTATCTTGTTATAGGGTGATACTTGATACATTTGGGCAACACAATTATCCAATTTTTCAACAGATATTACATTTTACCAAGGTGAGTTTTACATAGCCCCTTTTCTATTTATCACTATTTTTGGGGTGAAACATGTTACAACATTATTTATGCAATTCAATCATCAATGTGTCTATGTGTATTTCTATGTTGCATTATGTCTTGAACATGACTAGGGTAAGCACAATTCTAGCATAAACATTCATCAGCCAAACGGTATACATTGATAGATCTATTGGACTGACAATCCCACCCGGATACGTGCCTCCTACAAAGGTTACGTGGGTGTTTGTTACTGCAATTTAAACGAGTGAACCATGAGCGTATGGGATGTACCACAATTACAACAGTCAACAAGGTTGATTATGCACTCGATTTACTTCTAGTATGTTTTCGCATATGGACTAGATTGCCATGACACATGAATTGCACAACAATTTTATTCTATTATCAAAACCTATGTAATTCTCACCAACTTTTGTTGACCCAAAACATTTTCAACCTAACATGTTTCAGGTTCTATTTGCTTGAAGATTTGATTTGATGCTTGAAGATATGTGTATAGTTTTGTTCAATTTGATGTACAAATTCTAGAACAATTGTATGTAATTTAAATTATTTAATGAAATTTATTATTCACCATGAGCTACTGAACAATCATCAATACGTGACATCCCGATGTTTCCGCCATCGGTTGGGGTGTTACAGATTGGTATCAGAGCCAGGTTATAGGGAATTAGGTTATTAGAAAAATAATCTAGTCTATAACCATAGGATTTAACCAGTACTTGCTTCTTTTACTTGCTATACTCTATCTCCCTCCTACTTCATATCCCTACTTTCATTCCTACAAGAAGGTTGCTCTCCATCAGTGGATCTACTCCTAGAATAATAGGACAAAATCCTCAGGTTTAACCTGAACCACCTTGAGATCTCGTCGAAGTTCTAGATTCTAATAACGAACACGTGCAATCTGGAAGGGTGAACGCCTGTATTCTGAGTCTTCTGTCTAGGCTGGCATTGCGCATATATCCCAATCAGACGAGGGACCCGGATGCCTACCTGGGAATTCTCGGGATGAGTGTCCACTTATAGGCTAAAGCATGTCTTCATATGTTATTAGAATTTAGAATCTTTGATAAGTCAACGTTTTCGTTTATTCGTTTTAATTAATGAATAAATGATTACATTCCTTATATAATCTCATTCATTTCACTGTGTCTCTTACAGATCATGCCTCCACGTCGCAGTGCTCGTCTTAACAGTGGTGAAAATCATGATGAAGGAAGTAGCAATCACAACCACAACCACGACACTAACCACAACAACAACAACAACAACAACAATAATAATGGTGTTGATGCCCAACTAGCTGCAATCATTTCTCAACAAATGGCACAGCAAATTGCAACTCTGGTTCCCAACTTACTAGCTCAAGTCATCCAGTTGAACGGCAACGGGAACGGCAACGGCAACGGGAATGGACACCACAACGAGAATGGACTTCCAGCCTGTACCCTTAAGCACTTTAATTCTTGCAATCCCCCAAAGTTCAGTGGAGAAGAAGGAGCTACAGGACTCCTACAATGGTTTGAGGGTATTGAGAATACCTTCATCAACAGTGAGTGCCCCAACAATTTTAAAGTCCGTTATGCCATGAGTGTTCTTCACAAACGAGCACTCACTTGGTGGAATGAAGAAAAACGCACTCGCGGAGCTGAAGCTGCACTAGCCTTAACTTGGGATCAAGCTAAAGACATTATGAAGGCAGAGTTCTGTCCTCGTAATGAAATCAAGAAACTGGAAGATGAATTTCATGACCTTGCTCAAGACAGTGGGGAAAACCTTGCTTACAACACTCGTTTTCACGAACTTAGCTTACTGCTACCCCACAAAGTCACCCCTTTGCCCATTGCGATCGAAAAATACATTGGTGGCTTACCGATGCAGATTCAAGACACGGTGTGGGGAAGGAACCCTGCTACATTGGAAGAAGCAAAGCGTTTGGCTGCCACCCTAACAGATAACCATGTGAAGGCAGGAACCCTGACTCGTAAAGGGGAAAAGAAAAAGGATACTTCCCAACCTGCCGTTGAAATCAAAACTGAGGCCTCAACCAACGGGAAGAACAAGGTCAGGAATTTTGCAATAGATACCACTGCCCCACCCAACAAGAAACAATACAATGGGAAGCTACCTAAGTGTGACACCTGCCAGTATCACCACCCAACTCAAGTACCCTGTCGACAGTGCACCAATTGTCAAAGATATGGGCATCTTGCTGATGCTTGTCGTATCCCTGCTACAAACGCTCTTGATGCTCCAAATAACCCCGCTTGAAACCCTCCAACTACTTAACAGCAAGTCCTACCATTTGAATAATGTCTATTTTCTCTTTAATTCCATGTATTGCACTTTTGAATCAAATAATAAATTCAAGTATTATTATAACATCTGTGTGCATGCTTGTTTGAATGTGAATTAATTGCTATATCTACTTGCTTACTTGTACCACAATTAGTTGACTACCAAACAACCTACTTAACGATTGGTAGAGGTCATCATGTCTTTCCAACAGTCGGGAGAGGCCCTACCACCTGCTCAACGACTGGTGGGGACTATCAGACCTGCTCAACAATCAGAAAGTCATAAAAGGACACAAAACCCTAATGTAAGGTAAATTAATAATTACGGTCCGGAACGTAATTATGAATTTACAGGTACATTAAGGTAGTGTGAAATTTTATCAAGAGTGTCGGTAGTCGACCAATTGCTAACCTAGTGTCTTCCTTTAACTTCGGGATGAAGTTCCTAAAAGTAGGGGAGACTGTAACATTTCGCACTAAATAGATATACGTTACGGATTAAAACGACAAGCCTTATTATTTTTGGTGATATTTTGAACCCCTATACGATGATAATTATTCACACACACACATATATATATATATATAATAAAAATAATAATAATAATAATAAGTTTAAAAAAAAATCAATTTCAATGCTTTGTCAAATTTCTTAATTAAACCCAACCCAACAGTCACACCTAGCCCAAATACCCCAGCCCAGATTTGCATCCGGCCCACCTGGAAACCTTGGCCCAAACCCCCTTCGTTATTTAAAAAAAAAGGTGGGTGGAATGTTTCTGCTGGGTATCGAACCCGGATCACACCACACACACACACGTGCACTAACCATCTACACCACACCCTTGTGTTGAGTTTAACCCAACAATTAATTTATATAAGCACACTTTTGTCTTTTCTCTTTTCCTTCCCCATTTCAGCGTCCAGCAGCAACAGATGTGAGTTTTTATTTTTTTTCTTTTTTTCATTTTTGACCTGTTAAATTACACTATTAAACGCGAATTTAACCATGGATTGGCTAGGACTCGTGATTTCCGGTCATCTACACGCTCCATGATTATCAATTACCATTCAATTGTTTCCTATTATGATAAAAACGCGTCCCATATTAAAGCTTGGTCAAACTTACCAATTAAGCAATCTAGACATCATCACTATAAATTGGACATTCCCGAGCCTTCACAACTCGCCAATACTCCTCTCTTAATCTCTAATTCTTCACACAACACTCTGTTGTTCAACCACGATCGCATATTTTGACTTTAAGCTTGACCAAGCAATCGAACACGAATCAACACTGTAAGTGTAATGTTTTATGTGGGTTTTGATCACCGGCGTTCACACATCAAAAACCCTAACATTAATCGGGTTAAAGATGTGTGAATTGCTTGATTGGAAAAGCTAGGGTTCGTGGGTTTTAGATTTGGGGAAGAAACTGATTTTGCTCATTGTATTTATTTTTAAATAACTGAGATAAGTCACAACCACAGGCCTAGGCCAAGTGGTTGTGACTGAAGCCTACAACTTAGACAACCCGGGTTCGAGTCCCGGCTTGAACACCCTTTTTCCCATTTATTTTTCATCTAAAAACAAACCATTATATATATATATATATATATATTACACTTAAATCTTGTAAATTCCTTTTTAAATATTAAAACCTTTTTATAAATTCTAAAAAAATTATATTTATCAAAACTGAGGTAAAAGTTTTATCTACAATTTTTATTTTTCTGAAATTTATTTATTTAATATTTATAATAATTAAATCAAGTTTATTCTATTTTATTTATAAAAATCTATAAAAATATCAAAACGATCTTATTAATTTCTACAAAAATTATTCTAAGTTTATATAACAATAAACTTTCCTGAAATGATTTTTATTTCAGAAAAATCATTTATTTAATATTTTTAATCAATTTTTGTTAGTTTTAATCATAATTAAATCATAATAAATCCAATTTTTAATATTTTTGCACCAAAATTTTATACAAATTATTTCTGATCATTTAGAACAGAAATATAATTTTTTAAACTTATAATTCTTTAATTTTAGTATTTTTAAATTATTAAAGTTAAAGTTTGACAATTTATAATAAATAGATTTAATAATCTATTTTAAAGAAAATAATTTTATAAAAATTATTTTTATACTTTAAACACATTCTTGTGACCATCCTAGGTTTAACATTTATAAAAAGATTTTTAGTTATTTATTTACTAAATTTCTCTCAATTGGCGAATATTTTTCAAACAAGCATTTATCCCCAATTCGAAGCCCTAGAAACTTATACACTTGTAGACTTGATAGACTTAGACATATTTATTATCTCGTTATAGGGTGATACTTGATACATTTGGGCAACACAATTATCCAATTTTTCAACAGATATTACATTTTACCAAGGTGAGTTTTACATAGCCCCTTTTCTATTTATCACTATTTTTGGGGTGAAACATGTTACAACATTATTTATGCAATTCAATCATCAATGTGTCTATGTGTATTTCTATGTTGCATTATGTCTTGAACATGACTAGGGTAAGCACAATTCTAGCATAAACATTCATCAGCCAAACGGTATACATTGATAGATCTATTGGACTGACAATCCCACCCGGATACGTGCCTCCTACAAAGGTTACGTGGGTGTTTGTTACTGCAATTTAAACGAGTGAACCATGAGCGTATGGGATGTACCACAATTACAACAGTCAACAAGGTTGATTATGCACTCGATTTACTTCTAGTATGTTTTCGCATATGGACTAGATTGCCATGACACGTGAATTGCACAACAATTTTATTCTATTATCAAAACCTATGTAATTCTCACCAACTTTTGTTGACCCAAAACATTTTCAACCTAACATGTTTCAGGTTCTATTTGCTTGAAGATTTGATTTGATGCTTGAAGATATGTGTATAGTTTTGTTCAATTTGATGTACAAATTCTAGAACAATTGTATGTAATTTAAATTATTTAATGAAATTTATTATTCACCATGAGCTACTGAACAATCATCAATACGTGACATCCCGATGTTTCCGCCATCGGTTGGGGTGTTACAAATTAGTAGTATAATAAACCAAAACAAAGCAAATGGGTCAAAACACATTGAAGGCATTCGAAGATCAAGACTACACGGCATCATAACAAGGAGCATATCACTGATTCAAGGCTGCAACAAACAAACTACACTTAATCAAAAAACAGCAATGGTTCGCCATATGTTTCAAGTATTTATGCAGCAAATGGACCAAAATGCCCCTACGGTTAAAACCGTTATTTTGGCGCCAAAACAGAAAGTCAAACCAGTGGGTCAACAAGATGCAACGGTTCTGAAACAATCCTGCCTATTCGAAACCTATATATACAAGGGACAAGGCACATAATTCAATTATCAAGATTGTCTACATTCACAATCCTCTAAGTCGAACAAATCTTCCAGAATTCTATTGTTCCTTTGTATCGAATCATTACTTTGTTCAATAATATATCATCGTTAATTCCTGTCTTGTGTTAATCATAGTTATAATTACTATATTTCTTGTCCGCTGCAAACTGATCTGGGCCAACACTTGGATCCACTTGTTCTTTTAGACCAGAAAGAATAAACTCATCTAGCCTCTTGTTATTGTAGCATCGTCTCCAAATAGGCTCTAAAATTTCAATAAGTTCACGATTACAGGACCCATAGCATAATCTCCCGCACAATATTTCAAACAACATCACTTCAAGCGTTGGACCCAAGTGAGGGTGTTTGCATCACTCAAATATCGATCGACGCTCCCACGAGATGCGTATTCATAAACGAGGATCATTTCATCACCTTCAATGCAATAGTGGAAGAGCGAGATAAGATTTTCATGTTTATATTTGGAAAGCATCATGACCTCCTTCCAAAACTCAATGTTCCCTTGCCCCAGTCTACGATCTAATTGCTTAGGGAAAATGGATTTAATTACTCCAAACTATCTCCTATTGGCGGATAATACTCCCAACTTTCACTTTGGCCAATAGCACTCCTAACTTGCAACTTATTTTCTTTCATCACCCCCAAACTAACGGAGGTCTAACCTGGTTAGTCTTCGTAGCCAAAATGTAAAAACCTAAACTTTGGGACATTTATGAAATTTATTATTATTATTATTATTATTATTATTATTATTATTATTATTATTATTATTATTATTATTTTTAAAATTTTATAAATCTAGCCCTCCTCTTCCCCTTCTATTGACAGACACCACCCCCCTCTCCCCCTTTTCCTCCTTTCCCTCTCTAAATCACCAACAACCACAACACCTTCCACCACCGCACCAAACACAACCACTGCACCACCCACCACCCCAACCGTACCACAACCACCAACAAAACCCATCCATCCTTCAATTAATCGATTCAAAATAAACCCCCAAAACCCATCCATCCTTCACTGTCCCCTTTCTCTCTCTGTCTCTCTCTCTAAATCACCAACAAAATTCCAAATCATTATAATTAGATCGTTTAAGAGGAATTAAACTTACCTCCACACGCATACAGTTCCGATTTACATAACCACCACACAAATTGTTTCGTTCAAACATCATATCGTTCAGATTCCTTGGATTTGGTTCGTTTTATTACTCGTGACCGGAAACTAATGGATGGGTTTAGCGAGAGAGAGAGAGAGAGGGGGGTGAAAGGTGGTGGACGGTGAAGGGTGGTGGTGGTGGTTCAGAGAGAGAAAGAGACAATGAGAGAAAGGGTGGGGGTGTGGGTCTATCACAAAAGAGAGGGATGGGGGGTTTGGATTTATAGAATTTAAAAATATAATAATAATAATAATAATAATAATAATAATAATAATAATAATAATAAGTTTCAAAAATGCCCTTGTGTTTTGGTTTTTATATTTTAGCCACATAGAAGTTTTGGTTTTTACACCTAGGCAATGCCATGTAAGCTTCTCTTAGCCACGTAGGATAAAAACTAACGTCGTTAAGTCTAGGAGTGATGAAAGAAAATAAGTTGAAAGTTTGGAGTGCTATTGGCCAAAGTGAAAGTTAGGAATAATATCCACTAATAGGCTATAGTTGAGAGTATTAAAATCCATTTTCTCAATTGCTTAGAAGCGAACATGATTAGTCCCTTTAGGGAGTGTAGTTCTCCTTTATACACTCCCGAATCCACCACATCCGATCACCTTGGTGGGATCAAATTTGTTGGTGGCGGATACTATATCTTTCGTTTGAATTCTAAGTAAATAAAAATGAGGAATTTGATTTTAATAACCTAAACTATCTGAAATTGGCCACCGGCACCCCCAACTAAAAAATTAGCCATATATAACCTGAACTATATAACATGTTGGAATTTAGCACCCAATTGACTGACGACATTAGTGGGCTTGCTGACGAGGCATCAGTTGCTGACGTGGCATGCTGATGTGTCAATCCACGTGACATTTCATTAATTAAAAAACACAGGTGGCCTCCTGGTCTGCGCGGATGCTTCCGCACAGGCGCTTAGTGTGACAAGCGGGTCTGTTCCGCTGCCGTAGAACGAGAACTACGTCGTGCGCATGCGCGCACGTGGACCCGCCCAGGTCTTCAGCACTAACAGCTCGGTGGTGTAACTGTCTGGTAAAGCAGTTTCGTCTGAAACTTTAAGAACAGAATAAATGCCATTGAAGACGTTCAATGACATTTATTTTTCGTTTTTATTGCTTTCTGAAACTGTTTTGACTTGGGACAATATAAATATTTACCAAGGAGACCCTTGGTTAGAAGACACACCAAATACTTCTCTGATTTCACCAACTCTTTTCTCCAGCAATCAAGTTCTAATCTTCCTGTTTCAGGTATCATTCGTGTAACACCCCAATTTGTGATCAGGTAAAATAGAAATGGTAATGAAATTTCTATTGTGCATAATAAATAGGACGACTATTTGAGATATAAGAATCTAATCGAGTCATTAGTATTATAAGAGACCGTTTAGTTATATTAACAAAATATTATATTCGACCCTACTTCGTTTTTAATGAAACTTAGGTTGGCGCGTAGATAAAAATTAGCCCGTCTTAACAATATACTCGGAACTTAGTAAAGCATTATAGTTTAAAAGTTATACGAGAAAAAAAAGTGAAGCAGCTTAATTAATTATAAAAATATAATTTTAAATATAATATAATATAAGTATACCTATGTGAATCTTCATTGTGAAGATTTCGAAAGTTAATTATTATGGATAGTATGGATGAGTATGAGATGGTATATATACGTGTAATACATGAAAGGGTTTTCATAAATCAAACTAGACTTATAAGAAGGCATGTGTATTTGTATACATAAGGGTCCTCACTTTCTTCGGAACTAAGACAACATATATGTGTTGGGAATCATGGTATCGAATACACAGCGGAAGCGGTTTATATATTTATAAAAAAAAACGGATTATATATACTATATATAATGGCCGATTAATATGTATAAATATATATTAATTTTATTAATCCGATTAATAAAATATTCCCAATCAGGATCTCAGTTAAACGCGTATAAACAAATAATTTATAAAACAACCATAGGGGGTTTAGTAATCAACCTTTGACGACTACACCGGAAATGTAACACGCGGGTTACAACGAATCCTCGCTAGTAGGAAGTTCACACCGTGCATGAACCAACCGGGAGGCAACACTTGCAAGAGGAAGGTGGTGGCTTGTGGTGGTTGATGGCCGAACAAAAAAAAAAGAAGGCGGCGGCCTTCTTTTCTTTGGTGGCGGCCGCAAAAAGCCAAGAAGAGGAGGCAAGGGTTTGTTGTTTTATCAAAAGTGTGTCTTAGGGTTTACTCCTTAACCCTCCTTTTATAAGACAACAATTTGCAATAAACCCCCTTGCTAAATATCTTAATACTCCTTAATATTAATCTTATTAACATTAAGTCCCTCAAGATACTCCTTAATATTAATCTTATTAATATTAAATCCCTCAAGACTAAAACAATTATTATTTCATAAATAATAATCCACCAACGCGTGAACTTATCTGATTCGTGTACCAACGTGTAACTCTTCGGATCGTACTGGGTCAGGTTACGTTGATCTCGACTTTTAATTACATCGGACATCCTATATATCCAACAATCTCCCACTTGGACGATTTTAATTAAATGAGTCAACGTGCGCAGAGTTGGACGCCTAGCTGCATCGCATTGCACCCAAACCAGTATGACACTTTACAGTCGTCAACTAGTTCTTTGAGTTCAAGTAACGCTTTACTCAACCAAATACTATAGCCCTGATAATTATATCAACAAGTCCCTTCTGTATAGACATCCGTTGATCATAAGACATGGATCATTCATTCTTATATAGTGATCAACTATTCTCTATTCTCGTCTCTAATTCAAAGTGGTCTAACGAACTACCTTAGTCCGAGCGTAGCCACGCGTTTATACCAGTTTGAGTTTTACGAGGGCGCCAGAATGTCTAGACTTCTAATCCTATAGAAGTACAGAATTCCATCAGCGTCATACAACTCTCACTTAATCTTGGATTTCTCCTAACGCTACCCTTATTGCTACCCATGTTTCAGGACAGTGTTAGATAACATCAAGGATAGTCCTTGATCAATGTAGTTTAATATGTGCCTTAGGAAAAAGGACAGATTGAACATATCAATATCAAAACATCTCATGACATAGATCCATGGAGATCGTTTTGAAGCGAGTTACATCCAATATCATTCCCTAATGATATCTGTGAATTATGATTCTCAAACCATTGAGTTATTCATCTCATGAATACAATCATCTCAATTCACAATAGTCTTACATTCAAATTCATTCCCATGTAATTTGATTGACTACGGATATTTAGAATACTCTTATTCAAGGATTTAAACATACAAATAATGAACACGGTCACAAAATATTTAAATTTGCATTTAACCCATTAAATCAAATAAATATTCAATGTAACTGTTATAGTTCAAAATAAAACACCAATACTAATTACAGATCATGCCCATTGTCTAACAACTCTAAGCCCTATATTTCCAGCATGCTCCTCATGTCTAGCTTGAGGTAAAGGCTTAGTAAAGGGGTCAGCCAGATTTAGATCTGTATGAACTTTGTTCATCACGACGTCTCCACGTTCTACTATTTCTCTAATATAGTGGAACTTCCTGAGTATATGCCTTGCGGTCTGATGTGACCTTGGTTCCTTTGCAAGAGCAATGGCACCAGTGTTGTCACACAGTATCTCGATTGGTTTCTTTATGCTAGGCACAACATCGAGATCAGTAATGAACTTCTTCATCCAGGCAGCCTCCTTTGCAGCATCCGATGCAGCAATGTATTCTGATTCACAGGTGGATTGAGCAAACACACTTTGCTTAGAGCTCTTCCAAGTAATAGCCCCACCATTCAGAATGAAAACATATCCCGTTTGTGATCTTGAGTCATCACGATCAGTCTGGAAGCTTGCATCAGTATAACACTTAACTGACAGCTCCTCATCCAGTCCTCCATATATTAAGAACATGTCCTTAGTCCTTCTCAAGTACTTAAGAACGTTCTTCACTGCAGCCCAGTGACTCTCTCCTGGATTCTGTTGATATCTACTCGTCATTCTAAGAGCATACGAGACATCAGGTCTAGTACATAACATGGCATACATGATGGAACCAATCGCAGAAGCATATGGAACACCTTCCATTTTCTTCCTTTCCTCTTCAGTATTTGCACACTGCTTGTTATCAAGAATGGTTCCATGTGCCATGGGCAAGAGCCCCCTTTTTGAGTCTTGCATTGAGAAGCGTCGTAAGACCTTATCAATATATGTACTTTTACTCAAACCCAATAACCGCTTTGATCTATCTCTATAAATCTTTATTCCCAGAATATAAGCGGCTTCACCAAGATCTTTCATTGCGAAACATTTACCCAACCAGGTCTTAACATCTTTAAGCATAGGGATATTGTTTCCAATGATTAGTATGTCATCTACATACAGTATAAGAAAAGTAATATAGCTCCCACTAGACTTCTTGTAAACACACAGTTCATCTTCGTTCTTGATAAAACCAAACTCTTTGATTTTCTGATCAAAACGGAGATTCCAGCTGCGAGATGCTTGCTTTAATCCATAGATGGATTTATTCAGCTTGCACACCTTATTAGGATTCTTCGGATCGACAAAACCTTCAGGTTGAACCATATAGACATCTTCCAGTAAGTGTCCATTAAGGAACGCGGTTTTGACATCCATCTGCCATATCTCATAGTCATAATATGCAGCAATGGCAAGTAGAATTCTAATAGACTTAAGCATGGCCACTGGCGAGAAAGTTTCCTCATAGTCAATTCCTTGAGTCTGAGTAAAACCTTTCGCTACAAGCCTTGCTTTGTAGGTTTGCACATTCCCATCCATGTCAGTCTTCTTCTTGAAGATCCATTTGTTTCCCACAGTCCGACATTCGGTAGGAAGATCAACCAAATCCCAGACTTGGTTATCATACATGGATTGCATCTCTGCATTCATGGCTTCTTGCCATTTCTTGGAATCTGAATCCAAGATTGCAGATTTATAAGTAGTAGGCTCAGCTTCATCAATCATGAAGATATCATCATACCTTACCGGTGCACGACGATCCCTAATACTTTTCCGAACACTTGGTGTTTCTGTTGTTTCTTGAGTCCTTTCAGGCTCAACTTCAACAACTGGATCAGTTACTTCTGTTTCTGTCTGAACAACTGGTTCAGTCACTTGTGATTCTCGAATTTCTTCAAGATCCACATGATTATCTCCAATCCCTCGCGCCAGAAGCTCTTCCTCTAAGAAAGTGCCTCTGCGTTTAGTGAAAATCCTATTTTCAGTGGGGTGGTAGAAGAGGTAACCGATCTTCTTACCGTATCCAACGAAAACCACTTTTTGCCTCTGGGATCTAGTTATCCGAAGATTCTAGAGTGACATAAGCATTACATCCCCAGACTTTAAGGTAGGATACATGAGGTTTCTTTCCATGCCATATCTCATAAGGCGTTTTATTAACCTTTTTCGTTGGAGCTATATTCACAAGTCTTGCGGCAGTTTCCAAAGCATAACTCCAAAAGGATTTTGGAAGGTTTGTTCAACACATCATTGATCGAATCATATCTAATAGAGTTCGATTTCTCCGCTCAGACACACCATTATGTTGCGGTGTTCCAGGTGGAGTGAGTTGTTAAACTATTCCACAATCCTTTAGATTGTCGATGAATTCCTGACTAAGATATTCACCACCTCGATCTGATCGAAGCATTTTAATAGTTCTATTTAGCTGATTTTCTACTTCGTTTTGGTACTCCTTGAACTTTTCAAGAGTTTCATGTTTATGCTTCATAAGATAAACATAACCATATCTACTGAAATCATCAGTAAATGTAACAAAGTATCTTTCTCCATGTCTTGAAATTGTTCTGAATGGACCACATACATCTGTATGTACAAGTCCTAACAGATCATTAGCTCTTTCTCCAACATTTGAAAAAGGTGCTTTCGTTAACTTTCCACTTAAGCATGATTCGCATTTTCCAAACGACTCTGAACCCTTGGAATCCAGGATTCCTGCGGTTTTGAGTTGTTTAACACGATTCTCACTTATGTGACCAAGTCTACAATGCCACATATACGTATCATTAAAGTCCAACTTATTACGTTTATGGGAGATATTGCATAATATGTTATTGTTTTGGATTTCTATCTCATAGATCCCATTGTTGGGTTTTGCATCAAAGTAAAATACATCGTTAAAATAAGCAGAAATAAATTCCCCATTGAAACGATAATTAAAACCTTGTCCTCACAAAGCCGAAACTGAAACAATATTTCTAGTCACACTAGGAATGTAATAAACATTGTTCAAAACAAGTTCTAAACTAGAAGGAAGCAAGAGAACACATTCTCCTATAGCCTTCACAGCAACTCTTTGTCCATTGCCAACATGGACCTCCAAGTCGCCTTGTTTTAGCTTTCTAATCTTTCTTAGTCCTTGCAAAACATTACAAATGTGGAAACCACATCCTGTGTCAAACACCCATGTTTTGCTAGGAAAAGCAAAGATTTCAATAACATATATACTTGAGGACTCTCCTCCTGAAGCCTTAGCTTGCTTCAGCTTAGCTAAATACTTAGCACAGTTCCTCTTCCAGTGCCCAGTTTCATCACAATGAAAACACTTGGCATCTTTCCGAGGTTTCTTATTGGCAACAGATTTGCCTTTGCCCTGATTGCCCATTTTCTTGGTGTTAGGTTTCTTAACTTGTCCCTCCTTGATCACTAGCACTGGTGCAGTCTTGCTAGGTATGTTCACCTCAGCAGTTTTGAGCATCTGATGCAATTCTGCAAGTGTCTTTTCCATCCCGTTCATATTGTAGTTCATTATGAACTGGTCATATGACTTTGGCAATGAGTTTAGGATAAAATCCCCAGCTAACTCATAACTCAAGGGGTATTCCAGACGAGCCAAGTGATCAAGATATGCCTTCATTTTTAGCACACGAGTGCTAACTGGCGTTTCTAGAACATACAACTTGTTATCCGCCTTGAGAACAATTTTCAAGTTGCGGTGCCAGTCCATGAAGTTGGAGTAGTTAAGTTTGTCCTTCTCTAAGATGGACTTGAGAGAGAATTGAGAGGTGGAATTGTTTTCAGTGGACATCTACAAAGTTCAAAATCTAATGTATTAGTATTTCATGTTTTAAGTATCCTAATTATTTTATGACCCAAAAAGCAAAATTAATTAGGATGAGATCCCGATTCATCAATACACAATGAACTGGCTTAGCACTGTCCACTAGCATGATTAGGTAGGTAAACAACGATTGTTAATTGTGTCCACTACACAACTCTTCTTTTTGGGGTTATCGCTAAAAGCGATGTATGTTTAACCCCAACTATGCCCACCTGTCAAACAAGCGATGTTTGGTCCTTTACTGTTAACTGTAACACCGGCCTATGTTACACAGGAACCGCGATGATTACCTTCACTCATGATCAACGCCCAGATGCAGGGTCAGCACTAACATTTGGGTTCGATATAGAATGGAGTGTTAACTCGTTAAGGGTGGCATGAAACATCAATTTAAAATTGGGATTTAATTTTAATATTTACCATAAATATATTGAATGACTCGTTAGCATGATGTGAGTTACACAACACTTTATAAAATCCAATTTTATATTGTTCGTGATAATTGAAACTTCTTTCAACACTCGACACGGTATAGTTTTAAATACCCTATTTAAACTACGTTGGTCGTATTATCGCGAATGGACTTGTTTTAATATTAATAAAACTCCTTTTATTAAATATGCTTTTCGGTTTTTATAAAACTTGTTTTAAGAAAACCGTTGCCATGATTGTGAAAATTTTATTTATTTTGGGTTATCTAAATTATTTACAATAAATAAACCACAACCACAAAACATAATAATAAAATTAAACGAATCGAGCCCCTAATAGGTCGCCCGTTTCGTTTTAGCCAGAAACGAAACGAACTAGTCAAAAGGGTTTCAAAACAATTTTGATATAGCTCCCACTTGACCCGAGATCTCTATCTTCATGGAACCTGTTCGCCTTTTTATCTTCGTCTTGATCTTGTACTTGAAGGATTACAACAATAAATTTGAAAATACAATAAAATCAAATCTATTCTAATCCTATCTATTACACCGGATCCAATATCCGTAAAAAAAAATACAAATCAATAAAGAAATAAAACCATCACAAACACAACCATGACAAGGGTCAAATACCTAGGGCTCGATTCACATCACAATCCATGAACAACTAAAAGCTTTTGATCTTTTGTCAAAATAAACAATTTTTGACAAATAAAACATAGATCAAAATTATAACTTTACCATCTATACGCGCGTAACCGTGGCTCTGATACCACTGTTGGGAATCATGGTATCGAATACACAGCGGAAGCGTTTTATATATTTATCAAAAAAAAACGGATTATATATACTATATATAATGGCCGATTAATATGTATAAATATATATTTAATTTTATTAATCCGATTAATAAAATATTCCCAATCAGGATCTCAGTTAAACGCGTATAAACAAATAATTTATAAAACAACCATAGGGGGTTTAGTAATTAACCTTTGACGACTACACCGGAATTGTAACACGCGGGTTACAACGAATCCTCGCTAGTAGGAAGTTCACACCGTGCACGAACCAACCGGGAGGCAACACTTGCAAGAGGAAGGTGGTGGCTTGTGGTGGTTGATGGCCGAACAAAAAAAAAAGAAGGCGGCGGCCTTCTTTTCTTTGGTGGCGGCCGCAAAAAGCCAAGAAGAGGAGGCAAGCGTTTGTTGTTTTATCAAAAGTGTGCCTTAGGGTTTACTCCTTAACCCTCCTTTTATAAGACAACAACTTGCAATAAATCCCCTTGCTAAATATCTTAATACTCCTTAATATTAATCTTATTAACATTAAGTCCCTCAAGATACTCCTTAATATTAATCTTATTAATATTAAATCCCTCAAGACTAAAACAATTATTATTTCATAAATAATAATCCACCAACGCGTGAACTTATCTGATTCGTGTACCAACGTGTCACTCTTCGGATCGTACCGGGTCGGGTTACGTTGATCTCGACTTTTAATTACATCGGACATCCTATATATCCAACAATATGTCTAGCATTGACGTCGTTTTAAGCATGTATCACAGGTAGTGATGACTAGTTTTTAGGCATGTTGTTTAACTCAAAGTTTTATGGCTGGTGGAATAGGATGTGCTAGTTCGTATGATTTAATGGGAAAGTATATCTCCGGCTAAGAATAGTTGATCAGGCTTTGTACTTTTTAAGTTTTCAACCTTTGTACCCTACAGTCTATATTAATAAAATAAGTATTTCCTTTGTTAGTTGGTATCAATTGGGTATGGTGTATTCTTATCTGGGTGTGGTGTCACAATTTGGGTCACAACCAACTCCAACAATACTATTACTGTTCCGGCTGTTGTACCCTAGGAAACAAAACGAGCCCTCATTAATAGAATTGGAATTTGTTTTAAGGGCCCCGTGTTCTACACGATCTTCAGCTATTTGTCGTTATTCTGCTTCTACACATTTCTTGTATTTTGTTTATTGAGTTGTAACAGTATTGTATTTTGCTTTCAATTTTCTTTTGTAATCGTAATAAAATTTGTTTATTTTATTTTATATACGAGCGTTCCTACAGGAATGGCCTTCTCTTTGATGTTGGCTAGTGCGTGAGGAATATCATTTGCTTGTTTCTTGACAACAGCCTCATAAAGAACAAGGCATTCTTTTTCTAATCTGGTTGCAATGAAATTTTGAAAGACCTGGTAGTGATGAGGGGCTAGGTTATGGTGAGAATTTTGATAGGTAGATGGAGGTAGCGGTAGTGGAAACGATGTCGGGAACAGTGGGGTTTTTGGTAATGGGATTGTTTTTGGTACCGGAAGGAGGGTTGTTGCGGGTGTTGTCGAGTAACGGTGGTGTCTCGGTATATTTGGTGATGGTAGCGGTGGTGCTATGGAAACAACAAAGCATTGCGATGATGAAAGACTTCCAAGTGAGGCGTTCAGGCGCTCGATGCCATGAATTGAACCAAGAAAAAGGTTCATTATCGAAGTACTCAACAACATAAGCAACCCGGTCTTCCTCATAAATTGCATACAAGGAAAAGAACTGTTCAAGCTCACAAAGCAAGCGAGCCGGATTCGAGCCGGTGAAGCGAGATAGAATCATGGAGTCATTGTGTTCTTTCAAAGCCATGGAGGCTAACTCTCAATGAAAGCACCAATTGATAGGTTTTACAAAGAAAAACCTACAAGATTTCCAAAAAAAATAAAAAAAAAAAGATTAAGAACACGATTAATTTTGTATCAAATTTTCTCTACTTCATTTCATGAACTAAGTGTCTTTTAAATACAAACATAGAACTCGAAACATACTGAGAAAATGTGAGAACATGCATCATGGGTTAACTATCTACTAATGAAAAACTAGAAAACTACTTAATAACTAAATGTGGAAATAAAAGTAGCTTCTTTTTGCTGTCTTCATGGAATGGGTGCATGAGAGTGTTATTGGCTACATGGGTGAGTAGCATGTATCACCTGTCTGGTCCATCCTTCAAGATACTCACTACTACAATTTTGAGCTAAATACGGGATTCCCGTCTTAAAAATTTATTCACCCGTCTTTAGCCTATCATTTGTACCAGTGACTGCTTCTTGCATAATTACGATATTTATCAGCAAGACTAGTATATCTAAACGGATTTGTATCATTTGTACCACTGCTCTTTTCATAATTACGATATTTATTAGCAATATTATATCTATCTTGTGACACATTTACCGATTTACCCCTACTAATTTCCACAACTACATTCTCATCATCAGACTTCAAATCCTGAGATTCATCCGCATCACTGGCAGGTGGTGGTTGCGAGTAACCGTCATCAACCCGGTCTTGAAATCTCTTATTCACCCTATCACAGTCATAAACATGACTAGTAATTAAAATAACAAACTTGTCTAATCAATGAAGATCATAAATCAAAATTAGATTTAGATTCGTTGTCCAACCTAACATACCTTGATTCAAACCTGAGGTTATGCAATGATTCATCCATTTGACCTTCAGGTGTGTTTTCAAAAATCTCCTGTAAAACTATTTTATATTAACTCGATTTTTTTTGTTCCATTAACCTTCAAGTTGGTTCTATACTTAAAACACTGGAAGCGTAATGAAACAAAAAGAAATTAACATTACTTGTTGCTTGAGTGAAAACTCAAGGTGTTCCACGATCTCAGCCATCGTCGGCCTCTCTTCTCGAGCTCTCTTCACACACTGATGGGCAATGGCAGAAAATGATTTCAAAGAACCTGGCTCCATTTGTTCTTTCAGACCAGGAAGAATAATCTCATCTAGCCTCTTTTCGTTGTAGCATTGTCTCCACATAGGCACTAAAAATTTGGTAAGCTCACGATTACAATACTCATAGCATAATTTCCCACACAAAATTTCAAACAACACCACTCCAAAAGAGTACACGTCAGACTCCTTAGATAGGAAACCCAACTCCCAATACAAAGGATCACAATACCCAGGAGTACCAACGACATGTGAGACTAGATATGAGTGCCCTTCGTTAGCAAGGCCAACTTTTGATAGTCCAAAATCGGAAACTTTAGCCGTCCAGTTCTCATCCAAAAGAATGTTTGCGCTTTTGATGTCTCGGTGAAGAACTCTTTGGTGTGTCTCCTTAGGATCATGTAAGAAATGTATCCCACGTGCAGCCCCAACACATATCTTCAAGCGTTGGATCCAAGTGAGAGTATTCACATCACTCAGATATCGATCAAGGCTCCCGCGAGATGCATACTCATACACCAGGATCATATCATCACCTTCAGTGCAAAAGTGCAAGAGCGATATAAGATTTTCATGTTTATATTTGGAAAGCATCATGACCTCCTTCCAAAACTCAATATTCCCTTGCCCAAATCTCCGGTCTAATTGCTTAAAAGCGACCGTGATTTGTCCCTCTGGGGTATAGAGTTCCCCTCTATACACCTTCCCGAATCCACCAGATCCGATCACTTTGGTGGAATCAAAATTATTGGTAGCCGATACTACATCTTTCATTTCAATCTTAAGGTAATCAAAATCTTTCATGAAAGCCATCTAATAATTATAAGATTGTAGTATAGAAAAAAGAGAAAATACAAAGATGAATGCAAGAGAAAGCTAGTAGCTTAAGTGGAGTATGAAAATGCTACTGATCACTACTGTGGTGGAAAGAGAGGCCAAAGACTTTTTATTGTCAATAATTTCACATGGCCATGGGCCACCTGACCCACCCATCAATTCACACAGTAGCAACGGACCACCTGACCCACCTGTTAATTCACACAACCACGTAGTCACGCGTTAACACTTCAATTGCATTGTAGAAAACGACAAATCCTGGCTGGTACAAAGTGGAAAAGAGGGATGAACATTCCTTATCCTAGAGTTTTTGGCTTCAATATTTTTAAAATACTTATTTTGGCGAATATATGTAGGTGATAACCGATTACATTATATTTTCTTAGTATGTGTAAGATACGCGTTTATTCAACTCATACAATACACATGTTTTTTTTTAATAAGTTTTTTATTACTTTTTTTTAATACAAATAAATTCATTACTAGTTTTCGGAAATAATTCATTACTACTTTTTTTTATTACTTAATATATACACTTACATTTTAACTCGTGTAACAAATGACGTTATAATCTAGTGCAAGTTATATACAAGTTTTAATAAATTTATGTGGTTTGATAATTTTATAACTTAGTATCCACAACTCAAATTAAGAAACACCAATCAATTTAAACCACATACATCGTCATATAAAGCTTTTGACCGCTAGTGCATCATATAAACCATACAAGAACGAAGCAACTCCCAAAACTCACTTGGGCATGCATTTTTGTTTAACAGCAAAAGGTTATTCATTTTGAACAATGATACGAACTTCCTTTCCTTATTCAAATTAAATTCTTAAATTCCACAAAATAAAAATAACTACTTAGAAAGCCAATACCATTGTAGTGTAGTGGTAAAGACATTTGGGGGCAATGATAGAAGACATGGGTATTCCAGGTTTGATTCTTGAGTCAAACGAGTTTTACTGGTAATTTATTGTCGTGTCTATGGACGGGTGGGTTACCGGGTTTTCCATGGAATAGGTGGTGGATGTCTCGGGTACTCTCAGAGTACCTGATTAATGAAAGGGTGTTTCGAGTGTACTCGGGTTTAATTTCGTTGGCCGTTAAAAAAACTACTCGGAAAAGATGAAAAGAATAACAAGAAAATGATGCATTTAGAGAAGGGAGATAAACTACAACTTTAGATGGACAAAAAATTAAAATTATGTTATAAAGAGGCTCTTCGACCGGGAGTAGTGGGCTTGCGCCCCTACCCACTTTTTGCTTTAGAGTTTTGTTTTCTTTTATCTTATGATGGAGTTACACACCACCCACTTTGGTCATTTTACCGGTCCAGCCCAAAATCAAAATAATTGCTTGAACATGCTCTGGAGTTTGAGGAAATAGACCAAAACAGTCCATTTCGTTAACGGGGTTAAGTCGTTAACTCAACCCCATTAAGCTAGGGGCAAAATCGTCAAGTCACCTCAAATATTCCCTTACTGTTAAAATATAATAATTAAAAAAATCAATGAAATATATAATTAATATTTAAAAACTTAAGTAGGACCTACCACACACCTTATCTTTTTCAATCTATACCCCCACCACCATCTTCACCTTTTACCACCACCACCCTCTTTATTAAACACAAACAAACAACAATGGCAAAACCTGTAATAAACTGATTACTATGCAAATCTAGTAATAACAAAAAAATGATAAAAAAATACCCCTTAAATTCTCTTTCCAATAAGTAACAGGGCATTCAATTAATATAAAAAATAAAATGAAATCGGCTTTCAAAAAACATTTCTTGGAGCCGAAACGAGTGAGACCTAAGTTATCTACTATTGGGTTCTTGAAGTTACGGGTAGTGAAGCTAGAAATTTGGTCGCGATGTTCTCAAAGGAAGAAATAAAAAAGGCGGTTTGGGATTGTGGAGGAGACAAGGCGCCCGGGCCGGATGGATTAACATTTAGGTTCATTAAAACTTTCTGGAACATTTTTGAAAAGTTTTTTTATGGATTTGTTCACACAGTTTCATTCTAAGCCAAGGATTTCACATGGGTGTAACTATTGCGCTTATTCCAAAATCTCGAGATCCCAAGGATGTTTCGGATTATCGTCCCATTTCTCTAATAGGAGTGATATACAAGGTCATCGCCAAGGTGTTAGCGAATAGGCTAAAACCGGTTCTCCCAACGATGGTGTCTCCGGTTCAATCCGGGTTCATAGAAGGAAGATCAATACTTGACGGCCCGCTCATTTTTAGCGAGATTGTATCTTGGGCTAAAACCACCAAAAAACAAATTCTTGTTTTTAAGGTGGACTTTCAAAAAGCCTATGACTCTGTTAACCGGGACTTCCTTTTGGATAATCTTAATGGCATGAATTTTCCGAATTTGTGGAGAAATTGGATCAAGGCATGTTTAAATTCGGGGAGGTCTTCTGTGCTAGTCAATGGGTCCCTGACTTTGGAGTTTCAACTATATAGGGGGTTACGACAAGGAGACCCGATGTCTCCGTTTCTCTTTGTTTTAATGTTGGAAGCTTTGAATGTCATAATGAATCGAGCAGTGGAGGTGGGTATTTTCAGGGATGTGGTTTTACCTAATGGAGGGCCTACTTTAACCCACCTTTTCTACGCGGATGACGTAGTTTTCATTGAGGAATGGTCAGAAGAGAACATAAAGAATCTTAATCGTATTTTGAGATGTTTTTATCTTTGTTCGGGATTGAAGGTTAACCTTCATAAAAGTTGCATATACGGGACCGGGGTGGACGAAGAGGTGGTTCAACAATTTGCGAGCATTATTCATTGCAAAGCGGGTATGTTCCCTTTTACGTTCCTTGGTCTCCCAATTGGTGCCAATATGAAGCGGGTCAAGTTTTGGAAACCTATCATTGATTAATTTAATTCTAAACTTTCCAATTGGAAAGCTAAAAGTTTGTCGATGGCCGGAAGAGTGACTTTAGCTAATGCGGTTCTTGGGGCCCTCCCGAACTACTAGCTTTCCCTTTTTAAAGCCCCTAGTGGAGTGCTTAATGAACTTGAGAAAATCCGGAAAAAAAATTGTATGGGGAAACAAGAACGGTAATAGAAAAATAAAATGGATTGCGTGGGTCAAGATGGTGGGCCCAAAACGTCACGGGGGATTAGGAATTGGGGATATCCATAGTCTAAAATTATCTTTACTAGCTAAGTGGTGGTGGAAGTTTAAATGGAATGATGCGACTCTTTGGGTTCGAGTTATAGAGGTGATCCATTGTAATAAAAAAAGGGCTCAATCATTCCCTTTTAATAAAAGAATAGTAGGGATTTGGAAAGACATTGGCACAATAGATAAAGACTTGTCAAGGTGCAACCTATCCTTACGGGCCCTTACTCAATTGTCATGAAATGCAAACCAAAACATGATTGTAATTAGTTTGCTAATTTTAAGCATTGTTGACCAATTTACGTCAAAGAATTGAGCTAAATTGTAATTAATAGAGATTTATGTATTATTTAACATTTACCCACATTCAATTGTTAATTAATGATAAAAAAATCAATCATCCGATTCTCTATTAGTTTGTAAATGATAAACGTTATAATGGAAATTTTGTCACAAATTTAATAAGATAAATACGATATTTAATTTAGTAATAAATATAATTTAAAGATATTTAACACTTTCCTAAAATATGTACTATATTCCAATTTTTTTTTTCAATGATGTTTCTTAAATTGCTTGCCCATAAAACTTATTTCACTCATGTTTCTTTTTTGGATTAATTACATATATCCCCCTATTTTCAACTATAATTACATATATACCCAACCCAAAATTTAAATTACATATACCCCCCTACAAAACTTCATAAATTACATATATACCCATTCTATGATAAATGCATAGGAAAATAACTATTTTACCCCAATTCTTTTACTAAACTATATTCACGACAAGTCATACAATACATTCTTTGCATCCTAAAACTTATATCCCATACGATCTTTCCAACTTAGTAAGTTATTAACACTAAGAACATGTAACATGCAAAATGTTTCCATGTATCCTACAACTTGATTTCACCGAAACGAGTGTTTTAACACTCTTACATAATCATTACTAAGCCCTCGTATCATTACATTCATCATAACATGTAATGATATGATGTGCTTAATAATAGAATGGGTATATTTGATATTTTTAGTTTTTGGGAAGGGGAAATATGTAAATAAAATTTTTGACTTGGGTATATATGTAATTTATGAAGTTTGGGAAGGGGAGATATGTAAATAAAATTTTGACTTGGGTATATATGTAGTTTATGAAGTTTGGAGGGGGATATATGTAATTGCCCCTTCTTTTTTTTTTGAGTAAACTGTCATTTTCGTCCTTGAGGTTTGGCACTTTTTGCCAGTTTCATCCAAAAAAAATTTTTTCTCAACTGGCTCCACTAGTTTTCAAATTCTTGCTGGTTTCGTCCAAGTGCCTAACTCCGTTAGTCAATCTCAGTTAACTGAGGGGCAGTTTTGTCATTTTATAACAGTGTCAATTATCATCCCCAATTCATCTTCTTCCTTCTAATGTCAAGAAACCCTAATCAAAAGAATTGTACAATTTGGATAACAAAACAGTATGCATTCAAACACTCATTAATAAACAGAACCGAATCCCCTAATTACTCTATATACCAATTCTAAACACCTTAGGCAATAGGGGCTTTTCCAGATTCCAATTTTGGCCACCAAGGTTTGATGGGTTTTATTTTGCCCACCGTATCATCTCCTCTTTCTTGAAAACACGAATATCAAAAAAATTTTGCAGCCTTTCAATAGTCAATACCCACACTGTCTCTATCCTCTATTCCTCTCCACTTCTTTGCTACCTCCTCCATCGACTGACTCAACCACCTCCACTTCATTTGGTTATGGGGCCGTTGCGTCGCCATCACCAAAAGGGGGTTTTACAGGTGGTGTCACCAGCAACGCCGCCGGCGTCCCTTCATCATCACCACGTCGAGGTGAAACTTGTGTCCGACCAGTGAAGTTGTGGTTGTGTTCGGTCGTGGCCGACACGTCGACGGCAACCCGTGGAGGTGATGGTGTGAGATGAGGGTTTTATTTTGGTGGTGACATGTTGTAGAAAAGGAAATGGTGATTGGTCATGGAGTATTGATGGTGACGTACAGGATAGTTATAAGTTTTAAAACTCTGTTTCGATAATCTGGGGTTAATCTGTTCCAAGATATGAAGGTGAACACCGTAGGTGTGTGTTGTGCGTGTGTTATGTAGAAACAAAGAAGGTGGGGGAGGGTTTATAAAGGAGGGACAGATTAGGGGATGTTTGGATGCGGGTGTAGGAACTAGCTAGAGGGGTGTTTGGTGACAAGTTTAATAGCAGGAATAAAAGGTGTTTGGCTACAATAAAATGACAAAACTGCCCCTCAGTTAACTGAGATTGACTAACGGAGTTAGGCACTTGGACGAAACCAGCAAGAATTTGAAAACTAGTGGAGCCAGTTGAGAAAAAAAAAAATTTTGGATGAAACTGGCAAAAAGTGCCAAACCTCAAGGACGAAAATGGCAGTTTACTCTTTTTTTTTATGTCAATGTTGTTTAAGATATGTACAGTTCCTCTAAAAAAGCTCGACAATCAAACCTGAAAATATTACTTTAAGAATTAACTATTAAGTAATGATAATATCATATGACATTCAATGAAACTCTATAATATATATCTAACGGCACTGTATGAAACTGAAATTAACTTTCATACGGATTTTATTCTACAATTTTACTAAATTAAAAATTACTTTTGTATGATATGGGAAAATTAAATATTAAAAATAAACTGTAAATTTACCATCATCAAACATAATACATATTTAAAAAATAATTTTATTTCTTAATTTCATATTGATTTCTTCCTGGTTTAGTGTCACACACGGATTCATAACACATCTGTGCTTCATGTTTGCTTTGGCATATTTAGGGCTGTTCACGAGCCGAGCCGATTCGAGCGGAGCTTTGCTCATGCTTGGCTCGTTTACAAATCGAACCGAGCTGAGCGGCTCATTTACAATCGAGCCGAAAATCGAACGAGCATCCTTCGAGCGCAAATTTTCCGAGCGAGGGCCGAGCGAGAATCGGGCGAAGAGTAATTTGGACGATCATAAAATTAGGATGTTTCCTTCTATGTTTTCATTGTCGGGTGACAACTAAGGTTGAACTGTCCGATAATAATACTAATATTGAGATCCCAGTGTCTGAGGATGATGTTTAGAGTGAGGCTAGTGAGGCGATGAGCATATGTCAGAGAACAGTTGTTGCATTGTGACGTATGGTGATATCAAGCGACAATTAGCGATGGAAGACTAATAATATAGAGAAGTCAAAACTATCACCTCATGACTTACGGTTTTACTATTAAATATAGTGTTAATTTTTTTTTTATGGAGTTTAGTGGGCTAGTTATATTTTGTTTCATATAATGAGTCAATTCAAATAGAATGTTATATATAAAACCATAAATTTATCTATAAATTGTGTGTATATATTTATAATTAAATATATAATAATAAATAAAAATTTATTCGAGCTGAACCGAGCCGAGCGTACCTTTGCTCGTGCTTGGCTCATTTACAAACCGAACCGATCCGATCTGATCGGCTCATTTACAACCGAGCGAAAGATTGAACGTGCATTTTCCGAGCGAGCGACGAGCGATTTGAACAGCCCCAGGCATATTACGTATATCACATATAAACAATGATATTATGAGTATCTTTTTTACTTGACATTTTATCTTTTTTTTTTTAACCTGTGTAGTACAAGAATACGGACGGATTGAAGATATTAATATTACTTATATCACATTTAATAGGGACGGATTAAAGATCTTAAGTATTGTTTACAAGGAAATTTTTGGAGGTTTATGAACAATTTATGTAACTTTTAATTTATATTTTTTTATTTACATAATATGAAATGTATTAATTTAGACATTTTACGGTTTTAATATTTTGTTCGATACACACAATAGTATTATGGTAATGGGTTTTAGTCGAAAAAAGTTTTAATCATTCAATATCTTTCATTTCTTTAATCGTATTATATTGTTTTGTTATACAATTAGAACATTCGGCCATAACGCTTGCTACATGGGTAGATTCATCAGTTATTTATTTAATTTAATTTTTCATTTATACTCAACTTTATTCTTTTATTACCGTGATGCATTCTTTAGCATTAATAATTGTTTTGTTTTAAGTACTTTGTTTTTAACTTGCTTGTGAATAATGCCACCTGGTGATCAATAACGAGTTTTGGTTTGATATGATCAATTTAATTGTTTACGACAAACGGTTATATTGTTTAAGACTTTTAGCCCATTTTGCTTTCGACAATTGAATTCTTTGTTAAAACTATAAACTTCAATATATGGGTTTTTTTAACGTATAATACAAACTTATAAAATTGACTTGGGCATTTACCGTGTGTACACATAGGACTCTAACTTTGTCTATAATATGACGGTTTATAAGCATGATGTCGTGAACGGCGATGGCTTTTTGTTGTCATCAAATGCTGACTTCCCTCATTGCTTTAGTCATCGAGATGTAGAAGGAGGAGGAGGCACCAAAATTAGTTGTGAAAGATGGGATGTGGTGACGCGTGGCTGTCTTCACACAGATGTGGAGATGACCGCCCACAAAACCCAATTACAGTCAAACAACACCACAAACACTTTAGTGGTCCAATGAGGGTGTGCCAGGAAAATGCCTAGCATATTCAATTCACTCACACATAAATATATTTGTAATTTGTAATTTGTAATTTGTAATGTAATTGTAATTTGTAATGGTAGTTACCAAGTCTCGAATAAATTAAGAAATTCAAGTTGGAATTAGCTTGCCCAGGACCCACCAAGACACTAACCAATTTATACCGTCCCTTTTTTCAACACATTAAGTAGCTCTTTCAAACTCTATCTAGTTAAGCTATTCACATAAGAGTGCTTCAAGTTCCATCTAATTTGTAATATTAGTTTCTCTAAATCTTTAGATGTCTTTCATGAAAAACTTTGATCACCTTAAAATTCAAATGAAAGATGTACTATCTGCCACCAATAACTTTGATCCTACTAAAGTTATTGGCCGTGGTGGATTCGGGAGTGTGTATAAAGGCGAACTGTCTTCCCCAGAGGGAAAAATGACGGTCGCTTTTAAGAAGTTAGATCGTAGACTTGGGCAAGGGAACATCGAGTTTTGGAAGGAAGTCATGATGCTTTCTAGATACAAACATGAAAATCTTATCTCTCTCGTGAACTTTTGCATCGAGGGTGATGAAATGATCCTTGTATATGAGTATGCTTTTCGTGGGAGCCTTGATCGATATTTGAATGACGCTACTACCCTCTCTTGGATGCAACGCTTGAAAATATGTGTTGGGGCGGCACATGGGCTACGTTTCTTACATGATCCTATGGAGACACAACAAAGAATTCTCCATCGAGACATTAAAAGCGCAAACATTCTTTTGGATGAAAATTGGACGGCTAAAGTTTCAGATTTTGGACTGTCAAAAGTTGGCCCTGCTAACCAACTGCACACGTACCTTGTCTCCCATGGTGTTGGCACACCTGGTTATTGTGATCCGTTATATATGGAATTCGGTTTCCTATCAAAAGAGTCTGACGTTTACTCTTTTGGAGTAGTGTTATTTGAAATTTTGTGTGGGAGATTATGCTACGAGTATCGTAATCATGAGCTGACTAAAATATTAGTGCCTAAGTGGAGACGATGCTATGAAGAGAAAAGGTTAGATGAGATTATCCTACCGGTTTAAAAGACCAAATGGATCCAGGCTCGTTGATATCATTTTCAGCCATTGCCTACCGATGTATTAAGAAAGCTCGTGAAGAGCGGCCAACGATGGTTGAGATCGTGGAAGAACTTAGGTTTTCGCTCCATCAACAAGTAATTTTAGCTTCCTTTTGTTTTTGAAAACTTTCAATGTTACAAGTTTAAAACCTTTAATAGATTGTCAATGAAAACAAGTAAAATAAAGTTGACATGATAAATATTTATAGGAGATATTTGAAAACACACCTGAAAGTAGCCATAGTCAAGTGGATCAGTCACTAGATGATGCTTACTCTTATCAACCACCGCTCGCTAATGATGAAGATGAGTCTTATTATTTAGGAGGTAACACATAAATACCAGAAGTTATGTATCTGTTCCATAAAACAAAGTGTTGGGGGCTTCAAGTATTGAAAATGAGTTGTTTTGACCCGTTACGCAAATTCCATGACTTTTACCTGTTATATATAGATACTAACATATATGTAAAAATTTTCACTTAGAAGATGGCCCGGGAATAGACAGCTTCCAGATCACTGGGGATGCAAAACCAGGAAGTACACTTTATTGTGTTGGATTTGCTGTGCGTGGGACCTCGCGATGCATGTTTCAGGTAGAGAAGCTAATTCTAGATGCAGATTATTAATCTGTTTAGTTATGAAAAGATTTTTATAATTTATTTGTTTGCATCTCTATCAGTGGGTTCGTCACTTTGAAGACGGCACTTGGAAGTACATCGATGGTAAGTCTTTGACGACGCAACCCAACGGTCTTATACAGCTTGGCCGTGCTGCTATCATGAGTATGTAAATGTCACATTTCCTAAATGGAAACTTATGGGTTTATAAGGGGTAAAGTGGTCATTTTTGAAATGTCGAAAATGTAAATCTATGTCCTGATTCATATTTTTCTGTATGACACAGGAGCCACAGATCCAGGATATGTAGTTACAGCTGATGATGTTGACAATATTATTGCAGTTGAGGGCATACCAATGGATGACCGAGGTCGACAGGTACTGTGTAAAGTTAAATAAAACTACAAGAAATGGTCAACCTAGGTAGTCAAAGGCTCAAAGCGCAAAGGGTGAGCAAGGCACAACACACACCCGAGACAAGCAAGGCACACATGTATTCAGGGACGGAGGATTGTGAGGGCCAGGGGTGCCCCCCCCCCCCCCCTGTTTTTTCGCGCATTAGTGGAAATTTGCGATTTTCGTAGGTAAATTTAGTCTGGGTTGAGTCCGGCCCCCGCTGATTTGCCACTACCGATCGAAAAAAATTGAGTTTGGCCCCCACCGATTGGCGAACCAAGCTTCGCCCCTGCATGTATTCCAGGCTATCAAAATTTTAAATATTTTTATAAAATTCTAAAAATTACTTTTTTTAGTCCGACTTACGGTGTGCACATATAATGTATATATGTGTGGCCATCGGGGGGCAAAAGTAAAGTTGCGCTAGTTTTAATGTTATTTTACTAATTTCGTGAAAATAACGTTAAAAACAACGGACGGTTAATCATGCATCAAGTGGTGGCGTTGATAGCCAAAAGACAAAGGGGTACATGCACCGATCGGGTTTGTCCCGATTGCCAAGTGTTTTGTGCCTTATGTCCAAGGCTTGATACCAAACCACATCGAGCCGGGGGTCTCACTGGAAGCAGCCTCTCTATTCTTAGGGGTAGAGGTAAGGTTGTCTACATCTTAGTTCTTACCTTCCTCAGACCCTACCTTAGCTTTGCTATAGGTGGGATTAACTGAGTATGATGATGATGATGACTTTTTTTTAGTCCGGTTCGAGGCAATTTTCAATTGTTTCAGACAGTTTTTTTTTCCCAGCTTAGAGCACCTGTGCGCCTTGCTGCACTAAAGGAGGTTCGGCGCACACCTTTGACTACATAGCGGTCAACACCTTCCACATTTCAGCCCATTGTGTACTTACTACATGTTCATACTTATCAATGGTATGCAATTCTCCTGAATGTTACTCATGTTAATACTATTTGGTTTACAGGGGAAAGTAGTGCGCCTCTTTGCCAACGGGCAGAACAAAATAACATGTGGTAACTATGTTCAAGTTTGTTAATATTTTCTGAAGCGCAAAATTTCTTGTTTTCTCGTATCCTTGTTTTTTTTTTAAATGACATTATGCAGATCCAGAAATGCAACAGGAAATAGACAATTATATGTCAGCTGGTCGAGCTTTGTTTAGTGCTTCGCTGATGGTACAGTATCTGTAAACTAACAACATCAACTTGATACAAGTTTTGTTCGGATGTAGTTACTTGTAACACCAGAGGCTGTTACTTTTGCAGATGGATTCCTCCGAGACAGAGAGCTGGGAGCAAACAACTATTTCACTGAGACGATCTAAATTCCAGATAAAGATCAGTCGCACGCAAGATATTTTCATGCACATCAAATATTCCAGTCTCTTGTCGGTACATAAAATAAAATTTCCGTCTCCCTTATATAGCACCGTGATAATTTTGGCTCATTTGTATATAAATGAATCAATTTGAGAGGGTTATTCTATAGCGGGTCAAATGGGCGTTAAAAGTCTACCACTGCTATATTCAACAATCAACAAAAATCGATTTTTTTTTATTGTGATTGTATAGGTTTTGTAATCATACCAATCATGGTATTTTATAAAAATACCAAAATTTTGATTTTTGAACAAAACATGATTCTAGCCTACCCAACCCGACTAGAACTGACCTTTTTTACCGACATGATCATTCTACCACCTCTATTGTATGTCCATGTAGACATGGAGTTGCCTAAGATAACTGATAGGGCTGTTCACGAGCCGAGCCGATCCGAACGAAGCTTTGCTCGTGCTTGGCTCGTTTACAAACCGAACCGAGCGGAGCGGCTCGTTTACAATTGAGCCGAAAACCGAACGAGCATTCTTCGAGCGCAAATTTTCCGAGCGAGCGCCGAGCGAGAATCGAGCGGAGAATAATATGGACGATTATAAAATTGGGATGTTTCCTTCGATGTTTTCATTGTCGGGTGACAACTAAGGTCAAAATGTTCGATGCTAACACTAATATTGAGATCACAGTGTCTAAGGATAAGGCTTAGATTGAGGCTGGTGAGGTGATGAGCATACTTCAGACAACAGTTTTTGCATTGTGACGTAGGTGTTTGCATATACTGAGTCAAATCCAATAGAATCTTATATATAAAGCCATAAATTTATCTATAAATTGTGTGTATATTTATTATTAAATAAATAAAAATATATTCGAGCCGAACCGATCCGAGCGTACCTTTGCTCGTGCTTGGCTCATTTACAAACCGAACTGAGCCGATCGGCTCATATACAACCGAGCGGAAGAACGAGCGAGCATTTTTCGAGCATTTTCCGAACGAGCGACGAGCGATCCACAAGCGGCGAGCGATTTGAACAGCCCTAATAACTGAACAATCATTATTTGTAATTATTATTATTATTTGTAATTATTGTAATCAATATCTAATATTCGTTTTCCTAGTACGTATAGGCGCTCTTGTATTCTATATATTGTAATTGTTTTTCATCGATAAGATTTGTGAGATTGAGTCCTAACAGCAAATATTTGATAATTGTCAAAATCTTGTAATGATATTGCAGATCAAAATCCCTTCAGGGCTTACTACACAATTTGCGTTGACTTGTCCTAATGGTTCTTCAAAGGGAAAATGACCAAAATAGCCCGTTGACCGGGCGTTTTGCACAAATAGCCCTCTCCACCCTCTTTGGAGAGAGGGGTCACGGTTCCCAACATGCCTGAACCGTCTCCCGAGAGGCTTCCCATTTCAGCCAACAGAGGACCGCCACGTGTCGTTGTTGATCCCGAGACAGATCTTTCTCTCTTCTGAACCCTCTTTCTCTCTCCTGAACCCTCCTGAACCCTCTTTCTCTTTCATCTTCTTTACATTTCAGTCAGCCCCCCGTCTCTCTCTCTCTCTCTCTCTCTCTCTCTCTAGATATTTTCTCTCTCAAAAAATGGAGAATTCTCCGGCGACCAACACCACCACAAACCACCATCCATCGCCACCACCAACTCTCGTCACCATCACCGATTCAAACAACCCATACCCAACAACCTTCGTTCAAGCAGACACCACCTCCTTCAAAAAAGTAGTCCAAATGCTAACCGGATCATCCGAAACAGTCAAACAAGCCTCCACCGGTATGGTACGTCATCCACCATTCTCCATTCTCATCTTCTACATATCTTCATCTCTTACAGATTACGTCATCCACCATTCTCCGATCCTCTAGCGATTACATCATCAATGGAATCAACCGACGTTAATCCATGGGGCAAACCGTCGAAGAAACACGGCAGTAACTTTTCAAAGAAAATGAGTCAGAATTTGAAGAAGACGAAATCGGTTGCTAAGAAACTGATTCGTCTTCACCGGAGACGTCTTCCGAGACGTCACCGGAAGCGTCTCTGAGACGTCACCGGAAGCGTCTCTGAGACGTCACCGGAGACGTCTCAGGTCTGTCTCACGTCTCAGGTCTGTCTCGGGATCAACAACGACACGTGGCGGTCCTCTGTTGGCTGAAATGGGAAGCCTCTCGGGAGACGGTTCAGGCATGTTGGGAACCGTGACCCCTCTCTCCAAAGAGGGTGGAGAGGGCTATTTGTGCAAAACGCACGGTCAACGGGCTATTTTGGCCATTTTCCCTTCTTCAAATACTTTCAGTTTCCAAGATGTTAGGTAATACATTGACTTCACCTTATTGACTTGGCTTTTTAGTTTACTTCACCTTCAAACAAAGTAGCATATTTTGACTCTTCAGGTCAAACAAACTACTTTTTAACATTAAATTTATTTTTTAGTTGTTCCATTTTTTATTTAATGTTTCATACCTATATTTATCTATATGATAACCTGCTACAAGAAGAAAAATGGTTAAGGTAAGTTTGAAATGAATAAGTAGTAAAACTAATAATTTGAAAGCCGCGGTTTTGACCTAAATAGTCAAATTGTACATTTTTATCCTTAATTTTTTTAGATTAATCTTTTACTGTATTCAACAAGAAATCATGGTGATCATTATTTTTTTCTTTGTTTCTCTTTTGTAGAATGCGCGACACTTGCGTGCTCACCATGAGAATGCTCCAAAGCAAGGTATCTTATACGATTTTTGGCACTTGTTCATAGTTTTATACCGACTTTCAACAAGGGTAAGTTATTAATGTGCAACCATCTTATTGCTGGAATAGGCATTGGATGAAAGAACAAAGACAAAAGCATGAAACTTTGTGTACTTCAATATAGATACAAGTGTAATATTGCTTAATCTTTGTAGAGATGATGTAAAGAACAGTAGATCTACTTTAAAAGGTTATGTTCTTCAGATTGGAATCCACAGGTGAGAATGAGAACAAGGGAGTGTTTGTTTATGTTGGTTTTTTTTTTCTTACACGATGTCTACATATGCAAAAGTCAACAGACTATAAAGATCCTTCCGGTATAACATGGTTTTTGGGTAAAGTAGACGGATAGCCCCTGTGATGTTTTTAAATTTTAGAAATCATCCCTAAGTATCTAAGTATGAGAAGTTAATTGTAATATTCGAAAATTTTAAGTAAAATAGTATCTCATATGAATGCAAAATAAATTTATTTATTTTTGAAATTGATAGTCTAATAAATTAGATTATCTAAATAATGTTTTATAAATTAAGATGTATGCATATTTTTTAAAGCACATCTCGTTAAAAATAAATATATATAAAAATATATAAATAAAAACCAATTGATATCATTTAGTTGTATTTAATTACAAAGTCATCACATTTTTCAAATTGAAACTTCCGTTTCTAGTCTATCCCTTCAAAGTTTTAGCAAAAACTCATTCTAATCTCTTCAAATGAATTCCCCAATAATTTGGTTACGGTTGTTGCTATTGCCCCGCGTTAACTCTTTTTAAATATTTGATATCGCTTTTGCATTCGGTTATACAACACACCACCACAATTAAATTTACCTGTCACCTGCCTTAATCCGCCGCTGCACCATCTTCGGGTATCAACAACACGTTTGAAGCTTTCGATTTGGTTTCGATTCACGTTTCATTCACCGCTCTCACTGACCTCGTTCGGTGACGACACAACACTGCAAGGAAGCATCAGTACTGTGTCTCCATTCATATCTACGATAACCGATAACTCCGAGCCACGCGGTACCGTTCTGTAACACCCCAACCGATGGCGGAAACATCGGGATGTCACGTATTGATGATTGTTTTAGTAGCACATGGTATAAATTGAATTTTAAATAATTTATTCAAAACATAAATATCCAAAATAAAGTGATGTCTAGGAATTCAAATACATGATATCAAATAAGCAACAACTGTGACAACTCGGGTAAATCTCTCTCTTTTGGTTTCTACCTTTTGCTTGTTTCCTTCGTTATTTCTTTTGTCCTTTCTGTACTTGTACAAATTTTCGGGACGAAAATTCTTTTAACGTGGGGATGATGTGACACCTGGCAAATTCGGGTTAACAACGTTGTCTAGATGAAAGTCTACCTTAGCGAGTCACGCGTATATTGTACTTAACTGGGTTAGTTAAGTCAGGATATGGTTCGGGAACTATTGGTTAGTTTAGAAGATCATTGGATGTTGGTCTAGAGGTTCGTTAGATGTCGGTCCTTAACCAAGTGTACAAACGGTGACGATTTGTAGGATCGTCAGGGCATACGGAACGTACGAGTCTCGAGTCCCGGGAATTGGTGAACGAGTGTAAATATGTGTATTTACTTGTGTTATGTGTTTACAATCATTATGTGACTTGTCGGTACATGAATATGCATTAACATATGTTAAAACGGGGTTTAACGCGCAAAACACACAAGGCCAAACCCTATAGGCGAGTAGGAGGTCTACTCCCCTATAGGGGAGGCGAGTAGGGAGCCCATAAGGGCGAGTAGGCCCCTACTCGTGTGAGTTATGGGCGAGTAGGCCCTAATCGCTAGAACTGTCAGGCGATTACAAGCCCTAATCGCCTGAACTGCTGCACAATCGCATGTAACGTGCTGGAACGACTAGGAACGCCTATAAATACAACACTTAACCTCCTAAACTCCCTAATATCAACCCTAGTCGTCCCATAACCGCCCCAAACACTTAAACAACCTCTGGAAGGCGATTTTGATCAAAAACACAAGGTTTCAAGGTCTAACCATCATTCTTTTACAATTCTAAGGTTTGATTCTCATCCATAACACTTTGTAAATGTTTTTAATCAATCCCTAATGGTCCAGACCTGTTCATAAACGAAAAAGCTTTCTGAAAATCGTCAATAAGGGTTGTTAAACGGATTATAACTAATTAACATGCGTTATGGGTATGTATGATTAGAAAGATAGGATTTTTATGAATCTTGATGATGTTTTGATGTGTTATCATGCTAGGTCAGAATTAATATTGTTAGTATGATGATAGAAATCTCAGTAATTGGATAATAGGATTGTGATTACATGCGTTAATTGAATGTTGCATGCTATGTGTATGTGTTTGGATTGTTTTGGGTTGCATGCAGGACTGATTATACGAGGTTGAACGAAGGGTTTTGGGTTAAACATGTTTAGGATAGTGTTTGGGATGCTATTGGGTAGTTACACACGTTCTGGATCTGATTTGGAGCGTTAAACGCGCGAAAAACCGGAACAGCATGGTTACAGGCGAGTAGCAATGCTAATCGCCTATAACTCATGCGAGTACAAGGCTAATCGCCAATATATAGGCGAGTAGAAGCCTATTCACTAGTAAGTTCATGCGAGTAGCCCTAATCACTAGTAAGTTCATGCGAATAGCCCTAATCACTAGTAAGTTCAGGGGAATAGCCCCTAATCGCATGAAGTAAAGGGGAATAGCCCCTATTCGCCTATAACAGGGGCGAATAGGATGTCTAATCACTAGTTGACTTTCCTAATCACTAGTTGACTTTTCCTAATCGCGTGTACTGCTGCTGTAAGTGTAAATTAGCATTCCGAGACCCGATTTAACATGTAGTAACATGCTAGGAACCCCGTAACATGTCTAATAACTTGGTAACATATATTTGGATGTATTTCGGTGATACGTGAACTATGTGCTATAACTTGTTGTGTGTTAACGTATGTTAAGTATACTTGCGTTATTGCATGTTTTGGAGCGTAAACATAACACGGGGAGTCTCGGGTCACCAATGGGATGTCGAGTCTTGTACTTTGGGTCAGTTAAACAGTCACGGTGTTTTCAAACGAACTTGGTTATGGTCTGGACATCTAGGGACTAATTAACCTGTGGGTTATTAGTCTAAGTACTTGTAACTGTCGTATGTTAGGTCGCCACTTTACGGGACTAGCATAGCAGCTGAGTTTACTCGGGTTAAGGAGTAAAGGAACTTAAGGTGAGTTTACGGCCCCTCTTTTAAACTGGTTTTATACTTTCGGGGGAGAAAACATGTGTTAAAACGATTATTTGGTAACTACTGTCATACTATGGGTTTCTATTGTGTACTACACGATCTTTGGAAGTCCCGGGGGGAACCATGAATGTGCGGGTTTGCACAACGGGGAAATGTGAATAGCGCTATTGGGAGTGACCAACCCCGCTCGTCGACTTGGAGGGTCGGCGGGTGCATATTGTCTCAAACAGGAACAACAGGAACAACAGGAACATACATCGGGCATACTTTTGGTATTCGAGTTAGTAATGGTTTTCCAATCGTGGTAGTAACGAACGTACGCCTAGCTAGCGTATACTGGTTTTCTATTTTGTATAGTATGGACAGGTTGACTTGGTACTTGAACTGCAAACCTGTAAACTCACCAGCATTTTTGTGCTGACGTAAACTTTTACATGTTTTCTCAGGTCGCTAAGGTAGCACAATGGAACTAGGGCGCACGCGTCTGCACGGCGTCTAGATAGAGTTGCATGATTTCATAAACATTGAACTTTGGTTATTTATGTTGAACTTTATTTTGAATAAGCTTCCGCTGTAAACGGGATTTTAAAACTATGTTTTGGTATTGCATTAATTACATTTAGACTTGTTTATTGTGATCGTTGGTTTGGATCCTGGTTTGTCATGCGCCTCGCGGTAAAACTCCGCAAGTGGATTTTGAGGGTGTGACAGATTGGTATCAGAGCCAATGGTTATAGTGAACTAGGACTGCATGTAGAGTCTAGTCTATAGCCGAGTCGCACACACTAGACGATCACATGGTACTAAACGTTATAGTGGGTTACGTATGGTCTTGTCGGGGTGTCTCTAAATCGTCGGTCTTTCTACGTTACATCATCCGTTCTATCTTAGGTTGGGTTACTTGTTTCCTAGGCAGTGTGGTCTATTGGAGTAACTCGTGTGCTCTTGAGATTTGTCCAAGGCTCGGACATCTCCCTTTCGCACTCCAATAGAAACACTTGTCATGAACTACCGTAGTATTACGGTGTGTAGCTAAGAGTCTATGTTCGGTGATTTGATCTTTGAACTAGGAGAACACTTGGAGGACCATGTAGAGCGTTTTATCATTTTGGGTGCACACAAAGTCATAAAACGAAATGCATGGAAGCACTAGTGAGCTTCGGGTTTGAGGGGATAGTCCTGGATTGGATCTGGCTTTAATCTTGTGAACATTAGTGGTTATCTTTAACTGCGAAACTAAATTTTCTCGTTCTTTCTGCCAGAATCATGTCTGGAGTGCGTGGAGGACGAGGAGGTGGTCGCAATGGTGGACGCGGTGGTGGTCGTGGTGGTGCTGGTGGTCGTGGTGGAGGTATTAACCTGTCACAGGCTGATCTGAACAACTTGCTCCAGGCTGCCTTTCAGTTAGGGCACAACGGTGGTGGTAAGTTGTTTTATCCATTTTCTTTGCCTCATTGGTGATTCTTGTGTACGTTATTCGTGGTTTCTCATACGTTTCATTTCAGGTGGTCCTGTTGACCCACCCCCACCCATGTGCACCTACAAGATGTTCCGGGACTGCAAGCCCCAGGAATTCTCTGGCACCGAGGGTGCGGTCAGTTTGCTTAGGTGGTTGGAGAAAGTGGAGTCGGTATTCCTGATGTGTAACTGTCTCCCAGAAGATCGGGTGAAGTATTCGGCTGCGTTATTTCAGGACGTGGCATTGACTTGGTGGAATGGTATTACCCAGAATATGGGTATTGGGGAGGCATATGCTATGCCGTGGGAGAACTTTGTGCAGTTGTTGAAGCGGGAGTATTGCCCGAGAGAAGAGGTACATAAGCTGGAGCATGAGGTGTGGAACCTCAAGATGACTGGATCGGAAATCGAGAAGTATACTGTGAGGAGAAATGAGTTGGCGGTGCTGTGTCCCGATTTGCACGTGCCAGAGTATCGTAAGATTGAACACTATGTATCAGGGTTAGTGCCGGAAATTGCAGGGTTAGTGGCTGCTGGGAATCATCCTACTTATGCGGAGGTAGTTCGATCGGCCCATAGGATGACCAACTTAAAGGTGAATGAGGGGATTTTGCCTGCGAAAGGTTCGACTGTTAAGGCCCCAGAGAACAACAAGCGCAAGTGGGAGAACAACGGGAAAGGATCTGGGTCTACACAGCAGGGTAAAAGGTTTGATAATGGGGGTTCATCTTCTTCGGGTAACAAGCAGGGTGGTTATGCGGGAAAACTGCCCAAATGCAACAAGTGTGGACGCCATCACCAAGGGAACTGCGATAGTAACCGTTGTCATCGCTGCCAGCGAACAGGGCATTATGCTAAAGATTGTCGGGCCACACTTCCATCGACCCAGGCTCCGACTAACAGCTCAGCTCCGACTACTCAGGGGACTACAGGGAAACAAGGATGCTACAACTGTGGTGACACTGGGCATTACAAGAAGGATTGCCCAAAATTGAAGCAGGTGGAAACAACGGGAATGGGAACAACGGGGGCGGCGGCAGAAATGCACGTGCCTTCGTCATTGGAGCTGCTGAGGCTAGACAGGACCCTGACACAGTCACCGGTACGTTTCTTCTCAATAATCGTTCTGTTAGTGTGTTGTTCGATTCCGGTGCCGACAAGAGTTTTGTATCCATGGATGTTAGTCGACTGCTAAATGTAGCACCCGTACCATTAGAGGCCAAGTATATTATTGAGTTAGCTGATGGTAAGACGATTGAAGCTACTAGTGTTCTTCGGGAGTGTCAATTAGAGTTGTCGGGTTTATCGTTCCCCATCGACCTTATGCCGGTACCATTGGGTAGTTTTGACGTTGTGGTAGGAATGGATTGGTTATCTTTGTATCGCGCGGAGATTGTCTGTTACGATAAGGTTATTCGGATTCCTCTCCCTGATGGAGAATTTCTTTCTGTGTACGGTATCAAGGGTGGTGTTTCGCTAAACATCATCTCTAGCATGAAAGCCCTTAAGTGTCTTCGAAAGGGTTATCCAGCCGTATTGGCGCTTTTATCTGTTTCCTCCAGTGATGAGAAGAAGATTGACGACATTCCGGTGGTACGCGAATTTCTTGATGTTTTTCCCGATGATTTATCTGGTCTTCCTCCTCATCGTCAAGTCGAGTTCGGTATTGATCTCGTACCAGGGGCTGCTCCTATTGCTCGGGCCCCCTACCGTCTTGCACCTCCCGAGATGCAGGAACTGTCCAGCCAGTTACAGGAACTCTTGGACAAGGGTTTCATCCGACCAAGTTCTTCCCCTTGGGGAGCCCCGATTTTATTTGTTAAGAAGAAGGATGGGAGTTTTCGATTATGCGTAGACTACAGAGAACTGAACAAATTGACCGTCAAGAACCGTTATCCTCTTCCACGTATCGATGATCTATTCGACCAGCTTCAGGGTTCTAGTTATTATTCCAAGATCGACTTGAGGTCCGGTTATCACCAGCTGCGCGTCAGGGAGGCTGACGTTGCAAAGACTGCTTTTCGAACACGTTATGGCCATTTCGAATTCTTGGTCATGCCTTTCGGTCTCACGAACGCACCGGCGGTTTTCATGGACTTGATGAACCGCGTCTGTAAACCATATCTGGATAAGTTCGTCATTGTATTTATTGATGACATTCTGATCTACTCCAAGAACGAGACCGAACACGGGGAACATCTGCGGTTAGTTTTGGAACTCTTGCGACGGGAACAACTTTACGCCAAGTTCTCAAAGTGTGAATTTTGGTTACGCGAAGTTCAATTCCTAGGACATGTGGTCAATGAACTAGGAATTCATGTCGATCCAGCCAAAATCGAAGCGATCAAGGACTGGGGAGCACCAAAGACGCCAACTGAGGTGCGGCAATTCCTAGGCCTTGCGGGCTATTATCGTCGTTTCATTCAAGGGTTCTCGAAGATTGCTCAACCCCTCACCACTCTCACTCAGAAGGATAGGAAGTTCGACTGGGGTGAATCACAAGAGTCCGCGTTTGAAGAACTGAAGTCTAAACTGTGTTCTGCTCCTATTCTGTCTTTACCTGAGGGTCCTGATGATTTTGTCGTTTACTGTGATGCTTCCATTCACGGACTCGGTTGCGTGTTGATGCAACGCGAGAAAGTGATTGCGTATGCTTCTCGTCAACTCAAAGTGCACGAGAAGAACTACACAACTCATGACTTGGAGTTGGGTGCCGTGGTATTCGCGTTGAAAATTTGGAGACATTACTTGTACGGTACCAAATGCACCATCTACACCGATCACAAGAGTCTCCAACACATTTTCGACCAACAACACTTGAACATACGGCAGCGTCGCTGGATTGAACTTTTGAACGATTATGATTGTGCTATTAAGTACCATCCTGGCAAGGCGAATGTTGTAGCAGACGCCTTGAGCAGGAAGGAATCCTCTAAACCTCGTCGCGTTCGGGCGTTGCAGCTCACTATTCATTCATCGTTACCTGATCAACTCCGTTCTGCCCAATTGGAAGCTTTGAAGGAGGAAAACCTTAAAGCTGAAACTATGCACGGTGCCGACAAGCACCTAGAGCGAAGGCCTGATGGCCTGCACTACTTCGCAGAACGCATATGGGTTCCTTTATTCGGGGGACTACGGGAGCTTGTTCTTGATGAGGCTCATAAGTCCCGGTACTCTATTCATCCTGGTTCGGATAAGATGTACCAAGATCTGAAGGTGCTTTATTGGTGGCCAAACATGAGGTCGGACATAGCCTCATACGTGAGCAAATGCTTGACCTGTGCTAAGGTCAAAGTGGAATACCAGAAACCGTCGGGTCTCCTGCAACAACCTGAAATTCCGGAATGGAAATGGGAACGGATTACTATGGATTTTGTCACACAACTTCCTAAATCACCAAGCGGGAACGACAAGATATGGGTGATTGTCGATCGATTGACGAAATCAGCTCATTTTCTTGCTATTAAGGAGACCGACACCATGGATCGTTTGGCTCGCCTTTACTTGAAAGAAGTTGTTTCTAAGCACGGGGTGCCAGTCTCTATAATCTCGGATCGCGATTCTCGCTTTACTTCTCACTTCTGGAAGTCTTTGCACAAGGCTTTGGGTACCCAACTAGACATGAGTACGGCTTACCATCCACAGACTGACGGTCAGAGTGAGCGTACGATTCAAACTTTAGAAGACATGCTGCGGGCATGTGTGATCGATTTTGGCAAGGGTTGGGAAGCTCATCTGCCGTTGGTAGAATTCTCATACAACAACAGTTATCACACGAGCATCAAGGCTGCTCCGTTCGAGGCACTGTACGGACGGAAATGCCGTTCTCCTCTTTGTTGGGCAGAAGTGGGTGAGAGTCAACTCACTGGGCCTGAACTAGTGTACGAAACTTCGGAAAAGATCGTACAGATTCGGAATCGGTTGGCGGCGGCACGGGACCGGCAAAAGAGTTATGCTGATCAGCGTCGCAAACCACTGGAATTCCAAGTCAATGACAAGGTACTTCTAAAAGTCTCACCGTGGAAGGGCGTCATACGCTTTGGGAAGCGTGGCAAACTCAATCCGCGATATGTCGGCCCATTTACGATCCTGGAACGGATTGGGCCGGTGGCATATCGACTTGATCTACCGACGGAGCTCGGTAACGTACATAACGTCTTTCACGTGTCAAACTTGAAGAAGTGTCTGGCTGACGAGTCTCTCATCGTTCCACTAGAAGAGATCAAGGTTGATGATCGTCTTCGGATTATGGAAGAACCTGTGGAGATCCTTGATTACAAGATTCGTAGCCTACGTCACAGCAAGATTCGTATCGTTAAGGTTCGGTGGAACTCGAACCGGGGACCGGAATATACATGGGAACGGGAGGATCAGATGAAGTCTAAGTATCCTCATCTCTTTCCTAAGGAAGCGTTCGAGTCGAGGCATGTCTCTTCGGCAGCTGAATGAATCTCGGGTCGAGATTCCTTTTAACGTGGGGATGATGTGACAACTCGGGTAAATCTCTCTCTTTTGGTTTCTACCTTTTGCTTGTTTCCTTCGTTATTTCTTTTGTCCTTTCTGTACTTGTACAAATTTTCGGGACGAAAATTCTTTTAACGTGGGGATGATGTGACACCTGGCAAATTCGGGTTAACAACGTTGTCTAGATGAAAGTCTACCTTAGCGAGTCACGCGTATATTGTACTTAACTGGGTTAGTTAAGTCAGGATATGGTTCGGGAACTATTGGTTAGTTTAGAAGATCATTGGATGTTGGTCTAGAGGTTCGTTAGATGTCGGTCCTTAACCAAGTGTACAAACGGTGACGATTTGTAGGATCGTCAGGGCATACGGAACGTACGAGTCTCGAGTCCCGGGAATTGGTGAACGAGTGTAAATATGTGTATTTACTTGTGTTATGTGTTTACAATCATTATGTGACTTGTCGGTACATGAATATGCATTAACATATGTTAAAACGGGGTTTAACGCGCAAAACACACAAGGCCAAACCCTATAGGCGAGTAGGAGGTCTACTCCCCTATAGGGGAGGCGAGTAGGGAGCCCATAAGGGCGAGTAGGCCCCTACTCGTGTGAGTTATGGGCGAGTAGGCCCTAATCGCTAGAACTGTCAGGCGATTACAAGCCCTAATCGCCTGAACTGCTGCACAATCGCATGTAACGTGCTGGAACGACTAGGAACGCCTATAAATACAACACTTAACCTCCTAAACTCCCTAATATCAACCCTAGTCGTCCCATAACCGCCCCAAACACTTAAACAACCTCTGGAAGGCGATTTTGATCAAAAACACAAGGTTTCAAGGTCTAACCATCATTCTTTTACAATTCTAAGGTTTGATTCTCATCCATAACACTTTGTAAATGTTTTTAATCAATCCCTAATGGTCCAGACCTGTTCATAAACGAAAAAGCTTTCTGAAAATCGTCAATAAGGGTTGTTAAACGGATTATAACTAATTAACATGCGTTATGGGTATGTATGATTAGAAAGATAGGATTTTTATGAATCTTGATGATGTTTTGATGTGTTATCATGCTAGGTCAGAATTAATATTGTTAGTATGATGATAGAAATCTCAGTAATTGGATAATAGGATTGTGATTACATGCGTTAATTGAATGTTGCATGCTATGTGTATGTGTTTGGATTGTTTTGGGTTGCATGCAGGACTGATTATACGAGGTTGAACGAAGGGTTTTGGGTTAAACATGTTTAGGATAGTGTTTGGGATGCTATTGGGTAGTTACACACGTTCTGGATCTGATTTGGAGCGTTAAACGCGCGAAAAACCGGAACAGCATGGTTACAGGCGAGTAGCAATGCTAATCGCCTATAACTCATGCGAGTACAAGGCTAATCGCCAATATATAGGCGAGTAGAAGCCTATTCACTAGTAAGTTCATGCGAGTAGCCCTAATCACTAGTAAGTTCATGCGAATAGCCCTAATCACTAGTAAGTTCAGGGGAATAGCCCCTAATCGCATGAAGTAAAGGGGAATAGCCCCTATTCGCCTATAACAGGGGCGAATAGGATGTCTAATCACTAGTTGACTTTCCTAATCACTAGTTGACTTTTCCTAATCGCGTGTACTGCTGCTGTAAGTGTAAATTAGCATTCCGAGACCCGATTTAACATGTAGTAACATGCTAGGAACCCCGTAACATGTCTAATAACTTGGTAACATATATTTGGATGTATTTCGGTGATACGTGAACTATGTGCTATAACTTGTTGTGTGTTAACGTATGTTAAGTATACTTGCGTTATTGCATGTTTTGGAGCGTAAACATAACACGGGGAGTCTCGGGTCACCAATGGGATGTCGAGTCTTGTACTTTGGGTCAGTTAAACAGTCACGGTGTTTTCAAACGAACTTGGTTATGGTCTGGACATCTAGGGACTAATTAACCTGCGGGTTATTAGTCTAAGTACTTGTAACTGTCGTATGTTAGGTCGCCACTTTACGGGACTAGCATAGCAGCTGAGTTTACTCGGGTTAAGGAGTAAAGGAACTTAAGGTGAGTTTACGGCCCCTCTTTTAAACTGGTTTTATACTTTCGGGGGAGAAAACATGTGTTAAAACGATTATTTGGTAACTACTGTCATACTATGGGTTTCTATTGTGTACTACACGATCTTTGGAAGTCCCGGGGGGAACCATGAATGTGCGGGTTTGCACAACGGGGAAATGTGAATAGCGCTATTGGGAGTGACCAACCCCGCTCGTCGACTTGGAGGGTCGGCGGGTGCATATTGTCTCAAACAGGAACAACAGGAACAACAGGAACATACATCGGGCATACTTTTGGTATTCGAGTTAGTAATGGTTTTCCAATCGTGGTAGTAACGAACGTACGCCTAGCTAGCGTATACTGGTTTTCTATTTTGTATAGTATGGACAGGTTGACTTGGTACTTGAACTGCAAACCTGTAAACTCACCAGCATTTTTGTGCTGACGTAAACTTTTACATGTTTTCTCAGGTCGCTAAGGTAGCACAATGGAACTAGGGCGCACGCGTCTGCACGGCGTCTAGATAGAGTTGCATGATTTCATAAACATTGAACTTTGGTTATTTATGTTGAACTTTATTTTGAATAAGCTTCCGCTGTAAACGGGATTTTAAAACTATGTTTTGGTATTGCATTAATTACATTTAGACTTGTTTATTGTGATCGTTGGTTTGGATCCTGGTTTGTCATGCGCCTCGCGGTAAAACTCCGCAAGTGGATTTTGAGGGTGTGACAACAACTTCAAATAACTTCATGATAAATCCTCATGCAACTCAAGCCTCAGCTTCATTGTTACCTGAAACATGTTAATTTTGAAAATATTTTTGGGTCAACAAAAGTTGGTGAGAATTACATAGGTTTTGATAATCGAATAAAAATGTTGTACAATTCAAGTGTCATGGCAAGTCTAGTCCATATGTGAAAACATACTAGAAGTAAATCGAGTGCATAATCAACCCTTGTGACTGTTATAATGTGATACATCCCATACGCTCATGGTTCACTCGAATATGTTATGCGATAACAATCACCCATGCTACCTTTATAGGAGGCACGTATCCGGGTGGGATTGTCAGTCCAATAGATCTATCATTGTATACCGTCGACTGATCAATGTTAATGATTATGCTAGAATTGTGCTTACCCTAGTCATGTTCAAGACATAATGCAACATAGAAAAACACATAGACACTTTGATGATTGAATTGCATATAGAATGTTGTAACATGTTTCACCCCAAAAATGGTGATAAATAGAAAAGGGGCTATGTAAAACTCTCCTTAGCAAAATGTTATATCTCTTAAAAAATAGAATAGTGTGTTGCCCAAATATGCCAAGTATCACCCTATAAATTAGGTAATAAATATGTCTAAGTCTATCTAGTCTACAAATATATTCTAGAGCTTCGAACTGGGGATAAGTGTTCGTTTGATTAATAATTAAAATGTTTGATAATTGAGAGAAATTTGATAAATAAATAAACAAAAGTCTTTTTATAAAATTTGAATCAAAGATGGTCACAATAATGAGTTCAATGTATAAAAATAATTTTTATAAAATTATTTTCTTAAAAATAAAATATTAAATCTATTTATTTCAAATTGTCAAAATTTAACTTTAATATTTAAAAATACTAAAATTAAAGAATTATTAGATTAAAGATTATATTTCTGTTCCAAATAATCAGAAATAATTTATATAAAATTTTGGTGCAAAAATATTGAAAAACGAATTTATTATGATTTATTTATGATTAAAACTAACAAAAATTGATTAAAAATATTAAATAGATGATTTTTCAAAAATAAAAATCATTTCTGAAAAGTTTATTGTGTTAAAAACTCAGAATAATTTTTGTGGAAATTTATAAAATTGTTTTGATATTTTTATAGAATTTTATAAATAAAATAGAATAAACTTGATTTATTTATTATATATATTAAATAAATAATTTTTTTGAAAACTAAAAATTGTATGTTAAACTTTTTCACTAGATTAACATAATATAATTTTTGTAGAATTTATAAAAGAGTTTAAGTATTTTAAAATGAATTTTTAAAAATGTAAAGGAATATATATATATATATATATATATATATGTTTAATAAAAAAAAATGTTGTTGATGCCGTGGTTCAAACGCGGGCCCTTGGCCGGTTCGTGTGTTTTAAATCACAAGCCCAGACCAACTGGTCTGGACCCTGAGAACGTTTAATCTCTGATTAAATTAATTATATAATAAAAGAAAATTATTAAAATCCAATTAAAATGGAAAGAATAAAAACGGTTTACACGGGACTCGAACCCGCGTGGCTTTGGTTAACAACACCAGACACAACCACCTGATCTAGATCAGGGGTTGTGTTTGAATCCAGTTCTTTATAATTATAAAACCAATGCAAAATCATGTTCTTCCCCAAATTAAACGTTCGAGCCCTAGTTTTTGCAATTACATGATTCACACAACAATAACCCAATCAATCATAGGGTTATTGTTATGTGATTGCCGAAGATCAAAACCCACTGAGAAAACGAAACTTACAAACACGAATTGAATGCAATTTGATCAGTCAACGCAGAAGTCAAAATACGATCAAAAACACAAGAACAACAGATTCAAACAAGAAATTGGTGATTGTGGGAGGGTATTCGGCGAGTGTAGTGGGTGTTGTGATGTTCAATTTATAGTGTGGTGGTCTGGATCGATGAATTGGAAGGTTTGACCACAACTTAAATGAGTGACGCGTATACATGTATAATTGGTATGATTTAAATGGTAACTGAACGTGTGTTGACTCGAAATGGACCGGAAATCACGATGTTATGCCAATCTAGAATCAAAACGCGTTAATTGGCTTTGATTTATGGTAAGTCGTGGTCACAGTTGACCTTCCAAGTCAACTGGGAAGATCTTGAACTCGTTATTATTATATCACGAGTTGGGTTTGAAACAAGAAAGGTGGGTAGATCAGATGGTTAAGACGTGGGTGTTAAGTGGCCCGGCTTGGGCGCGGGTTCGAATCCCGGCCCAAGTTTTAATTTTTTTGACATTTTTCTATATATATATATTATGTATAATTATAATAGTATAAGGGTTCCAAAAATGCCACAATAATAATTTAAATGCGAACAATAATCATGAAACTTGACGTTTTATTTAAATTATTCGTAACGTATAAATATTAAATGCGAAATGTTACACGTTCCATGGCACCGAGATCGTAGCCGCTACCACTCGCCACCGCGTCTTCGTCTAAAACTTGTTACCACCGCCGCCTTCGTTCTGTTTTGAGGTAACAGTTTCCATCCTTTTTGTTTATTACCGACTATTTCCGGCGAGAAGAAGTTGAAGGGTCGGGATTGTTTTTAACGAATACGTGTGTGTACGTTACTGTGTATATATATATATATATATATATATATATATATATATATATATATATATATATATATTTGTGTGGTGTCTTGTGTGTATGAATGTGTATCAAATATATGTGTGTGCGTGAGTATGGTCTTTAGGTGTAGAAGTTGCATGTGTGTATGTAATAAATGCATGTATGGATATGTGTGGGTATTCATGAATTATATGATTGTGTGTGTGTTTGATGTATTGGTTCGGTACATGTGTGAGAGTAATGTAGGTATGTATAGTTTTTAGTTGGGTTTGAGCATTGGTTAATTGGCTGCTTTGCTTGGGCTCCAACCACATGATTTGAAAAAAAAAATTAATAATAAACAAACAAACAACTAATATTGACATGTACAAAACATCTAAGTGACTATAGTGTTGGTTGCTAAGTTACTGCTGTTTGTATCAAGAATTTAAGATCACATGCTCTTAAGAAAATTGAATCCTCTATGTCAGTAGTCGAATGACCATCGCATTGTTAAAATTAAGTGAACATCGGTTTTTCTTATATAATAATGAAACAAGCTATATGATTTCAAATATTTTTATGGGTTTGATTATTTGATCTATTTTTCATTAAAATGAGACATAGGAATGATAATATATATTAAACCATCACGCACTTACTGCCACATTTACAATGGCAAATTTTAAATGGTTGACGTTGTCACATAATTTCATATAGGTTTCTATTAGTTTTGTTGATAAAACAATTAATAAACATTTTTAGGCATAAACTGTTTTGGATTTGATCAAGTAGATTAGTTAGAGCAATTATTTTGTTTTCGCTATTATATGGGTTATATAAAGACGTCGCCGGAAACCAATCTAGCTACAAATCGGGTAATATGTTATGTTTTTTTTTTATATGGTTCGAATATAATAAAATGTAGGCTTACGTACTTGCAGAGGATAGGTATTGTCGGTTTGCTTGCTTGCTAATTAAGGTACGGATTCTCTTTCTTGACATCATAGTATTTTTTTTATCATGCCCGTCACTTTGTAGTGCGGGTTTCGCTTGTTTCCTTAGTTGTCTTAGATTCATTTATATGTTTGATAAATTCGTTATAACATGCAATATACCTAAAATTTGAGATCATTGTTGCATGTTCCCGTTAGTATTTTTGTTTCAGTTGAATGACCTTAGCCTCTGTACTCTATCACCCGAGCAGTTTGTGTTTGACTTGTCGTTTGGGCGTCAACGGCATGGCACTGTTCGTGACAGCGCAATATAAATATTCACGGCGTTTCTAGATTGTGTTAGTGTAACACTTGGCCACTAGAGGCGTATAGATCGATCTTAGCTTTGAGTTTGAGTTTGTTTTGTGGAGATTGGAATAATGGGTGTACGCCACACTCACCATCTCATAGGTGCATAGACTAGCTATCTGTGTACCCGTTTGTTAGTTTGTTTTGGCTCATGGGTAGTTTCCATTTGACGTGACTTAATTTATTGTTATGTATAGTCACGCAGTTTGATATTCATATATGTTTTGGATTTTGTTTCGGTATGCTCCGTTACGTTTGAAATTCTCCCGAATAGGTGTCGGCTTACTTCATAGATTGTGTTCAACATTTCTTTCGGCATGGGTTTGGGTTCGAGTTTAAAATATAGTTGTTGGGATTTTGTATTTCTTTCCTTTCCTTTCGTCCGTTCTTTACATGAACTATTGATTTCTCCGTTACTGGGCAATTTTTGGCTCAGCCGTATTTTTCTTTGTTGTGTTGTCTTATGTGTTCGCAGGTAATCTGGGAATCAGGGATGAGCGAGAGAGTAATGAAGTTTCAAGACTTTTCATTTCGTTTATATTCAGTAATAAATAAATTAAGATTTAGGATTTTGTTCGGATTGTTTTGAAACTTCCGTTTGTCTTTTCGACTCTATTTTTCTTTTTAAAAGGATTGTGTTTGGTTTTGATATTCGTAATAGTGACATTTCAACCTGTCCGGGTTGGGGTGTGACAGTTATGGTATCAGAGCCCAAGCTCTTTCCTGTAGAAAACTTAAATGTAAATAACGAAACATGTGAGGTAATGGGTAGACGAAGGGTTAGGATTCACTCTTGTCATTCTCCGCACAATTTAAATGCTTTTCTCTGCTCACACGTGTATCTTCTTTTCAGAATGGGTCCTAAACGTACGAACAACTCTAATGATGATGCTGAGGCTTCTGGCGACGTTCCCCTTGAGACCCTCGTCGCTGAAGCTGTAAATGCGGCGATTGCGGGTTCGGTTCCTAACTTGATCCAACAGTTGCAGCAGGCTAACGCCAACGCCAACGCTAATGTTAATGCTAATGCTAATGCCAATGCCAATCCTCCTGATGGCATTCATGTTTGGCTTGAGCGTTTTCAGAAGCAAAAGCCAAAGTCTTTTAGTACTGCTGCCACTCCAGTCGAGGCAGAGAATTGGATTGCCCACATCGAGAAATTGTTTGAGGTTTTGGGAGTTAACGATGTGTTCATAGTTAGGCTTGCTAGCTATAAGATGGAGGACGATGCTCACCGTTGGTGGATGACTCTGAAGAATGCCCGAGGAGGTGATAACTATGCTGCTACATTGCCTTGGAATGACTTTCGTACACTATTCTATCAGCAGTACTTTACTGATGCTGACCGCAGCGAGTATTTGAGGGAGTATTCTACGATCATGCAGGATGACGACGAACCAATCATGGAATTTAAAGCTCGTTTCTGTCGTCTGGTGAGTTTCCTGGGCCCCACCGCAGGTACTCATGAGCAGCAAACCAATCGTTTTAAGTGGGCTGTGTGTGATCGGGATAGGAAATTTATCCTGAACCTTCGTTTTGCGGACATTAATGAGATTGTGGATGCGGTCAAGAATTTGAATAGTGATAAGAAACATCGGGAGAAGACTTTTGATGATAGTCGCAAATGGCCAAAGGAAAACAACCAGGGTAATTCTTCTACTCGTGATAGTGATGATCAATCCCGAGACCGTAGGCACCGTTCTGATAGGAATTATAACAATCAGAATCATAGGCCTGCACAAACTCAACAAAACCCGCCACCAAACCGCGACCGTCCTTGTGCCACTTGTGGGAAACCTCATAAAGGGGTTTGTCGTCGAGCTGCAGGACTTTGTTTCAATTGTGGAGATGCAGGACATATGGTTAGGGAGTGCCCTGTCACACCCCAACCGATGGCGGAAACATCGAGGTGAGACTTATGATAGATTGTTCAAAGACTTCATGACACTAGAATTCGTGACAATATGATTTAAAGATAAAATTTCATTCATAGCATAATCATCGTCTTAAAAGATAACATAATACAAATTGTTTTCATGAAAAGAGAAATACGACATCAAAATATAGAACTTAAACTAGCGTGAGTTTCTAGTCCAATCCTAAGTAGATTTCTTGAATATCTTGCATCAAACATTTCCTGCAACATGTATAAAATATCCGTCAACACGTAAAGCATTGGTGAGCATACTAGTTTGAGTCTAAGTACATAGTATAGAAAAGTCTACTCGAATCATCATGTTATAGGCATATGCACGTAGAACCATACAAACGGCAACAACACTCGATAACACAAAAGACTTCATCTTATCATGACCCATAAAGGGGGCGGCGTGTCAACCTATAGCGCTATACATGTAAGGTGGGTTGTTAACTAATCGTACATTTGTATGTAAGACTTTGAATTCTAGCATGGCATAGCATAATAGCATTTAGATTGAGCATAATAGTTTAAGAGTATGAAATCGTTTAAGTTTTGATAGTGATACATGTTGAGCCCCAAAGAATAAAGAATAAAAAGGGGACAAGTATGAACTCACCTTTAGGTGCGTTTGATAGAGTTCCAAAAAAGGTAAGTCTTGGAAGGTTTAACTTTAGCCTTGGTTATCTAGAATTAAAGAATAAAGGGTCTTAGATTCGAGTTTAGGTTATAGATTCAAGAGAGTCAAGCAAGCCTTTTAGGCGAACCAAAACACAAACCACCATGAAGGTGATTCGGATGGTCATAAGAGTCAAGCAAGCCTTTTAGGCGAACCAAAACACAAACCACCATAGAGGTGATTCGGATGGTTATGAGAGTCAAGCATTGGTAAGGTAGGGATGTATCCACAAACCTTTCCGAGTTATTAAATTAGTAGAGTTTATATAATTTAGTATTTATATAATATAACTTAGAAAGTAGGGTATGGTGACTTAGTTTGGATGAGCCTTGGCCTTTCTTTTGTCAACCATGAACCATAACACAAGTCCCTCCATCATTGAGTTGTTGGTGAACTTGGTTGGTATTATTAACAACTTAGTGCATAAAAGATAATAGAAGATGACCACATTTGAGGCCTCAAATTGGTGCCCTACTCATGTTTATTTGCCATGGCAAATAGGAGAGAGGTCCTAGAGGTTTGCTCAAAGGGTTTGAAGAAGAGGAGAGTGAAGAAAGTAGAAGAGGGGTTGAAGGTGAAGTGAGAAACTCACTTATTCTTGAGAGAATTCTTGAGAGCTTTGGAGATTTAGAGAGGATTTAGAAATGAGCAAGTGTTAGAATGGGTAGGAGTGGTGTATTTATAGTTGGGGTGAAGGGGTTGGGTATTTAATGAATTAATTAGGGTGGTTAGAAGTTAATTAATGGTAAATATATATTTAAAAGAAAAAAAGAAAAAAAAATAAATGACAAAAAGAAGTGGACGGCAAATTCATAACATTTGAAATGTTATTTTTTTTTTGTATTATTATATATATATATGTTTTATTAATAATAAATATATATTAAGATCTTAACTAAATAAGTTTCTTGTTATGACGCCTAAATTAAATAGGGTAAATTATCATGACGACTCGTCATGAATTGGTAGGAGTAACATGCAAGAAGCGAATAAGGGCGAACTCGAAATTCGTTAAATATAGAATTTAAAAATCACGCGACGTTACATAAAATTTGCGTCACGTAAAATTTATAGAATAAATGAAATAGATTAAGATTAAATGCAATTGACAAAAAAACTTTTCCATTGATCATAAGCTCGGTATTACGAGGGTACAAAATGGAAAGATACAAGAATACAAGGACTAGAATGGAAAATACGAAAAATACGAACGTTACAGTCTCCCCTACTTTGGGAAATTTCGTCTCGAAATTTAATTAAGAGTCAACCTTTTTTTAAAAAAAAAAAATAGGTAAGTGGTTTGATATGGGTTTAATAAGAACAAGACTAGTTAGTTTAGTATGTTTAAATCAAATACGGTATCTACTCACTTGTGCGATATTTGTGCTAGTAAGAGAAGTACTTTTAAAATTTTACCCAAGGTTGTACGTAGAAATTTGAGAACTTAACCGACATAAGTGTTTTGTAAATAGTGAAATAAGGGGTATGCATAAATAGGTTTGTATATGGAGTTCATGCAGCAAATTTTGGAAAAGTAAGTGAATATACAGTATAACATACATGAAATATTAAAAAAAATCTTGTGAAGGTAGGTAAGTATACTGTGTATAAGAATTTTAGGAAAGTCAGTATTTATACGGTATGAAAAAGTGAAAATTGAAGGTAGGTAAGTATATTTGTATAACATATAGAAAATTTGGGAAAATAAGTAGCTATACGGTATATCATACATGAAATAGTAGAATTTGTTGGCTTGTAAAAGAGGTGTCTTTGGCTAATTGGGTGGGATAGTAAATATGTGCGCATAATAAGTGACTAGATGTGGGAATGAGTAGTTTTTTTAGTAAAAGATATTTGGTTTGCACAAGGACGAAAATTTTATTAGAAAAAGAAAACGTTTAGGAGTGATTAAATAAACGAGCAGTTGGACTATTTGAAAACAGTTTTTTTTTTTTTTTTTGGTGAAATATATAGTAGTTATTTAGTCTTGAAATCCAGTATATCATTAGCCACGAAAAATATATAAAAGTGAGAGACATGTCTTGTTTTTAGATGTATAAATGCTTTTAGAGGCTAAGACTAGTGTTTACGGGTCATAGAAATAGATTCTTGATAATGAGAGGATTGCTGATTAAGCAAGGAAAAGCAAGAGGAAGGAAACGAAGTTGATGGAGATTACAAGTATAGGTTATTTATAGCAAGGATGATGTTGCATAGTAGAGAGTGTGGTTCAAAACAAGGTTATGATATGCATAAAAGACGAATGATGCAAGCGTAATTAGACTAGTAAACTATAACATAAATGGTATCGCAAAAGATAAATAACGTAAGTGTTGGTCAAAATTTTAACTCGACACCCAAAACTTCTCATGACCCGAATAACTCTACTTTTGGTAGTATGACAAGACATTTATGTATAGGATGTACCTGCGGCGTATCCACCATGTCATTATCATACCACATCCGTGTTGTTATTCAAGTCATTATAGGTTACACACACTAGGACTTGTTATGTTTTCCATGCGCCCAATTTTTGTAATTACGTGTGCACCCGTAATTAGTCCAATTGTCGTATGGTCCACATAATTTGTCTTAGTTATGTGTGGGTCGCTAGTGGACACAAAATACTTATGCACAGAGGAAAAGACATTAAACTAGGACATTTAACAGTTTTAATGTTGTAAACATAGCAAGCAACGTGACACGCAAACACATAATATGAAAAGACATTAAGTAAGTTTTTTTTATATATATATATTTTTTGATGTTGTTAACCGCACGCGTTTTTGGCGTGGATGTATGGTTTCATGACATAATGGTGTAGACTTGTGCAAATGTGGTTACGTTCAGATGTATGAAATCAAACAAAAGCATAGACAGTTGGATTCCTAATGAAAATGTGTAAAATGTTTTGACTGTGGGCAACATAGAATTCGGGTTTATTACAAATTAAGTTTTATGGGTACGCGAGCAATTTTAGTTTTTCAAGACTAAGGGTCAAGTTTGATGGTAGAAGAATTTAGTCCGTTGGATGTTAAAGAAAAATGGATTTAATTGAAGTGGGGAAAATTTTAGTGTAAAAGTTTTATCGAAGATGGTCGTTTGATTTATGAAAAATCCATTTTATTAAGCGAGAAAAATAGTTTATTGGCAATTTTAGTTTGGCGTTGATGAATATTTTGACTCGTGATACGATTTCAAGAGAAAAGGTCTTGGGATTGTAAAGAAGTAGGTTATTTGATTTTGCTCACAAGTCCTGTTTGCAAAAGAAAATTTATTTTAAACACTTTTACCATTTGAATCTTGTTTGTCGTATAGACTCGATGCACACGTTTGTTAGTGGTTTGAAAGTTTAAAGTGAGGATTTTATAGAAAAATAGGCATCCTCTTAGGAATAGTAGGAAGAATTTTGTTCAAAAATTGTGAAAAAGATTGTGCGCGAGGTGAAAAGGTTTTGTGATGTTTGAATTTTGCTGATAAATTATGATTGTAACCTAAGATAACGATGGTATTTCATAATTCATAAAAAAATTCACAGTTGAATAATTTCTTGAAAACATTACATAAGGAAATTCTCATTTTTTTTAGAAAAGAAAAATCAATTTTCTTTAGTGTGGTGAGTGGATCTTCCAGCATCGTAGATCACCATGGCAAGTCTTGGGCATTGGTTGCGTTCATGGGTTGGGTCGTTGTTTAGTTGTGTGACGACATGTTTTGGCTAAATGACCATATGCACCACAGTTGGCGCATATGCGGCATGGTGAGTGAGTGACATGGTGGAATTTACAACTGTTGCATAGCGGATAGATTCCACGGTACTGCTTTTTGTTAGAATTCGGAGTCTTAGGAGTTGTCGAAGTGTGGTTTCGTGTGAGGTTTTTGTGTTTTCGGTTATCCTTTTTCGTTTGTTTGGTAGGGGTATGGGTAGAAGGTTTAGTATCTACATGGTTTGTGTTGTCTTGGATGGTATCGCCGGAGTTTGGAATTTGGTTTGTTGGTGTCTTTAGGTTAGGGAGAATCTTGATAAATTTTTGGCTAATAAGACTTGCCAGTTGGTTGAGATCGATGCTGTTGAGACGGGAAGACATCGACGAGAATCATACATAGGAAAATTTGCATAAGTTTTTTTGTTTTTTTTTTTAACAAGGTGACTTTTGAATTTAGGAAATAAGTTACTAGAATTTTGGTTAACAATGAAAAGCTTACGGGTAAGATTAGATCGGTGACATTGATGCAAATGTAGATAAACAAAATACATAAGCTCAAGTTGTTCTCATAGATTTAGTATGCAAGTTCAAGTTACACGTATAGGACGCAAGTTTCACATTGTTCAAATAGCGTAACACATAAGTATGAGCAAGTATAGTACACTTAATTAACATGAAGGAGTTTTGATTTATGTTGGTTGTGATTATTAGTATTGTTTGGAGATTGCTAGAGTACTTGAGATGCGAATCTTGAGAGCATTCGCGAGTAAAATAAATCGAATGTATATAGTGAAAACATAGCATGAAAACAACATTGAAAGTAATAGTAACATAAAATGAGAGGCTTGTTTTAAACAAACAATTGGAGTGTTCCGGAACGGAACTAAGACTAACCAAAGTGATTCGAATTTACCTTTGAGTTTAAAACATGCTTTGGCCTAATAGGTGGAAATACTCTCGCCGAAACTTTCGGTTAACGGTATTCACCCTTCCAGTTACTACATGTTCCTTGTCATTAGTAAATTTGAGACTTTGGCGAGATTAAAAAAAAAAATAATCAAGGATTGAAACTAGTCGCTAAGTTGCGGATTTCACTCCTATCTTAGCGAGGTCGTTTCTTGAGTGTGGTTTGTACACTTTTTCCAACGTGGTAAGAAAATTAATTCTAACCTTCAATTGGTAAGTGTCCACTAGAACGAAAATTGTGAAATTTCCACCAAGGTGAGGATATCACTCCTATCTTGGTGTAGTTTCAAAAATACAAAGAATTTACGCGGATTGAAAGTTATCACCAAAGTGAGGGTTTCACGCCTATTTTGGTGATTTCCTTTCGTTTGTGTTATACGAGCGTCTTCAAGTGTAGAGTAATCCATAAATAGGAAGGTAATTTTAAGGACCAAGAGAATGGATTAGAAGCAAGATAGGGAGAACAAGTATATTAAGCATGATAAAAGGAATGGTCAAAAAGGTACTTAACTATAGTCTAGGTCAAACATGGCAATTTTTCCTAATTCCCTATAGTCATGGCTCTGATACCAATCTGTCACACCCCAACCGATGGCGGAAACATCGAGGTGAGACTTATGATAGATTGTTCAAAGACTTCATGACACTAGAATTCGTGACAATATGATTTAAAGATAAAATTTCATTCATAGCATAATCATCGTCTTAAAAGATAACATAATACAAATTGTTTTCATGAAAAGAGAAATACGACATCAAAATATAGAACTTAAACTAGCGTGAGTTTCTAGTCCAATCCTAAGTAGATTTCTTGAATATCTTGCATCAAACATTTCCTGCAACATGTATAAAATATCCGTCAACACGTAAAGCATTGGTGAGCATACTAGTTTGAGTCTAAGTACATAGTATAGAAAAGTCTACTCGAATCATCATGTTATAGGCATATGCACGTAGAACCATACAAACGGCAACAACACTCGATAACACAAAAGACTTCATCTTATCATGACCCATAAAGGGGGCGGCGTGTCAACCTATAGCGCTATACATGTAAGGTGGGTTGTTAACTAATCGTACATTTGTATGTAAGACTTTGAATTCTAGCATGGCATAGCATAATAGCATTTAGATTGAGCATAATAGTTTAAGAGTATGAAATCGTTTAAGTTTTGATAGTGATACATGTTGAGCCCCAAAGAATAAAGAATAAAAAGGGGACAAGTATGAACTCACCTTTAGGTGCGTTTGATAGAGTTCCAAAAAAGGTAAGTCTTGGAAGGTTTAACTTTAGCCTTGGTTATCTAGAATTAAAGAATAAAGGGTCTTAGATTCGAGTTTAGGTTATAGATTCAAGAGAGTCCAGCAAGCCTTTTAGGCGAACCAAAACACAAACCACCATGAAGGTGATTCGGATGGTCATAAGAGTCAAGCAAGCCTTTTAGGCGAACCAAAACACAAACCACCATAGAGGTGATTCGGATGGTTATGAGAGTCAAGCATTGGTAAGGTAGGGATGTATCCACAAACCTTTCCGAGTTATTAAATTAGTAGAGTTTATATAATTTAGTATTTATATAATATAACTTAGAAAGTAGGGTATGGTGACTTAGTTTGGATGAGCCTTGGCCTTCCTTTTGTCAACCATGAACCATAACACAAGTCCCTCCATCATTGAGTTGTTGGTGAACTTGGTTGGTATTATTAACAACTTAGTGCATAAAAGATAATAGAAGATGACCACATTTGAGGCCTCAAATTGGTGCCCTACTCATGTTTATTTGCCATGGCAAATAGGAGAGAGGTCCTAGAGGTTTGCTCAAAGGGTTTGAAGAAGAGGAGAGTGAAGAAAGTAGAAGAGGGGTTGAAGGTGAAGTGAGAAACTCACTTATTCTTGAGAGAATTCTTGAGAGCTTTGGAGATTTAGAGAGGATTTAGAAATGAGCAAGTGTTAGAATGGGTAGGAGTGGTGTATTTATAGTTGGGGTGAAGGGGTTGGGTATTTAATGAATTAATTAGGGTGGTTAGAAGTTAATTAATGGTAAATATATATTTAAAAGAAAAAAAGAAAAAAAAAATAAATGACAAAAAGAAGTGGACGGCAAATTCATAACATTTGAAATGTTATTTTTTTTTGTATTATTATATATATATATGTTTTATTAATAATAAATATATATTAAGATCTTAACTAAATAAGTTTCTTGTTATGACGCCTAAATTAAATAGGGTAAATTATCATGACGACTCGTCATGAATTGGTAGGAGTAACATGCAAGAAGCGAATAAGGGCGAACTCGAAATTCGTTAAATATAGAATTTAAAAATCACGCGACGTTACATAAAGTTTGCGTCACGTAAAATTTATAGAATAAATGAAATAGATTAAGATTAAATGCAATTGACAAAAAAACTTTTCCATTGATCATAAGCTCGGTATTACAAGGGTACAAAATGGAAAGATACAAGAATACAAGGACTAGAATGGAAAATACGAAAAATACGAACGTTACATGCCCTCAGGTTTATGGGGAACGCCACTAATGCTCCAGGTATTGTTTTTGGCTAAGTGCATATTTTGATAAACATGATATATGTGCTTCATTTGATACTCGTGCACCCAATATGTGATAACACTTTTGTTTGCTAAGTATTTGAAGTCTACGCAAATTGCCTTAGAGTACCCTTTAGTTAATTTGGCCTTTGAGTTATGTCGCTGTTACTAATTATGTTTATAGAGATTGTCCAAATTAAATCATGTCCATTATATATTTCGCACAATTCTAGAAAACTTGCCATCTATTGTAGTTAGATGCATCCGTTTACGTACTTTGATATTCATATGTGTGAATTTGTCTTATCTCGTTCGAGTTTTGATCCATTTAGTTCCCGTTTATTATTTCAAGAACACATAAATCCCTTTAGTATGTGACATGCCATTGTAAATATATATTTAATTACAATGTCATCGCATTTTTCAAATTTAAACTTCCGTTTCTAGTCTATCCCTTCAAAGTTTTAGCAAAAACTCATTCTAATCTCTTCAAACGAATTCCCCAATAATTTGGTTACGGTTGTTGCTATTGCCCCGCGTTAACTCTTTTTAAATATTTGATATCGCTTTTGCATTCGGTTATACAACACACCACCACAATTAAATTTACCAGTCACCTGCCTTAATCCGCCGCTGCACCATCTTCGGGTATCAACAACACGTTTGAAGCTATCGATTTGGTTTCGATTCACGTTTCATTCACCGCTCTCACTGACCTCGTTCGGTGACGACACAACACTGCAAGGAAGCATCAGTACCGTGTCTCCATTCATATCTACGATAACCGATAACTCCGAGCCACGCGGTACCGTTCCATGGCACCGAGATCGTAGCCGCTACCACTCGCCACCGCGTCTTCGTCTAAAACTTGTTACCACCGCCGCCTTCGTTCTGTTTTGAGGTAACAGTTTCCATCCTTTTTGTTTATTACTGACTATTTCCGGCGAGAAGAAGTTGAAGGGTCGGGATTGTTTTGAACGAATACGTGTGTGTACGTTACTGTATATATATATATATATATATATATATATATATATATATATTTGTGTGGTGTCTTGTGTGTATGAATGTGTATCAAATATATGTGTGTGCGTGAGTATGGTCTTTAGGTATAGAAGTTGCATGTGTGTATGTAATAAATGCATGTATGGATATGTGTGGGTATTCATGAAATATATGATTGTGTGTTTTTGATGTATTGGTTCGGTACATGTGTGAGAGTAATGTAGGTATGTATAGTTTTTAGTTGGGTTTGAGCGTTGATTAATTGGCTGCTTTGCTTGGGCTCCAACCACATGATTTGAAAAAAAAAATTAATAATAAACAAACAAACAACTAATATTGACATGTACAAAACATCTAAGTGACTATAGTGTTGGTTGCTAAGTTACTGTTGTTTGTATCAAGCACTGGCGTAGCTTTTAAGGGGCGGGGAGGGGCGGCCGACCCCCTGAATTTTCGCTCAAAAGTTTCGATTATATAGTATTCGTATACAATATTTTTGGTATATACGGTTTCGACCCTCGGAAACTGGTTTTCGACCTCCCGAAACAAGTGATTTCTGACCCCCCGGTGACTTCCGACCCCCGAAGTCTCGGGTCAAGCTTCGCCACTGGTATCAAGAATTTAAGATCACATGCTCTTAAGAAAATTGAATCCTCTCTGTTCAGTAGTTGAATGACCATAGCATGGTTAAAATTAAGTGAACATCGGTTTTTCTTATATAATAATGAAACAAGCTATATGATTTCAAATATTTTTATGGGTTTGATTATTTGATCTATTTTTCATTAAAATGAGACATAGGAATGATAATATATATTAAACCATCACGCACTTACAGCCACATTTACAATGGCAAATTTTAAATGGTTGACGTTGTTACATAATTTCATATAGGTTTCTATTAGTTTTGTTGATAAAACAATTAATAAACATTTTTAGGCATAAACCGTTTTGGATTTGATCAAGTAGATTAGTTAGAGCAATTATTTTGTTTTCGCTATTATATGGGTTATATAAAGACGTCGCCGGAAACCAATCTAGCTACAAATCGGGTAATATGTTATGTTTTTTTTTATATGGTTCGAATATAATAAAATGTAGGCTTACGTACTTGCAGAGGATAGGTATTGTCGGTTTGCTTGCTTGCTAATTAAGGTACGGATTCTCTTTCTTGACATCATAGTATTTTTTTATCATGCCCGTCACTTTGTAGTGCGGGTTTCGCTTGTTTCCTTAGTTGTCTTAGATTCATTTATATGTTTGATAAATTCGTTATAACATGCAATATACCTAAAATTTGAGATCATTGTTGCATGTTCCCGTTAGTAATTTTGTTTCAGTTGAATGACCTTAGCCTCTGTACTCTATCACCCGAGCAGTTTGTGTTTGACTTGTCGTTTGGGCGTCAACGGCATGGCACTGTTCGTGACAGCGCAATATAAATATTCACGGCGTTTCTAGATTGTGTTAGTGTAACACTTGGCCACTAGAGGCGTATAGATCGATCTTAGCTTTGAGTTTGAGTTTGTTTTGTGGAGATTGGAATAATGGGTGTACGCCACACTCACCATCTCATAGGTGCATAGACTAGCTATCTGTGTACCCGTTTGTTAGTTTGTTTTGGCTCATGGGTAGTTTCCATTTGACGTGACTTAATTTATTGTTATGTATAGTCACGCAGTTTGATATTCGTATATGTTTTGGATTTTGTTTCGGTATGCTCCGTTACGTTTGAAATTCTCCCGAATAGGTGTCGGCTTACTTCATAGATTGTGTTCAACATTTCTTTCGGCATGGGTTTGGGTTCGAGTTTAAAATATAGTTGTTGGGATTTTGTATTTCTTTCCTTTCCTTTCGTCCGTTCTTTACATGAACTATTGATTTCTCCGTTACTGGGCAATTTTGGCTCAGCCGTATTTTTCTTTGTTGTGTTGTCTTATGTGTTCGCAGGTAATCCGGGGAATCAGGGATGAGCGAGAGAGTAATGAAGTTTCAAGACTTTTCATTTTCGTTTATATTCAGTAATAAATAAATTAAGATTTAGGATTTTGTTCGGATTGTTTTGAGACTTCCGTTTGTCTTTTCGACTCTATTTTTCTTTTTAAAAGGATTGTGTTTGGTTTTGATATTCGTAATAGTGACATTTCAACCTGTCCGGGTTGGGGTGTGACAGTTATGGTATCAGAGCCCAAACTCTTTCCTGTAGAAAACTTAAACGTAAATAACGAAACATGTGAGGTAATGGGTAGACGAAGGGTTAGGATTCACTCTTGTCATTCTCCGCACAATTTAAATGCTTTTCTCTGCTCACACGTGTATCTTCTTTTCAGAATGGGTCCTAAACGTACGAACAACTCTAATGATGATGCTGAGGCTTCTGGCGACGTTCCCCTTGAGACCCTCGTCGCTGAAGCTGTAAATGCGACGATTGCGGGTTCGGTTCCTAACTTGATCCAACAGTTGCAGCAGGCTAACGCCAACGCCAACGCTAATGTTAATGCTAATGCTAATGCCAATGCCAATCCTCCTGATGGCATTCATGTTTGGCTTGAGCGTTTTCAGAAGCAAAAGCCAAAGTCTTTTAGTACTGCTGCCACTCCAGTCGAGGCAGAGAATTGGATTGCCCACATCGAGAAGTTGTTTGAGGTTTTGGGAGTTAACGATGTGTTCAAAGTTAGGCTTGCTAGCTATAAGATAGAGGACGATGCTCACCGTTGGTGGATGACTCTGAAGAATACCCGAGGAGGTGATAACTATGCTGCTACATTGCCTTGGAATGACTTTCGTACATTGTTCTATCAGCAGTACTTTACTGATACTGACCGCAGCGAGTATTTGAGGGAGTATTCTACGATCATGCAGGATGACGACGAACCAATCATGGAATTTAAAGCTCGTTTCTGTCGTCTGGTGCGTTTCCTGGCCCCACCGCAGGTACTCATAAGCAGCAAACCAATCGTTTTAAGTGGGCTGTGTGTGATCGGGATAGGAAATTTATCCTAACCTTCGTTTTGCGGACATTAATGAGATTGTGGATGCGGTCAAGAATTTGAATAATGATAAGAAACATCGGGAGAATACTTTTGATGATAGTCGCAAACGGCCAAAGGAAAACAACCAGGGTAATTCTTCTACTCGTGATAGTGATGATCAATCCCGAGACCATAGGCACCGTTCTGATAGGAATTATAACAATCAGAATCATAGGCCTGCACAAACACAACAAAACCCGCCACCAAACCGCGACCCTCCTTGTGCCACTTGTGGGAAACCTCATAAAGGGGTTTGTCGTCGAGCTGCAGGACTTTGTTTCAATTGTGGAGATGCAGGACATATGGTTAGGGAGTGCCCTCAGGTTAATCCTAGAGCTAATACAGGGGGGAACGCCACTAATGCTCCAGGTATTGTTTTTGGCTAAGTGCATATTTTGATAAACATGATATATGTGCTCCATTTGATACTCGTGCACCCAATATGTGATAACACTTTTGTTTGCTAAGTATTTGAAGTCTACGCAAATTGCCTTAGAGTACCCTTTAGTTAATTTGGCCTTTGAGTTATGTCGCTGTTACTAATTATGTTTATAGAGATTGTCCAAATTAAATCATGTCCATTATATATTTCGCACAATTCTAGAAAACTTGCCATCTATTGTAGCTATATGCATCCGTTTACGTACTCTGATATTCATATGTGTGAATTTGTCTTATCTCGTTCGAGTGATCCGTTTAGTTCCCGTTTATCATTTCAAGAACCCATAAATCCCTTTAGTATGTGACATGTCATTGTAATTTGTGACATTTGAAATCTGTTATATATGAAGTTGCTTGTTACTCGTTAATAACAAATTTGAGGACAAATTTTTTTTTTAGTGGGGAAGAATTGTAATATTCGAAAATTTTAAGTAAAATAGTATCTCTTATGAATGCAAAATAAATTTATTTATTTTTGAAATTGATAGTCTAATAAATTAGATTATCTAAATAATGTTTTATAAATTAAGATGTATGCATATTTTTTAAAGCACATCTCGTTAAAAATAAATATATATAAAAAAAGATAAATAAAAACCAATTGATATCATTTAGTTGTATTTAATTACAAAGTCATCGCATTTTTCAAATTTAAACTTCCGTTTCTAGTCTATCCCTTCAAAGTTTTAGCAAAAACTCATTCTAATCTCTTCAAACGAATTCCCCAATAATTTGGTTACGGTTGTTGCTATTGCCCCGCGTTAACTCTTTTTAAATATTTGATATCGCTTTTGCATTCGGTTATACAACACACCACCACAATTAAATTTACCAGTCACCTGCCTTAATCCGCCGCTGCACCATCTTCGGGTATCAACAACACGTTTGAAGCTATCGATTTGGTTTCGATTCACGTTTCATTCACCGCTCTCACTGACCTCGTTCGGTGACGACACAACACTGCAAGGAAGCATCAGTACTGTGTCTCCATTCATATCTACGATAGCCGATAACTCCGAGCCACGCGGTACCGTTCCATGGTACCGAGATCATAGCCGCTACCACTCGCCACCGCGTCTTCGTCTAAAACTTGTTACCACCGCCGCCTTCGTTCTGTTTTGAGGTAACGGTTTCCATCCTTTTTGTTTATTACCGACTATTTCCGGCGAGAAGAAGTTGAAGGGTCGGGATTGTTTTGAACGAATACGTGTGTGTACGTTACTGTATATATATATCTATATATATATATATATATATATATATATATATATATATATATATATTTGTGTGGTGTCTTGTGTGTATGAATGTGTATCAAATATATGTGTGCGCGTGAGTATGGTCTTTAGGTGTAGAAGTTGCATGTGTGTATGTAATAAATGCATGTATGGATATGTGTGGGTATTCATGAATTATATGATTGTGTGTGTGTTTGATGTATTGGTTCGGTACATGTGTGAGAGTAATGTAGGTATGTATAATTTTTAGTTGGGTTTGAGCATTAATTAATTGGCTGCTTTGCTTGGGCTCCAACCACATGATTTGAAAAAAAAAAAAAAATTAATAATAAACAAACAAACAACTAATATTGACATGTACAAAACATCTAAGTGACTATAGTGTTGGTTGCTAAGTTACTGCTGTTTGTATCAAGAATTTAAGATCACATGCTCTTAAGAAAATTGAATCCTCTCTGTTCAGTAGTCGAATGACCATTGCATTGTTAAAATTAAGTGAACATCGGTTTTTCTTATATAATAATGAAACAAGCTATATGATTTCAAATATTTTTATGGGTTTGATTATTTGATCTATTTTTCATTAAAATGAGACATAGGAATGATAATATATATATATTAAACCATCACGCACTTACTGCCACATTTACAATGGCAAATTTTAAATGGTTGACGTTGTTACATAATTTCATATAGGTTTCTATTAGTTTTGTTGATAAAACAATTAATAAACATTTTTAGGCATAAACCGTTTTGGATTTGATCAAGTAGATTAGTTAGAGCAATTATTTTGTTTTCGCTATTATATGGGTTATATAAAGACGTCGCCGGAAACCAATTTAGCTACAAATCTGGTAATATGTTTTTTTTTATATGGTTCGAATATAATAAAATGTAGGCTTACGTACTTGCAGAGGATAGGTATTGTCGGTTTGCTTGCTTGCTAATTAAGGTACGAATTCTCTTTCTTGACATCATAGTATTTTTTTATCATGCCCGTCACTTTGTAGTGCGGGTTTCGCTTGTTTCCTTAGTTGTCTTAGATTCATTTATATGTTTGATAAATTCGTTATAACATGCAATATACCTAAAATTTGAGATCATTGTTGCATGTTCCCGTTAGTATTTTTGTTTCAGTTGAATGACCTTAGCCTCTGTACTCTATCACCCGAGCAGTTTGTGTTTGACTTGTCGTTTGGGCGTCAACGGCATGGCACTGTTCGTGACAGCGCAATATAAATATTCACAGCGTTTCTAGATTGTGTTGGTGTAACACTTGGCCACTAGAGGCGTATAGATCGATCATAGGTTTGAGTTTGAGTTTGTTTTGTGGAGATTGGAATAATGGGTGTACGCCACACTCACCATCTCATAGGTGCATAGACTAGCTATCTGTGTACCCGTTTGTTAGTTTGTTTTGGCTCATGGGTGGTTTCCATTTGACGTGACTTAATTTATTGTTATGTATAGTCACGCAGTTTGATATTCGTATATGTTTTGGATTTTGTTTCGGTATGCTCCGTTACGTTTGAAATTCTCCCGAATAGGTGTCGGCTTACTTCATAGACTGTGTTCAACATTTCTTTCGGTATGGGTTTGGGTTCGAGTTTAAAATATAGTTGTTGGGATTTAGTATTTCTTTCCTTTCCTTTCGTCCGTTCTTTACATGAACTATTGATTTCTCCGTTACTGGGCAATTTTTGGCTCAGCCGTATTTTTCTTTGTTGTGTTGTCTTATGTGTTCGCATGTAATCTGGGGAATTAGGGATGAGCGAGAGAGTAATGAAGTTTCAAGACTTTTCATTTTCGTTTATATTCAGTAATAAATAAATTAAGATTTAGGATTTTGTTCGGATTGTTTTGAGACTTCCGTTTGTCTTTTCGACTCTATTTTTCTTTTTAAAAGGATTGTGTTTGGTTTTGATATTCGTAATAGTGACATTTCAACCTGTCCGGGTTGGGGTGTGATAGTTATGGTATCAGAGCCCAGACTCTTTCCTGTAGAAAACTTAAACGTAAATAACGAAACATGTGAGGTAATGGGTAGACGAAGGGTTAGGATTCACTCTTGTCATTCTCCGCACAATTTAAATGCTTTTCTCTGCTCACACGTGTATCTTCTTTTCAGAATGGGTCCTAAACGTACGAACAACTCTAATGATGATGCTGAGGCTTCTGGCGACGTTCCCCTTGAGACCCTCGTCGCTGAAGCTGTAAATGCGGCGATTGCGGGTTCGGTTCCTAACTTGATCCAACAGTTGCAGCAGGCTAACGCCAACGCCAACGCTAATGTTAATGCTAATGCTAATGCCAATGCCAATCCTCCTGATGGCATTCATGTTTGGCTTGAGCGTTTTCAGAAGCAAAAGCCAAAGTCTTTTAGTACTGCTGCCACTCCAGTCGAGGCAGAGAATTGGATTGCCCACATCGAGAAGTTGTTTGAGGTTTTGGGAGTTAACGATGTGTTCAAAGTTAGGCTTGCTAGCTATAAGATAGAGGACGATGCTCACCGTTGGTGGATGACTCTGAAGAATGCCTGAGGAGGTGATAACTATGCTGCTACATTGCCTTGGAATGACTTTTGTACATTGTTCTATCAGCAGTACTTTACTGATGCTGACCGCAGCGAGTATTTGAGGGAGTATTCTACGATCATGCAGGATGACGACGAACCAATCATGGAATTTAAAGCTCGTTTCTGTCGTCTGGTGGGTTTCCTGGCCCCACCGCAGGTACTCATGAGCAGCAAACCAATCGTTTTAAGTGGGCTGTGTGTGATCGGGATAGGAAATTTATCCTGAACCTTCGTTTTGCGGACATTAATGAGATTGTGGATGCGGTCAAGAATTTGAATAATGATAAGAAACATCGGGAGAATACTTTTGATGATAGTCGCAAACGGCCAAAGGAAAACAACCAGGGTAATTCTTCTACTCGTGATAGTGATGATCAATCCCGAGACCGTAGGCACCGTTCTGATAGGAATTATAACAATCAGAATCATAGGCCTGCACAAACTCAACAAAACCCGCCACCAAACCGCAACCCTCCTTGTGCCACTTGTGGGAAACCTCATAAAGGGGTTTGTCGTCGAGCTGCAGGACTTTGTTTCAATTGTGGAGATGCAGGACATATGGTTAGGGAGTGCCCTTAGGTTAATCCTAGAGCTAATACAGGGGGGAACGCCACTAATGCTCCAGGTATTGTTTTTGGCTAAGTGCATATTTTGATAAACATGATATATGTGCTCCATTTGATACTCGTGCACCCAATATGTGATAACACTTTTGTTTGCTAAGTATTTGAAGTCTACGCAAATTGCCTTAGAGTACCCTTTAGTTAATTTGGCCTTTGAGTTATGTCGCTGTTACTAATTATGTTTATAGAGATTGTCCAAATTAAATCATGTCCATTATATATTTCGCACAATTCTAGAAAACTTGCCATCTATTGTAGCTATATGCATCCGTTTACGTACTCTGATATTCATATGTGTGAATTTGTCTTATCTCGTTCGAGTTTTGATCCGTTTAGTTCCCGTTTATCATTTCAAGAACCCATAAATCCCTTTAGTATGTGACATGTCATTGTAATTTGTGACATTTGAAATTTGTTATATATGAAGTTGCTTGTTACTCGTTAATAACAAATTTGAGGACAAATTTTTTTTTAGTGGGGAAGAATTGTAATATTCGAAAATTTTAAGTAAAATAGTATCTCTTATGAATGCAAAATAAATTTATTTATTTTTGAAATTGATAGTCTAATAAATTAGATTATCTAAATAATGTTTTATAAATTAAGATGTATGCATATTTTTTAAAGCACATCTCGTTAAAAATAAATATATATAAAAAAATATAAATAAAAACCAATTGATATCATTTAGTTGTATTTAATTACAAAGTCATCGCATTTTTCAAATTTAAACTTCCGTTTCTAGTCTATCCCTTCAAAGTTTTAGCAAAAACTCATTCTAATCTCTTCAAACGAATTCCCCAATAATTTGGTTACGGTTGTTGCTATTGCCCCGCGTTAACTCTTTTTAAATATTTGATATCGCTTTTGCATTCGGTTATACAACACACCACCACAATTAAATTTACCAGTCACCTGCCTTAATCCGCCGCTGCACCATCTTCGGGTATCAACAACACGTTTGAAGCTATCGATTTGGTTTCGATTCACGTTTCATTCACCGCTCTCACTGACCTCGTTCGGTGACGACACAACACTGCAAGGAAGCATCAGTACTGTGTCTCCATTCATATCTACGATAGCCGATAACTCCGAGCCACGCGGTACCGTTCCATGGTACCGAGATCATAGCCGCTACCACTCGCCACCGCGTCTTCGTCTAAAACTTGTTACCACCGCCGCCTTCGTTCTGTTTTGAGGTAACGGTTTCCATCCTTTTTGTTTATTACTGTAAATATATATATATATGTATATATATATATATATATTTGTGTGGTGTCTTGTGTGTATGAATGTGTATCAAATATATGTGTGTGCGTGAGTATGGTCTTTAGGTGTAGAAGTTGCATGTGTGTATGTAATAAATGCATGTATGGATATGTGTGGGTATTCATGAATTATATGATTGTGTGTCTGTTTGATGTATTGGTTCGGTACATGTGTGAGAGTAATGTAGGTATGTATAATTTTTAGTTGGGTTTGAGCATTGATTAATTGGCTGCTTTGCTTGGGCTCCAACCACATGATTTGAAAAAAAAAAAATTAATAATAAACAAACAAACAACTAATATTGACATGTACAAAACATCTAAGTGACTATAGTGTTGGTTGCTAAGTTACTGCTGTTTGTATCAAGAATTTAAGATCACATGCTCTTAAGAAAATTGAATCCTCTCTGTTCAGTAGTCGAATGACCATTGCATTGTTAAAATTAAGTGAACATCGGTTTTTCTTATATAATAATGAAACAAGCTATATGATTTCAAATATTTTTATGGGTTTGATTATTTGATCTATTTTTCATTAAAATGAGACATAGGAATGATAATATATATATTAAACCATCACGCACTTACTGCCAATGGCAAATTTTAAATGGTTGACGTTGTTACATAATTTCATATAGGTTTCTATTAGTTTTGTTGATAAAACAATTAATAAACATTTTTAGGCATAAACCGTTTTGGATTTAATCAAGTAAATTAGTTAGAGCAATTATTTTGTTTTCGCTATTATATGGGTTATATAAAGACGTCGCCGGAAACCAATTTAGCTACAAATCTGGTAATATGTTATGTTTTTTTTTATATGGTTCGAATATAATAAAATGTAGGCTTACGTACTTGCAGAGGATAGGTATTGTCGGTTTGCTTGCTTGATAATTAAGGTACGGATTCTCTTTCTTGACATCATAGTATTTTTTTTATCATGCCCGTCACTTTGTAGTGCGGGTTTCGCTTGTTTCCTTAGTTGTCTTAGATTCATTTATATGTTTGATAAATTCGTTATAACATGCAATATACCTAACATTTGAGATCATTGTTGCATGTTCCCGTTAGTATTTTTGTTTCAGTTGAATGACCTTAGCCTCTGTACTCTATCACCCGAGCAGTTTGTGTTTGACTTGTCGTTTGGGCGTCAACGGCATGGCACTGTTCGTGACAGCGCAATATAAATATTCACGGCGTTTCTAGATTGTGTTAGTGTAACACTTGGCCACTAGAGGCGTATAGATCGATCTTAGCTTTGAGTTTGAGTTTGTTTTGTGGAGATTGGAATAATGGGTGTATGCCACACTCACCATCTCATAGGTGCATAGACTAGCTATCTGTGTACCCGTTTGTTAGTTTGTTTTGGCTCATGGGTGGTTTCCATTTGACGTGACTTAATTTATTGTTATGTATAGTCACGCAGTTTGATATTTGTATATGTTTTGGATTTTGTTTCGGCATGCTCCGTTACGTTTGAAATTCTCCCGAATAGGTGTCGGCTTACTTCATAGACTGTGTTCAACATTTCTTTCGGTATGGGTTTGGGTTCGAGTTTAAAATATAGTTGTTGGGATTTTGTATTTCTTTCCTTTCCTTTCGTCCGTTCTTTACATGAACTATTGATTTCTCCGTTACTGGGCAATTTTTGGCTCAGCCGTATTTTTCTTTGTTGTGTTGTCTTATGTGTTCGCAGGTAATCTGGGGAATCAGGGATGAGCGAGAGAGTAATGAAGTTTCAAGACTTTTCATTTTCGTTTATATTCAGTAATAAATAAATTAAGATTTAGGATTTTGTTCGGATTGTTTTGAGACTTCCGTTTGTCTTTTCGACTCTATTTTTCTTTTTAAAAGGATTGTGTTTGGTTTTGATATTCGTAATAGTGACATTTCAACCTGTCCGGGTTGAAGTGTGACATTAATACTACAAACTTTTTGCAATTTGTAACATTTTTTGTCCAAACTTTTGTAATTTATAAGAGCTTTCGTCCCTAAAAAAGTGAAAACATATGGGGTTAACTTATTTTGTTAACATGTGAGGTTTAAAAATGTTACAAATTGCAAAAATTAATCTAAAAGTGATATATGCAAGTCACTCATCGACTTATCATCAAAATGAAATAACACGTTTAACGAGGAATTTAAACAATATACAAGTGTATATAAGGCCAAACGGGGTACCCTCGGCTAGGAGAAATCAGCTTGGTACCCCCCCCCCCCCCCCATTAGGCTAGCATTTTGGGCTTTAAGTTTCAGTTTCTACAAGCCGAATATAGAGAAAGGAAAAAGTAGGGTTTTTTTTTTTTTGTGGGGCCCATCCCATATGGTGTGTGTGTGATTGGTGGGTATGGTAAAATGGTGGGGTCCTTGGTTCCAGACTACTTTAGGCTTAACGTTTCCGGGGTTTAGGCTACTTTAAGCTTGTTTGGGTTGAAATGACGTGGCGTGAGGAGATTGGTACGCCCCAGGCTACATGGGGCTTGTGTCCCGTCGCCCTAAACAAATGCTAGAATAATAAAAGAAATCATGAAAAATAAAACCAAAAGTAATACATCATGAACTAAAATAGCAAGGTTATAACTTTACATTAATCTTGTGATCATTCCACGACGACAATCTAATAATCAAACGAATCAAACTTCAAATCCTCGTCCATGGCCTCATTGTTGATCTCACAAATGTTGTGCAAAACACAACATGCCCCTAAAACCACTGGCAATTCTTGAAGCTTGACTTCTGTCCTTTTTTGTAAACATGCCCATCTCCCTTTTAATCTCATGAATGCATCTTTTGCTATCTGTTGTGCCTCACGAATTTGTTTATTAAAGGAATGTTGACTCCATGTTTGGTATTGATGCATGTATGGCACAAAAAGCCAGTCTAGTAGTGTGTAGGCAGACCCACCCACTATTGATGTGTTTTTTAATTGACCCCTATTGAACCTTTCGCTAAGAGCTGATTTTTCCAAGATCTCCTTTTCGGACAATGAGCCAGGGAAGCCAACGCACACATCTGTGAAGACGCCTCGCGAGTCAACCACACCTTGGATTGTGGTTGAGTATGACGGTTTTTTATTTCGCTCGGTGTGTTTTTGGTTAACGTATGCATCCAGGGTGATTTTTGGTGCAATTATGGATATGTGGGTGGTGTATATTGATCCAGAAATGTTGGGTATGCCTGAGATTGACCCGAATTCAGTTTTTATTTGTTCAAGACGTTCCTTATCGGGCCAATGGATGAATTTAGGCATTAGGACTGTTCGGATCGCAGCACAGACTTCAAGGACTAGTTTGTGGCATGTAGAGATACCTAGCCCAAACAAATTCGATACGGTTCGCAAAGGATCACCAGTTGCTAAACGGTATAAGCAGACTGCAACCCGTTGACGAATTGGAATAGCCAACCGGAGCATAGTTTGTTTCTTATTGACAAAAGGATCCAACTCTTCACAGATCATATTAAACGTAGCTTTACTCATTCTGAAAACCTTTTTAAATTTCTCGTCTGGACACTCGTCGCTATTGTAATACTCCCAAAACACCTTCGACCTTTCCTTCACCCACAACCGCCGCTGGCCTCCTCCGCCATGGTTCTGGATAGAATCCGCCATATCTGAATCAAAATTGGAACTGGGTATTTTAAATTGAAGGTTGACTTTTGAACTAGAGGTGACTTGATCTTCGAGAAGAGAAGCCGTGTTTAAATCATCAAGTCCATCCCCGTCACTGGCGTGGGGTGGTTGATCATAATCACCATCGGCCCGGTCATGAAATCTATTATATATTCACGAAATATAGTTATAAACCTGCCTTCCAACCACTAAATAACAAATTAACTAAAAACAAACACCATGGATCAAAGATAAGTTTTAGATTCATCATCCAACGCACAGACCTTGGTTTATATGTATGTCGTTGATCATCATCTGGTGATTGATACATTTGACCATCAAGTATCAAGCAAGTCCTTTGTCCATCGTTGCTTTCAAGTATGCTTTCAAATATCTCCTGTAACATTCAAGAATTGGTGTTAGATTTGCAACAGTATAACATCATAAAAAGAAAAAGAAATGGAAATAACCTGTTGTTCGAGTGAAAACTCAAGTTCTTCCACGATGTCAGCCATGGTTGGACGCTGTTCACGAACTTTTTTCACACATTGATAAGCAATGGCTGAAAATGATTGCAAAGAGCCTGGATCCATTTGTTCTTTTAGACCAGGAAGAATAATCTCATCTAACCTCCGCTCATCGTAACATTGTCTCCACTTAGGCACTAAAATTTTTGTCTGCTCACGATTACAAGACTCATAGCATAATCTCCCACATAAAATTTCAAACAGTACCACTCCAAAAGAATACACGTCAGACTCTTTTGATAGGCAACCCAACTCCATATACATCGGGTCACAATACCCGGGTGTGCCAACACCATGCGAGACCATGTATGTATGTGCTTGGTTAGCAGGGCCAACTTTTGAAAGTCCAAAATCTGAAACTTTAGCCATCCAATTCTCATCCAAAAGAATGTTTGCGCTTTTGATGTCTCGATGAAGAACTCTTTGTTGTGTCCCTTTAGGATCATGTAAGAACTGTATCCCACGTGCAGCCCCGACACATATCTTCAAGCGTTGGATCCAAGTGAGGGTACTAGCATCACTCAAATATTTATCGAGGCTCATACGAGAAGCATACTCGTACACAAGGATCATGTCATTATCTTCAATGCTAAAGTGCATGAGGGAGATGAGATTTTCATGTTTGTATTTTGAAAGTGTCATGACCTCCTTCCAAAACTCAACGTTCCCTTGCCCTAGTCTTCGATCTAAATGCTTAAAAGCGACGCTGATTTTTCCTTTCGGGGAAGCGAGTTCTCCTTTGTACACTTTCCCGAATCCTCCACGTCCGATCACCCTGGTGGGATCAAAATTGTTGGTCGCTGATACTACATCTTTCATTTGAATTTTAAGGTAATCGTAATCTTTAATGAAAGACATCTTATGACGAAACCAAAACAAGAAATTTTTCTCAAATGAAAATTTCCAATGTTCAAAAATCAAAGAAATTAATTCAGGCAAGATGTAATCAATCAGTAGCTTAAAAGGAGCTTAAAAGGGCTCCTAATTGATGTGTTGTAAGGAGAAATTGCTAATAAATTAATTCAGCCACATGACCCATGCGTTCGGAGACCCGCGTACCACTGGCGGATCTAGAAAATAAAACAAGGGGTAACATTTTATAAAAAATATTTTAAGGGTTAACAAAAAAATTGTTTTAGACGTAACATGTTATAAAAATACCTTAAAAACAATTTTTTTCCACTTCGCCAGGAAAATCGAGGGGTAACAGATGCCCCCCTGTGTGTTAGCTGCATCCGCCCCTGCCGCGTACGCGTTTACTCACACGTTGTAACACTTCTCGGTGCCTTGGTGGGCCGTGGGCCAGCCAACTCAATCTTTAATTTTTTTTTAATTAACTTCTTTTTTTGAGTGTTGTTTGCCCCCACTTAGTTTTAGACATTATACTCCTTCACGGGTAGCTCAATCGGTGAATAGATCAGGGATCCCTTTTAGGAGTCCCGGGTTCGATTCTCACAAGGGATATAATGAGAAATGATGGATGACTCCTGGCCTATGGTCACGAGTTCGAGTCCTGATCACACCCAGGTTTTACCAATCCTTCACCGTCGTGCCTACAGACGAGTGAGGGGTTGAGTTTTCCCCGGTTTCGGGAACTGCATGGGCGGGCCTGACTACGCCAGCCGTCGGAGGTACGTATGGGCCCTCCATTGGTCGTGAGGGTCTGTCCATAGTGTGGGGAATCTCCTGGATAGTCGGACAGAAATGTTTGTTGGCCGTTTAAAAAAAAAGTTTCAGAATTATAAGGGCACAATGGGCACTCAATGAAGTTTTTTTTCTTTCACTGATTTTCACCAAGCCTGCTTTGCCACATCAGTTCACTGATTTACTTTTCTGAAACATTTTTTTGGAGGTAACACTTGTAACACCCTAACCCGTAATCATGCGATCAACGCCCAAATCATACGGGTTTGGACCTTACTTAAACCACTCCCGATTTAAAACTTTGAAATTTTCTTTATAAGTCAACCCATTAAGATCAAATACATGTTTGGTTCACACAAATTTTTACATTTTAATAGTTAAAACATATTTTAAGATGTTGCGTTTTAACGGGAGTTCCTTAGATTCTAGTGCGGAAGCTTGTATGGGTGATCGGGTGTGTTCGGCTCTTATCGCGACTAGATCCTTGCTCCGGGACTTCCATCACATGTTTACCTAGCACCATTACACAAAGAATGGTTAGTGAGTGGTCAAATGAAACATTTAACTAGTACGATAGTCGTTACACGTCGAAACGGAACGAACCAGGCCAAACGGCCCTTTATCAGGAGAACAAACTGCTGCAACTTATGCGCAGCAGCTGTTCGGATCGCTTTTACCCCTTCTAAAACCCAAAATCCGACTTCGACTTTCAAATGAGAATTGTTCTACGCTCCGAGAGCTTTCCAGGCATATAAAGAACGCCTCCTAACGATTTTTCTACGATTTTATATGCAATTTTAAAGATCGTGCTGACATGCAGGTCTATTCGCGCGGCCGGTCGGTTTATTCGCGCGGCCGCTCGAAGCTTCTGATGTAATTTTGGTGGCTTTTAAGCGTGGGAATCATGTCGCAACCGCATTTGATGATTCCCGAAGCCTAAGTAATGACTTGCCGACTAAATAAACCTTTGTTTGACTGAAATTATGGTCCGGTTTATGTCGCCATAATCCGGTTCTTAGTTTTGAATGTTTATGGCGACTTTTACCCAATTTGACCCATTAAGGCCTTAAATCAAACAAGGCACTTTTGACCACTTAAATTGCATACCGTTTGAGTTGTCAAGTCGTTAGACACTTGATCAACAAAAGCGTTTGTCCGATTTGTTTCATTACGACTTAGATTCTTAGAATCAACCTTTATTAATCCTTTAAATCCCCAAAATGCCCCTCATGACCAAATCTTTCGATTTATCCATTCGTGGCGAAACTTCTTGTTTCAAATCCAATGTTTTTGACTCAATGACTTGTTTAAAAACCTCTAAGTCCTTCCGGACTTAGAGTTTCATCCTTTCTCAAATTTTCAATTGTTTAGTCAATTCTAAGCGCATTAGCGCGCATTTGCCACAGTTATGAAAATAACTTACTTGATTGGCACCCACACCTCATGCGAGTACTTTTATCACCTATGTTGCTTCGCCCGAAGGCGTTTTTTCGACTACGGACTTACCGGGTGGTGTTGACCCATTCTCATACCTTGTGCGTATCCTCCACGATTCTTAGCATCAAGCGTGCATGCGCAAATGCATCTACCTGCGTGCTTTCTAAATATACACATTAATTCCTCGAAACTCAAATGGTAATACCTTGCCATTTGAGCCGTTTAACCTCATGAATCTTATTGCTTGAAATACAAGCATCAAGTATTGGACTCACATGGTGAGGATATCACCATTTGATCCGTTTAGACACGTCGTTCATAATACTAAGTTATCCAAGTTTTTATATATGGTTCAAGTGTCACAAACTTGACCCATTTAACAACATGCTTAACAACTTCATTCAATTGATTTAATTGGATTAAAACATCATTTCTCACATATCTTTATTAGTTGACCCGTTTGATGGATTTCTCCATTTGGTCATAACTCATTATCTCGATTAAGGTCATAAACCGCATTTTGTATTGAGTGCACATAAGGCGACCCACTTAATAGATTCTACCCCTTAGGGTTTATCTTTATCTCGCACTCAAGATTTAAAACTAATATTTATAACAATTAAGCTATGTTATAGTACATTGGCGTAAGTAAAACTTACCTCATACCCGTTCTTGCTTCCATGGCATCCGCCTTGCATCCGTTTGACCCGTTTGCTCCCTCATTGTTGTACCTAACTTGAGGATGAGTCAAACTCGTTTATTAGAATAGACAACATGGAATTATTTCACTATCCACATGTCATGTATTCATTATCAATTATAGCTAAATCCATAGATATTTCCTTACATAGAATGTGTAATCAACTTGGCTTATTACAAACCAACATTACATACAATTGATGGCTCTTACATGATTCTAACTTCATAGTTTCACTAGTGTTCACCAAATTGGCATTTAATCAAACACTTGGTGTGCACCCACCAATTTGTTTAGTTTCAAAAGTTCAAGATATAGCCAAAGCATCACCATTTGCCTAATCATCATCATAACACATTATTTAGACCATTTTGCCTAAATTTCTCATACAACAACTTCTAAGAGTCACAAAAGGTTACTAGATATGAATGGATTCAACCTAGAGGTTAAACCCCAAATTCTACACATGAACATAATCATATGATCAAAACCAAATACACATATTAAGTGTGATTTGTAACTAGATTAGGTATGTTTGAGGTTCCCCAAGACTAGAGCAACCTCTTTTAACCATAAATTTCACGTTTTATCAAAACCCTAGTTTTTGACCAAATCAAAAACGGGTATTAACATCAAATTACATCAAATAGAAGGTACCTTAATGTTCATTAGGCCTTAGATGACTTGTTTCTTGCTAGAGCATCGAAAAGCCCCTTGATTTGGCTTGGATTCAAGCATGTTCTTGAGTGTTTAGGGTTGGAGGTTGAAGGAGATAAGTCTCCTGATTATAATCAACACACACACTTATGTGTGTGTGTTCTTCCCTTTTCAACATGATGCACCCATAAGTTTCCCATTTTGGCAACTATGGTCCCTCCAAAATCTCCAATTGTCATTTCTTATGAAACTAGCTATTCAAGCTAGTTTTTTCTTATTTATTAGCTTGTTAATAAGATTAATAACATTAACTAGATTATTACTATGTTAGAACATAACCTGTGTTCTTTCTTTGTTCGGATCTCGTTTTAATAATTTTGCTAATCACGCCTAGTGGCATAATTAGACGAACAATTGGTATTGGGGTGTTACAACACTCCACTTATTCTTTTATTTATTTTCATTTAAATACCCAAACTTTTTTTTTTAAATTTCACACGGTTTCAACTTTTAAACCGGTTTTAACATTTAATTCATACTATTACAACCGTCCCACCAAACGGTCAACTTAATTAAATTGTAATTCCTGGAAACCGTCGATTGAATTAAATTGAGTTCAACTAACGTTTAGTAAACTTTAACTTTTTACAGTGCACCGTTCCTTCAAAATTTGTATATAAATAGAAGAAACCGGGGGTTAAAAGCCACATAAACAAACCGTAAAAAAAACACCAACCAAGATGAATCCGTGGACCGAAGAAGAAGAGATGTCACTAGTGGTGTGCCATAAGGACGCCACAAACGACCCGGAGATTCAACAACTACCCAGGGACGAAGGGTCGGCCTACCCCGGAGGGGTTTTGGGCTCGCCTGTTTAAAGACTTCATCCAACACGTTGGCACCAACACCACCAAGACCCTCCGAGACCTCCAGTTCAAGTGGGCCGATCTCAATATCAAGTGTGAGAGGTGGACCACCCTCTATGAGCAAACGATAAGGGACGATCCGGACCTCGATGACAAGTTGGCTATTGGCTTCATAAACTATGAGTATGGGGCTTGATACTGCAACGATTTCGACCATGGCGATTGTTGCGCCAACCTTAAGTTTATGTTTCTTTGTTTTATGTATTTTTATTTATATTTAATATTATTATGTTTTAATTTTATGTTTTTAATGAAATATTCTTATTTATGTTTTTTTCCAGTTAATTAGATTTTTAAAAAGAACGGTTAGTGTTTGGTCAAAAATTATAAAAGAAACGGTTAACAATATAACAATATAAAAACAAACGGTTCGAACAGAAAAAAATAAAGTTAAAAATAAATTAAAAAACGGTTACCAGCACGGTAAACAGAACCAACAAAACAGTTCACGGGACCACTACCAGCATGGGTGGCGGCGGTGTTACCGTGCTGGTAGTTGGTACCCCTGAGCAATTCGGGTGGCGCCCCGTCCCCCTAATGTTATGTGGTTTATCATAAAACACTATATCTGAAGACTACTCTGAATGCTTCCTATGATAGATAAATCTAACATAAAGTAATAAAATGTGTGTATCATAAAAAATAGGCCGTTTTTTCACTAAAAAAATTGTAAATGATCAACACCCGATAACTCATAAAACCTACTTATAATTCTATGTGTGCACCTCTTGTAGAGCATCTTTACAACTTTGTCACTTCCTAAAGACACTCTAAAGTTGCGATGTGAATCTAAAAAAAAACAATCAAATGGGTAAAAAATGATATGTCATCATGATGATGATAGGCGATTTCGATATTTAAAGTGAGCATATGTGAAAGAAGAACATACATGTTCAATCTTTATTATGGATATACAGTCACCTTGGGCAACAACGAATAAAATAATCAATAGGTAACATTGAAGATCCATTTTGAAGATAAATGAAAATGATCTAACTATCATCAACTAAAAATATTGTAGGATGGTAACTTTTTCATGTCTCCCAACTATTTTCTCTACTCATGTATAATTTAAGCATTTGTTTAAATAATCATTACATGTGAGTCAATTTTAAGGTGATCGTAATCTTTAATGAAAGACATCTTATGACGAAACCAAAACAAGAAATTTTTCTCAAATGAAAATTTCCAATATTCAAAAATCAAAGAAATTAATTCAGGCAAGATGTAATCAATCAGTAGCTTAAAAGGAGCTTAAAAGGGCTCCTAATTGATGTGTTGTAAGGAGAAATTGCTAATAAATTAATTCAGCCACATGACCCACGCGTTCGGAGACCCGCGTTTACTCGCACAGTCGCACGTTATAACAAACGACAGAAACTTCTTGGTGCCTTCGTGGGCCGTGGGCCTGCCAATTCCACCTTTAATTTTTTATTAGTTTCTTTTAAGTGTTTATTGCTCCCACTAGGTTTTAGAAATTATAATATTACGTGGTTGCCATTGGGGTTGGTGGCCCAATGGTAAAAGCAAAGCTTCTGGGAACACTTAAGGGGGAGGTTATGGGTTCAAGTCTCATAAGAAGTAGAAATTTACCGTTAAAAAAAATAATATTACGTGGTTTATCATAAAACATTATATAAAGACTACCCTGAGTGCTTCCTAATAAATAAATCTAATATTAAGCGACAAAATGTGTGTATCATAAAAAAAATAGGTTGTTTTTGCATTAAAAAAATTATAAATGATCAACACTCGATAACTCATAAAACCTACGTATAATTCTATGTGTGCACCTCTTGTTAAGTCTCTGTAGAACTTTGTCACTTTCTAAACACACTCTAAAGACGCGATGTGAATCTGGAAAAAAAATAACAATCAAATTGTTAACAAATGATATGTCATCCGCGATTCAAATATATAAAGTGAGCATATGTGAAAGAAGAACATACATGTTCAATCTTTATTATGGATATACACTCACCTTGAGCGACAATGAATAAAATAATCAATAGGTAAGCATTGAAGACTCATTTTGAAGATAAATAAAAATGATGTAACTGTTATCAACTAAAAAGATTATAGGATGGTAACTTTTCATGTCTGCTGACTATTTTCTCTACTCATGTATAATTAAAGTATCTGCTTAAATAATCATCACATGTTGTTTGATGTCAAACTTTATACATTAAAAACGATCTAAGAGGCATGCATGATAGGATGATTAGTTATCGCTTATCAGCTAGAGATTTACCTGGTGTCTAAGAATCATAGGCTGCGTCTAATCGGCTTATCAACCTTTATAATCAATGTTCCTAACAACACCAATCAAAATACAAAAAATATGATTCTTACCAAACTGACTATATATGTGAATATATACGTAGTTAGCTGGTTCTTATACGTAATAGTAGGTTTTATATATATATATATATATTATATATATATATATATATATATATATATATATATATATATGGTAGGGTTCCTGTAGGAAAATAGTTTTGTGTAGGAAGTGTAGTAAATGTTTTGAACCATTAGATTTAAAGATGGACGATGGAGATTAAAAGATAGGATGGTGTTTAAAATCTAATTAATATATTAAAGAAATTAGGATAGGATTGTCAATATGTGTTTTAAATGAGGGTACCAAGGTCATTATGTATCAAGTTTTTTAGAAGCTCACTATTTTCTCTCTCATATCAGTTTTAAAACACTTCTACTGTGTTTAGTTTCAATATAAAACACTCTTGATGTTATTATAAAACACTCCCGATGATGTTATAAAACACTCCTTATTAATGCATACTAGTTTCTCTTTCATTATAAAATACTCCTGTCGTTATTATAAAACACTCATGATGTTAACCTTCTGCCATGACTTGAATAATTGAACAAGTGATAGAGATGAGTTATATGTTTGAAGAATCAAACAAGTTTTTTGGTATTGATCAACTTATTTGATATTAATATCTTATGATTCTTATGAAAAATAATGAATAATTAGTTAATTTAGGATGATTAATCTTCATAAATATCTAGATGTTAGTTGCTAATTTAGTGGGTTTGTAATAAATAAAAAATGGACAAAAAGTCTATAATGGCCTTCATCTAAAGATTTAATCAGATTTAATCTAATGATTGAAAATACTTCTTACACTTCCTACACAAAACAATTTTTTCCTATTGGATCCTCTACCTGTATATATATATATATATATATATATATATATATATATATATATGTTTAGGTTCTTATACAAATCTATTTTTTTTGTGAGAAGTGTGAAAACCAATATGGGAATGACATGTTGCACAAGGTTTTTGGGCATTTTAGTGTTATTTACATACTATTAAATAATGATTAAAATTATAATTTTGGTAAGAGAGGTAAAAGAGAGCATAAAAATAGGTAAAGAGAGAGAGAGAGAGAGAAAGAGAGACAGGAAAAAAGAGAGAGAGAGAGAGAATGGTTCTGGTCACCATCATCATCGTCATTACTAACGTCATAGTGTTTTAACAATCAACATGTGGTGTTTTATCTTTAAGATAGATTTTTAGTTATTCTTTATACAAGGTATAGTGTTTTATTATAGTCTTGTAAAGGGTGTTAATCTTACATGGTGTTTTTACCAATTACAAATTTTTAAAGTGTACAAAAATAAAACCAACTTATATCACCATATGAAGGTAAAACACATAAATATGAATATGAAACACCACACTATAATACAGTAACACCATGAAAATATAACACACTATTATGAATGTAAAAAATAATCCACCATAAAATACACCAATGAAGATAAAAAACACTAGAGTGTAGAGATTCTCATTCCATTTTTCCAAAAAATAAAACAAACAAATAATAAATAATAACCATTAAGTTTATGATAAGTGATAATTCACGTGGATGTGGATTGAATATCACCACATCCATGGCCACATGCGAGAGTATGGCCATGTGTTACCAACTTCCTTTACTTTTTGTATCCTATGCATTGGATGGATATAATCTTGAAATCACCAGGGTTTTTACCAGGTTCACATAGAGAGAGAGAAAGGAAAAAGAGGGAGAGAGAGGTGAAAGAGATTGATTGAATATTTCCATTTATTAATAAATTTCAATTTAAATGTGAATTAAATGTGAGTGACGATTTTACCTTAATACCCCTCAGCCATCTAATTTATTATTAATAATATAACATTAATTACCAAAATGCCACTCACTTAATCCACACCATAGATTAATACGATCCAATGGCCAAAACACCTTCTCACACTTCTCACAAAAAACACTTTGTACAGGAACTTGACCATATATATATATATATAGGATTTGGTTCAAATGAGAACCTTTTCCCAAATTGAGAAGTGAGAGAACCATTCTGGGCCACACATTTCTCTAAGGCAATTTTTTTTTTTTTTTTTTTTTTTTTTTTTTTTTTTTTTGCAAAAATCGCTGCTTTATATGTAAGGAATTTTTTTTTTATTTTTTTTGTATTTTTTTTCAGTATACACATGTGTATAATTGCATTATACACATATGTATAATGCAATATACACATATGAATAACTGAAATATACACATATGTATAGCTGAAATATACACATATGTATAGCTGAAAAATGCTATATACACATATGTATAAATGAAAAAAATTCAAAAAAAATAAAAAAAGTTTTTTTTCCTTGCATAAAAATGTGCGATTAAAGCAAAAAAAAAAAAAAAAAATTTTTTTTTTTGCCTTTATATGAAATGTGTGGCCTAGAATGGTTCTCTCAGTTCTCAAATAGGGGTTACTTCTCTTAGGATCCCTACCCTATATATATATATATATATAGGAAAAAGATCAAATAGAAATCAAGAGCCTAGTTAGGAACTTAGGAACCAATCTGAGCCCTTCATCTTTGATCTTGATCTAGGGGGTAGTTTTGTAATTAAACAATTATATATTATATTTTGATTTAAATAAAAGTTTTATATTTGGAAGTTAATAAAAACTTCCTGCGAATAACATTTCTTAAAAAACTCACCCAATTCAATATCCTAATCAGTTTCTATAAAAAAGATCCACCACCTCTCAGCCACCACCGCCTTCAAAAACCACCACCATCGTCGTCCCTCAGTCGTCGTCCTCTGCAAACCCCACCACCACCACCGCCCCTCCGCCGTCCTTTGCAAAACCCATCAAACCACCTTCAGCCACCACTGACCTCAAAAAACACCACCATCGTTGTCCTCTGCAAACCCCACCACCACCATCGTCCCTCCGTCGTCCTCTGCAAACCCCATCAGACCACCCTCAGCCACCACCGCCCTCAACCACCCAAAACCATCAGATATCCTCCCCCTGCAGGAACATCATCGAACCCCTCAACCACCCAAAAACCATCGGACTTCCTCCCCTGTCACCATCATCGGTTCTTCTTTTTAGAGAGAGAGAGAGAGAGACATCGATGAAAAGATTTGTTGTTAGTTGTTATACACCAGTGTATAATTATACATCAGTGTATAATATATGTATTTAATACTATCATTCTTTACCAGTGTATAATTATACATCAGTGTATATTGATACATTTGATTAGCACTACTATTTATACACCAGTGTATAATTATACATCTGTATATAATATATGTATTTAATACTACCATTCTTACCAGTGTATAATTATACATCAGTGTATATTGATACATTTGACCTTGTTATCTTATTTAAGGTTTGATCGATTACTTTTTCCATATAATATACACCAACGTATATTATCTAAAACTATATAACATCATGTATTGCACATATTGATAAAGAATGATTACCATGGGGAAAAATAAATACTTTCCTAAAATAATGGGATTATAAAGGAAACTAAATAAATATGTGTTATTAATAGTCAATATATAATTACCACATTGCCCTTTGATTTAATTAAATATTTAATTAATGTTTTACTTATTTACAATCATACCATTAGAGATCAATGGCTAAGATTGGTTCCTATGGTGCCTACTTAAGGTATGGTTCCTATTTGAACCCTACCATATATATATATATATATATATATATATATATATATATATATATATATATATATATACTATTTTAACATGATTAGTGAATTGTCTAGGCATAATTAATGAATTATTAGAACACACATACAATGAATATTTTTACAAAGCCATCATGGCCATAGCCTCAACTTTAAATAAAAAGAAAACATTGGCTAAAGTAAAGTTGTATGATAAAGTGACAAAATGAAAGCAATCATCCAAAAACCAACTTAAATAGGTCTAAATTTTGATAAATTAAGTCAAAGCATAATATTAGGGTATAAAAAGAAGCTACACTTCGGTATTTTTCAGTTCTCTAAATATATAAATAATATAAAACATATGAGCAATTGAAACTAAATAGACTATTGAATCCAAAATGTGACCTTTTAACCTAAAAGCAAACAAATTGCATCTCAAAAACGGCCAAAAACACCTCAAAAGTATACTTTGAAGTTAAATGGAGTAGTGATGTACACGTCCCAATCTCAAACCAGCACCCCAATATCGATCCAAGTGTAAAAAGGAATCTAAATAGTGCTAGTATAGATTCACAAAGCAAAATATATGCCACAACGAACTCAGTGGAGGATATCCCAGGCCCCTAGTTCTGAGTCCATTGTCTCCCTCATCCTCTCTCTCTCTCTATATCTCCCTCTCTCTTTCCCCTCGTCACACACCCACGGCCGACCCCACCAAGGGTCGTCGCTATGTGCAACCACCACCACCACATACCTCATCTCGTCTTGTTTTGTCTCGTGTTACGTGCAAGTGTTAATTCAAGGATTCAGGAGCTTTCGTGTTTTGGTTTACTAGCGAAACTGTTTGTCAATCCTTCATGTGATTACTTGGTGTTTCATTGATGTATAAATCGAAAACATCATATGGTGTGTTTAATTATTCACATGTGTTGTGTAATTGGATTATATGGTGGAAATTGCTTTATTTTAATTTCACGATTCTGATCTTTTAATATGTTATATATATATATATATATATATATATATATATATATATATATATATATATAGGATTAGGATCATTTAAGAACTCCTTTGAGTTGTGAGAACCATAGGAACTCACTTTTATAACCGCGCACTTATTTTAATAAAAAATGAATATGTGGTCCAAAATTAAACAACAATAAAACATTAATATACTTACATCAGTAAAATTCCTTTATATCGGCGTAATTTGGCGTAAATTCATGTATTTTAAAAAAAAAAAATTACAGCGGGGTTTACGTGTTTTTACAGCAGTGTGCAAATTTTTTTTTTTTTTTTTGCATTTTACGTCGAGTTCTCAACGGATCCCAACTCTCTCTCTCTCTCTCTCTCTCTCTCTCTCTTTGTATATATATATATATATGATTTTATAAATAAATATTAAACCAGTACGATGATTTCTAACAGTGGTATCAGAGCTACTCTTTCTTGACAAAAGACCATGCCTTTTGCGTTTTGTGGTGTGATTGTGATTATATACACATCGAACCCTAGATACCGAGGTGTGTTTGTGTTGTTTTTGGTGGTTTGTATTTTTCAAGATCTTATATTTTTATGGGTGCTTAACCCTTTGTAATAGATAGGTTTGTATTATTATTTTTCTTGTAAAAATATGTATAAACCGAGACAAGAAGATTGAAAAATCGAAGAGAGAGAAACTGATCCTGGACTTGATTGAAGATGGAGAAACCAGATCTGGATTGATTGTTCTTAATTGAAGAAACACTGGATCTGGAGTTGATGATGAGAGAGAAAACAGATATGAAGATAGAGATCCCCGATCTAGTGGACGACATATTATTATTTTTTATTATTATGTTTGTCCCCTTTTGAGACCGTCCGGTTATTGTTTTTGTGCTCAAAAGAAACAGAACAAAAACCCTGATAGCTTGATTTATTGTTTTGTGTGGTTGATTTATTTTATATAAATAGTTATAACTTTCATCTTCTAAAAAATTAACATATAAGACCATGAGTAATGGGCATTATATGGGCATGAATAAGCATGATAATGCCCCTAATACCATCCCCTTAGGCATTATATGAGCATGAAGAGGAAGGGCATTTCTTGTATAATGCCTAAATAAGATTTAAAAAAATATGGAAAGTAATAACTAAAAAGAGCATTAAGTGGCTTTAACCACTACACATTTTTTAACGGGCCTTATGATAATGATGTGAGAAAAAATGCCCCTTAAAAAGCATCAACCATTACTTATGGTCTAATAATTAAGTATTAGAAAAAACTTGATTGGCTTATATAGTTGTAAAGTAATTATCGGTTTATTGATTGGAGTGCTTTAAAAAACAGAATTAACTAGGTTTTTCTCCAGCCGCGCGTTGCGGCGGCGTCAATCTGATTTAGAAAATAATTAAGTAATGACATAGCGTTGCGACCGTAATATTCCAACAACAATCATGGGTGGGAGTCTTTGTTTCAACTAAATAAGTCTGCATCAAAGTTGAGGAAAACATCTTATGACGAAGGAAAAATAACATCACCTAAACTTACCTTCGTTGTCCGACAAACTTTGAAATGAAACACGCGCAGGTTGAAGGGGTCACTGGATTTCCTATCGTAACCTTAGACGACCATCCTTCACCAACAATCCCAAATTGAGTCATGGTCAGTGTGGAGCAAAAAAAAAGTCCGACTCAAACACTAAGCCCAATATCATACCATTGATGAAGCCTTGTTACCAGAAATTTCATGTTCCATATCTTCAAATTTGGAAGCCTTGTTGGCATCTCACCATAAATAACACACAGTCATGCTCTTGCCTTATCTATAATTAGAACACATTAACTATTAGAGAAATCAAATATGTTTATAAAAAAAAAAAAGTTGCATAAATTTTGATAATTCTGGACCTTATGATCACAATTTTAAATTGTTATTTGATTCTCATACTAACGCAAACCTAACATCTTTAATCATTAACCTATATGGTGCAACTAAACCGTCTCAGAATCCAACGTTTGTATCCAATATTAAAGCCGTGTGCCGCCAACAACCACCAGCTAGTAATGTAGAAGTTGAACCCCACTACAATCAGGCCAAAATAATTGTATTTATACCTGTAACCAGCTAGAACAATTACAACCAGATTGCATCTATAGCACCGGTATGTTGCTGATGAAGGCTCAAGTAATGACATCTACAATCTGAAAACAAAATACTCCTCAGTTGTTTATCTTAAAGTCGAATCTGAAATTTATTTCAAAAGTGAAACAGAAAAGCACATACACAACCAGACGTTACTTGATCACAAACCAATAGTTTCTTCAAACAACTATATGTTTAACAAATTCAATATATTAAGCAAAGATAAAAAAGAGCGAGGCGTTTAGATCTCAATGCATAAGGTATTTCTTTGTGTGCTACCAAAGTTACGCCTCCTAAAACAATTATCAAAATAGAAATTTATAGAAAACCACCACTACAATTATAAAATCGCTCCATGATCTCCTAGCCAAAAGTGTTATAAACGGGTCAATTAGGCGAAACTTAATTTGAGCATTTAACTACGAATTCTATAAACATTAAGTGAGTACGCCAAGTACCTGGGATAGTCTGTGAGGTCCCACCAATTCAGAGCCCAGTGTTTCAAAAGCCGCTTTCTCTTCATCTCGTCTAAACAAAACAAATGAACCGTCACTACAGATTAGCTGTTTATGCCATATACAATTGCAGGGGAAATGGAATCTAATAATCCCAACTTTGGGGGGTTGGAAAGCAGCAGTCCCAACTTGAAAGTTGTAACACAACAGTCCCAACATGTCAACCTTTTTATTTTAATGGTCCCAGACTAACTGAGGTTAGTTTTCTCTGTTAAGTGCCACGTAGGCATCCTACATGGCAATCCACGTGGCAAAATCTGCCCCACTTGGCAAAAAAAAACGTGGGCCCTACAATGAACATGTGTCTTTGTCTTTTTTATTTAATATATCAATCTATATATTATACCAATCTATATACTAACATATAAACAGAGAGAGAGAGAGAGAGAGAGAGAGAGAGAGAGAGAGAGAGAGAGAGAGAGAGAGAGAGAGAGAGAGAGAGAGAGAGAGAGAGAGAGAGAGAGAGAGAGAGAGAGAGAGAGAGAGAGAGAGAGAGAGGACCCGGCGGAGTAGGGTCTCGGGCAACCACCATCTACGGTGGCCTTCGACGACAACCGACCCCACACCCCCTTTATCTAGAGACGAGAAGCAGTAGAGGAGGGAGAGAGAGAGAGAGAGAGAGAGAGAGAGAGAGAGAGAGAGAAACAATTGTAAAGGGGGAACTAGAGGAAGAAGGAGGAGATCGAAGGAGGGGAGCCATCGGCCGACACTTTTGGACTTGGAAGCTGAGAAGAATGGTGGGTTCAGGTGGTAACTTGGAGCAAATTTCCAGGTCGTCAATATGAAAGGGGGCTTCTGGACATTGTTGATATGATGGATATTGAGAAGTTTTCAGTACATGAACTAGATGGCATCTTGGAGCAAATTGGTTACGACCCTGAAAATAAAAGGTATTACCACTATGTTATTCCTAATATGGATTTAGATTTTGGTCTTAGAGCACTTGGGAGTGATTCAGATGTTAGGGAGTTTGCCAAATATGTGCCACCCCATAAATTGATGAGTGTTTATGTTGAGATGGGGATACCAATGTGCCCACCTTTTTTATGTCACCAACCAAGTCCAAGGTTATAATAGAAGAGATAACTGATGAAGAATTAGCAGCATTAGATATTTCTAAGTTTTCAAAAACAAGATTAGCCTTAGGTTGGCATGATAGGACCAATGAGGTTGGAGAAAGTTCTGTTCCCAATGAAGGAAGTTCTGTTGTCAATGTAGGTGTAACATTTCGCATTAAATTCTTTGTACGTTACGTTGATTATTAATAAAACGTCGAATTTTATCATTTATCGTCCTTTTAAAAAATGTTTCGTGACACATTTGGACCCCTAGTATCATACTATAAGGTTATATTATATATATATATATATATATATATATTAGAGAAATAATTGTCAAAAAATTATTGCATGGGCCGGGGTTCGAACCCGAGCCCATGGCCGGTTCTTCCTATTACACAAACAGCCCCACCATCTGGTCTACAGCTTCTAATTGGAATAATCCTGATTTATATTATACTTATAACAAGATTAGAGGTGCAGTTGACTTATGAGAAGTCAACTGCGACGCTATCCTTCAAATTCAAATCCTATACCGCGTAATTTACCTCTAATATGGTAAATTATGTAAATTATTGACTAAACGCGTCCATTACACGCCAATTAACATCAAAATATTCCAAAATCCTACCAATTATCGCGTCATCGTATTTAAAGCGGGTCAACTTACCAATTCGCAACACTCGAGCCTTCCTCTATAAATTGAACCCTTCATTACACCCTATACTCGCCGATCTCTTCTTCCCTACCTTCGATTTCTGATAAAAACACTTTTCAAGCTTCAAATTGCTCGCGTGTTGACTTTCTAGTTGACCGCTCAAAAATCACGAAAACGAATTGTAAGTTCTAATGTTTTTACATGGTTTTGTTCATCGGCATTCACACAACAATAACCCTATGTTTAATCGGGTTATTGTTGTTCAAATCTGATTATTGCAAAAACTAGGGCTCGACACCTTTGAAATTGGGGATAATCCTTGCAAACCTGTGTATATAATTATTGCAGAACCTAAATCATCACCAACTGATCTACAGATCAGTTGGTGTGGCCTCTTGTCCTTAAAACACGAACCGGCCACAGGCCACGGTTCAGGTCCCACAATAGTCGGCTTTTTAGCTTTTCTTTAAAAGGATTATAAATTAGTTTCTGATATAACTATATAATTAATTCAAACCTAGAATATTCGTTCTCAGGGTCCAGCCCAGTTGGTGGCTGGGCTTGTGATAAAACCCCACCCGGTCTCAGACCCGGGTTCGAGCCTTGGCATACACAAACTTTTTTTTTCAAAAACCTTTATTAATTATATATTCTCAAATATTTTAAATATGGTTTTAAAATACTAAAACTTCTTTATAAATTCTACAAAAATTATTTTATCATGTTTTAATAGAAAAGTTTATTATACAATTTTTAGTTTTCCAAAAATTATTTATTTATTATATATAATAAATATTCTAATTTTATTCCATTATAATTATAAAATTCTATAAAAATATCAAAACGATTATATAAATTTCCACAAAAATTATTCTGAGTTTATAAAACATTAAAAATTTCTGAAATGATTTTTATTTCTGAAAAATCATTTAGTTAATATTTTTAATCAATTTTTGTTATTTTTAATCATAAATAAATCATAATAAATTCATTTTTCAATATTTTTGCACAAAAATTTTATATAAATTATTTCTGTCTATTTAGAACTGAAATACAAATTTTAATTTAAAAATTCTTTAATTTTAATATTTTTAGATATTAAAGTTATATTTTGGCAAAATTGAAATAAATAGATTAAATATTCTATTTTTAAGAAAATAATTTTATAAAAATTATTTTCATACTTAAAACCTTATAATGTGACCATCTTTAATCTAAAGTTTACAAAAAGACTTTGTTTATTTATTTATCGAATTTCTTTTATTTATTAAACAATTTAATTATTAATCAAACGAATACTTATCCCCAAATTCGAAACCCTAGAAAATACTTGTAGACTAGAAAGACTTAGACTTATTTGTTACCTTATACATAGGGTAATACTTGGCAACCTTGGGCTACACATATTCTATTTCTCGAGACTTAATACTTTGCTAAGGTGAGTTTACGTAACCATGTTTATGCAATTCTTTATACTTGAAACTTTATACTTAAGCAATTCTACATACATGTCTAGTTGTAAACGTTAATGCCTCATGACTTGGACAACTATTGTTAGACTTAAACTTCAACTTACATAATCATTAGCTATGGCCAAGCCGGCGATACTCAATAATAGATCTATTGGATTGACAATCCCACCTAGATTCGTTGACCATCTTTTATGGGGAGCGCGGGTGATTGTTATCGTTCCAACGTGATATTAAGGTGAACCGTGGATGACGGGATGGACCTAAACTTGTCGGAGGTTTGATTATGTGCATACTATACTTCATGTTTATTCATGTAGACTTAAACTTACGATAGACATATGAATTGCTAAACTTTTATTATTCTTAAACTTTATTGCTTGACATGGCTTATGTATTCTCACCAACTTCTAGTTGACCACCCCCCCCCCCCATTTTTACAAACTCAACAGGAAATAACGATGCTTGAAGTCTAGAGCTAGCAGGAAGAGATAATTGAAGTTATGCTTTGTTTGGTTGTTTGATGTATTAGAATTTCATTCAAGACTTGTTATGTATTTTCAAATTTTGGATATTTTGCTTTAAATAAATTTCAATTACAACTTGAATGCCATGTGCTACTGTATACTCATTCTTACGTGACACCTCGATGTTTCCGTCATCGGTTGGGGTGTTACAGATTGGTATCAGAGCTTTGGTTATAGGGAATTAGGTTATTAGAAAAATAATCTAGACTATAACCTTAGGGATTTAAACAGTACTTGCTTCTCTTACTTGTAACCCTAATTGGTTCCTTAATCTTATCCCTATCCTACACTTTATACAACCCTAAGCCTTACAAGTTGACTGCTCTTATTCGTCTGCTGTAATCCTGATCCACCATTAGATAAATAGGACAAAATCCTTAGGTTTATCCTGAACCACCTTGAGATCTCGTCGAAGTTCTAGATTTTAATAACGAACACGTGCAATCTGGAAGGGTGACGCCTGTATTCTGAGTCTTCTGTCTAGGCTGGCATTGCGCATATATCCCAATCAGACGAGGGACCCGGATGCCTACCTGGGAATTCTTGGGATGAGTGTTCACTTATAGGCTAAAGCATGTCTTCACTATGTTATTAGAATCTAGAATCTTTGATAAGTCAACGTTTTCGTTTATTCGTTTTAATTAATGAATAAATGATTACATTCATTATATTACCTCATTCATTTCATTGTGTCTCTTACAGATCATGCCTCCACGTCGCAGCACTCGCAATAGCAATGGTGAGAACCATGAGGAAGGTGGCGACAACCACAACCATAACCACAACGCTAACCACAACAACAACAATAACAACAACAATGGCGTTGATGCCCAACTGGCTGCGATCATCTCTCAACAAATGGCACAACAGATCGCAACTCTGGTTCCTAACTTACTGGCTCAAGTCATCCAGATGAACGGAAACGACAATGGAAACGGAAACGGCAATGGAAACGGCAATGAAACCACAATGGAAACGGGAATGGAAACGGGAATGGTCTCCCAGCTTGCACTCTTAAACACTTTAATACCTGTAATCCCCCTAAGTTCAGTGGAGATGAAGGAGCTACGGGTCTTCTACAATGGTTCGAGGGTATTGAGAATACCTTCATTAACAGTGAGTGTCCCGATAACTTTAAGGTCCGTTATGCCATGAGTGTTCTTCACAAACGAGCACTCACTTGGTGGAATGAGGAAAAGCGCACCCGCGGAGCTGAAGTTGCACTAGTTATGACATGGGATCAAGTCAAGGAGATTATGAAAGATGAGTTTTGTCCCCGTAACGAGGTTAAGAAACTGGAAGACGAGTTCCACACCCTTGCTCAGGATAGTGGGGAAAACCTTGCTTATAATACCCGCTTTCACGAGCTCAGTTTATTGTTGCCCAATAAAGTTACTCCCCTACCTGTAGCTATCGAGAAGTATATCGGTGGCCTACCTATGCAAATCCAGGACACGGTATGGGGAAGGAATCCTGCCACCTTGGAGGAAGCCAAACGCCTGGCGGCTACTCTCACCGATAATCATGTGAAGAACTGCACTCTCTTTCGCAAGAACACTAAGAAGACTGCTGCAAAAGACACTCCTCAGCCCGCTATTAAGGTTAAGCCTGAGACCTCAACCAACAGGAAGCCCAAGGCTAGGAACTACATGGTTGCTACCACCCCACCTGCAGTGCAAAACCCAGCCAAGAAACCGTATGTCGGGAACCACCCTCTTTGTAACACTTGTTAATACCACCATCTTGCTGACAGACCATGCCGCCAATGTAATAACTGCAAGCGGTATGGACACTTTGCCAATACTTGCCAAGCCCCTGCCACTCAAAACAACCCTGCCAGAAATAATCCAGCTCCTAATGCTCAAAATGGTAGGCCTGTTCGTGGCCAGTGCTATGAATGTGGAAGTACGGAACATTATAGGGATGCTTGCCCTAGAATTGGAAACCAGAACCAGAACCAAAATCGCAACCAAAACCAAAACCGCAACCAAAACCAGAACCGCAACCAAAACCAGAACCGCAACCAGAACCAAGGTGCTCGAGGTCGCGCATACAACCTCAATGCTAATCAAGCCCGTGACAACAACGAGGTGGTTAATGGTACGTTTCTCGTTAATAACCACTATGCCTCTATATTATTTGATTCGGGTGCTGATAAGTCATTTGTATCACTAAAGTTTGAACCCTTACTTAACTTACCCCAAACTAACCTAGAGGAACCTTTAGTGGTAGAAGTAGCTAATGGGAAGTCCATCTCGATCGATTCTATTATTCGTAACTGTGTGTTGAACCTTGATGAGCATACCTTCTCTATCGATCTCATTCCTATGCATCTTGGAAGCTTTGATGCCATAGTAGGCATGGATTGGTTGTCAACCCATCGTGCTGAAATCCTATGCTTTGAGAAAGTCATTCGCATTCCTCTCGAATCTGGTGATATTTTGAAGATCTATGGTGAGAAGCCTTGTGGCGAGCTTAAGCTCATGTCTTGTACTACTGCTAAAAAATACTTACGAAAGGGGTATATGGCTTTCATAGCTAACGTGATAGAAAAGAAAGACAAGGGCAAAAGTATCCAAGACATCCCAATCATTCGGGACTATCCTGAAGTCTTCCCAGAGGATTTACCTGGTTTGCCTCCTACTCGACAAGTAGAATTTAGGATCGATCTTGTTCCTGGTGCAAATCCCGTCGCTAAAGCTCCTTATCGTCTTGCACCCTCTGAGATGCAAGAACTTGCCAGTCAACTACAGGAACTTTCTGATAAAGGTTTCATTCGCCCTAGTTCTTCTCCATGGGGAGCCCCTGTTTTGTTCGTTAAGAAGAAAGATGGATCTCTCAGGATGTGTATCGGCTATCGTGAACTCAACAAACTCACCATCAAGAATCGTTATCCCTTGCCTAGGATTGACGATCTTTTCGATCAACATCAAGGAGCAACCCACTTCTCGAAGATTGATCTTCTTTCTGGTTATCATCAGCTTAGAGTCCACGATGAAGATATTCCCAAGACAGCCTTTCGTACACGTTACGGTCATTACAAATTCATGGTCATGTCGTTTGGATTGACCAACGCTCCCGCGGTGTTTATGGATCTAATGAATCGGGTTTGTAGACCCTACCTTGACAAATTCGTGATCGTCTTCATCGACGACATTTTGATTTACTCAAAATCAAAATCCGATCACGAACAGCATCTTCACTCAATTCTGGGTCTCCTAAAGAAAGAACAACTGTATGCCAAGTTCTCGAAATGTGAATTTTGGCTTAAGGAAGTTCAATTTTTGGGACACGTCATTGATGAGAACGGAATTCATGTTGATCCTGCGAAGATTGAAGCTGTCAAAGAGTGGAGTGTTCCTAAAACTCCAACAGAAGTCCGTTCTTTCCTTGGTTTGGCTGGTTATTATCGTCGATTCATTGCCAACTTCTCCAAGATCGTTGTTCCTCTCACTGCCTTAACTTACAAGGGTAAAGTTTATGAGTGGGGACCAAAACAAGAGGAAGCTTTTGAAACTCTTAAACTGAAACTCTGCGAAGCTCCTATCCTGTCTCTACCTGATGGTAATGATGATTTTGTGGTCTATTGTGATGCATCAAACCAAGGTCTTGGTTGTGTTCTCATGCAACGAGGCAAGGTTATTGCTTATGCGTCTAGACAACTCAAGACTCACGAAAAGAATTATACCACCCATGATCTTGAATTGGGCGCTGTCGTCTTTGCTCTTAAGATTTGGAGACACTATCTTTATGGAACCAAATGTGTGGTTTTTACGGACCACAAAAGTCTCCAACATGTCTTCGACCAGAAAAATCTTAACATGAGGCAACGACGTTGGGTTAAGTTACTTAACGACTATGATTGCGAAATTCGCTACCATCCTGGCAAAGCGAATGTTGTGGCTGACGCACTCAGTTGTAAAGAGCGCATCAAACTTCATTGTGCGAGAGTTCGTACTGATCTTCAGGATCGTATCCTCCAGGCTCAACATACTTCAGTCACCCAAGGTAACATGTACGAGGAAATGTCTTGTGGTGCTGAGACTCAACTTGAAACCACACCTGATGGTCTACTTTATTTTCTCAATCGACTTTGGATTCCTGACCGTGATGATCTTCGTACCTTTCTTATGAACGAGGCTCATAAGTTTCGTTATTCTATTCATCCTGGAGCTGACAAGATGTACCAAGATCTTCGTTATTCGTATTGGTGGCCTAGTATGAAGAAAGATATCGCTCTTTTCATTGCGAAATGCCTTACTTGTTCAAAGGTCAAGGCTAAACATCAACGACCATCTGGTATGCTTGAACAACCAGAAATCCCTGTATGGAAATGGGAGAGCATAGCAATGGACTTCATCACTAAACTCCCTCGTACACCCAAAGGTTTTGACAGCATTTGGGTAATCATTGACCGTTTGACCAAGTCAGCCCATTTCTTACCTATTCGTGAGAAATATTCTGTGGAAAGGTTAGCAAAATGTACGTAAGTGAAATCGTATGTCGCCATGGTATACCTTTGGACATTATCTCTGATCGTGATGGTCGTTTCACTTCTCACTTTTGGGATTCCTTACAAGACGCTTTGGGTACCAAGCTGACCCTGAGTACTGCTTATCACCCTCAAACAGATGGTCAGACTGAACAGACCATCCAGACACTTGAGGATATGCTCAGGGCATGTTTCATCGATTTTGGTGGCGCATGGGATTCTCATCTTCCTTTGGTCGAGTTTTCATACAACAACAGTTACCATGCCAACATTAACATGGCTCCTTTCGAGGCACTCTATGGTCATAAGTGTCGTTCACCTGTCTGTTGGACTGAGGTTGGTGAAGCCCAAATCACTGGACCTGAACTGATCCAGGAAACCACAGATAAAATCCAACTCATTCAGGATAATCTTCTCAATGCTAGAAGTCGACAGAAGAGCTATGCTGATAAACGTCGTAAGCCCTTGGAATTTCAAGTCGGGGACCTTGTGCTTCTTAAGGTATCCCCATGGAAGGGAGTAATTCGCTTCGGTAGAAAGGGAAAACTAGCTCCTCGATACGTAGGCCCATTCAAAGTTCTTGACAGGATTGGAAAAGTGGCTTACAAACTTGATCTTCCACCTGAGTTAAGCAATGTTCACCCAACTTTTCACGTTTCGAATCTCAAGAAATGCTTAGCAGATGAGAACCTCCATGTCCCTCTTGAAGATGTGCAGATCGATGAAACTATGCACATTGTCGAGAAACCCGTCGAGATCGTGGACACTAGAGTCAAGAAACTCATGCGCAGTCGCATTCCGATCGTTAAGGTTCGTTGGGAATCTAAACGAGGCCCAGAGTTCACTTGGGAACGCAAGGACCAGATGAAGTCTTAGTACCCACATCTTTTCCCACCAGACTCTCCAACTTCAACTTCGGGACGAAGTTCCTAAAAGTAGGGGAGACTGTAACATTTCGCATTAAATTCTTGGTACGTTACGTTGATTATTAATAAAACGTCGAATTTTATCATTTATTGTCCTTTTAAAAAATGTTTCGTGACACATTTGGACCCCTAGTATCATACTATAAGGTTATGTTATATATATATTAGAGAAATAATTGTCAAAAAATTATTGCATGGGCCGGGGTTCGAACCCGAGCCCATGGACGGTTCTTCCTATTACACAAACAGCCCCACCATCTGGTCTACAACTTCTAATTGGAATAATCCTGATTTATATTATACTTATAACAAGATTAGAGGTGCAGTTGACTTATGAGAAGTCAACTGCGACGCTATCCTTCAAATTCAAATCCTATACCGCGTAATTTACCTTTGATATGGTAAAATATGTAAATTATTGACTAAACGCGTCCATTACACGCCAATTAACATCAAAACATTCCAAAATCCTACCAATTATCGCGTCATCGTATTTAAAGCGGGTCAACTTACCAATTCGCAACACTTGAGCCTTCCTCTATAAATTGAACCCTTCATTACACCCTATACTCGCCGATCTCTTCTTCCCTACCTTCAATTTCTGATAAAAACACTTTTCAAGCTTCAAATTGCTCGCGTGTTGACTTTCTGGTTGACCGCTCAAAAATCACGAAAACGAATTGTAAGTTCTAATGTTTTTACATGGTTTTGTTCACCGGCATTCACACAACAATAACCCTATGTTTAATCGGGTTATTGTTGTTCAAATCTGATTATTGCAAAAACTAGGGCTCGACACCTTTGAAATTGGGGATAATCCTTGCAGACCTGTGTACATAATTATTGCAGAACCTAAATCATCACCAACTGATCTACAGATCAGTTGGTGTGGCCTCTTGTCCTTAAAACACGAACCAGCCATAGGCCACGGTTCGAGTCCCACAATACACGGATTTTAGCTTTTCTTTAAAAGGATTATAAATTAGTTTCTGATATAACTATATAATTAATTCAAACCTAGAATATTCGTTCTTAGGGTCCAGCCCAGTTGGAGGCTGGGCTTGTGATAAAACCCCACCCGGTCTCAGACCCGGGTTCGAGCCTTGGCATACACAAACATTTTTTCAAAAACCTTTATTAATTATATATTCTCTAATATTTTAAATATGGTTTTAAAATACTAAAACTTCTTTATAAATTCTACAAAAATTATTTTATGATGTTTTAATAGAAAAGTTTAATATACAATTTTTAGTTTTCCAAAAATTATTTATTTATTATATATAATAAATATTCCAAGTTTATTCCATTATAATTATAAAATTCTATAAAAATATCAAAACGATTATATAAATTTCCACAAAAAATATTATGAGTTTATAAAACATTAAACATTTCTGAAAAATCATTTATTTAATATTTTTAATCAATTTTTGTTATTTTTAATCATAAATAAATCATAATAAATTCATTTTTCAATATTTTTGCACAAAAATTTTATATAAATTATTTCTGTCTATTTAGAACTGAAATACAAATTTTAATTTAAAAATTCTTTAATTTTAATATTTTTAGATATTAAAGTTATATTTTGGCAAAATTGAAATAAATAGATTAAATATTCTATTTTTAAGAAAATAATTTTATAAAAATTATTTTCATACTTAAAACCATATAATGTGACCATCTTTAATCTAAAGTTTACAAAAAGACTTTGTTTATTTATTTATCGAATTTCTTTTATTTATTAAACAATTTAATTATTAATCAAACGAATATTTATCCCCAAATTTGAAACCCTAGAAAATACGTGTAGACTAGAAAGACTTAGACTTATTTGTTACCTTATACATTGGGTAATACTTGGCAACCTTGGGCTACACATATTCTATTTCTCGAGACTTAATACTTTGCTAAGGTGAGTTTACGTAACCATGTTTATGCAATTCTTTATACTTGAAACTTTATACTTAAGCAATTCTACATACATGTCTAGTTGTAAACTTTAATGCCTCATGACTTGGACAACTATTGTTAGACTTAAACTTCAACTTACATAATCATTAGCTATGGCCAAGCCGGCGATACTCAATAATAGATCTATTGGATTGAATCCCACCTAGATTCGTTGACCATCTTTTATGGGGAGCGCGGGTGATTGTTATCGTTCCAACGTGATATTAAGGTGAACCGTGGATGACGGGATGGACCTAAACTTGTCGGAGGTTTGATTATGTGCATACTATACTTCATGTTTATTCATGTAGACTTAAACTTACGATAGACATATGAATTGCTAAACTTTTATTATTCTTAAACTTAATTGCTTGACATGGCTTATGTATTCTCACGAACTTCTAGTTGACCCCCCCCCCCCCATTTTTACAAACTCAACAGGAAATAACGATGCTTGAAGTCTAGAGCTAGCAGGAAGAGATAATTGAAGTTATGCTTTGTTTGGTTGTTTGATGTATTAGAATTTCATTCAAGACTTGTTATGTATTTTCAAATTTTGGATATTTTGCTTTAAATAAATTTCAATTAAAACTTGAATGCCATGTGCTACTGTATACTCATTCTTACGTGACACCTCGATGTTTCCGCCATCGGTTGGGGTGTTACAGGAAGTTCTGTTGTCAATGTAGGAAACTTTAGGATTGATGGTGAAGACTTTGACCCATTCTTTGGTGAACCAGCATCTTTTATAAATCAAACTGCAAATGAGAATGTTGGAAATGGGAAATCAGTTGAGAATATAGGAAATGATGAACCTCAGTTTGATGGTGAAAACTCTGATGATGAAGCTTCAAATGGTAATAATTCTGATTCTGAACAATCTGATGAGGATAGTGACTACATAGTGGATACTGAAAATCCTATGCATGATGTTGAAGTAGACATGAGGGACTTTAGATTGCATACTGATATAGAGATTGAAAATCCTAGGCATGATGTTGAAGAGGATATGGAAGAGGATATGTTGGATAATGATGCATTTGATAGTCTCTCAGAATCTGATGAGGGTGATAAAAAGAGTTCTAAGAAGAGAAAACTGAGGCAGATTAGAAAAGAAAACAGAAAGGCCAAAGTTTCAATATTTTATGAGGGTCAACTATTTGGAACCAAAGAAGAAGTCTCTTCAAAGAGTAAGGGCTGTGTGTAAGGGTGATAATGAAGATGGGTCAAGTATGCAGTTTAAAAAATGTGGGACCCAAAACAAAGGACCAATATTGAATGATGTTTAAAACCAAGCCCAAGACAATAGTAGGGCCCAAAACAAAGAATCCAATAAAGGTGATGGCAAAGTTGTAAAAAATGTAGGTGGAAGGGGGAAAAGGCTGAAAGAAACATCAATAATTGCCCTTGGGTGGTCAATGTCTCAAAGGATCCTAAATCTGCATCTTGGAAGGTGAGTACACTGAATACTGAACATAAATGTCTTCAATCTAGAAAAATATATGCTTGCACAGCCACTTTTCTATCTCAACAACTTATGGAGCAATTACAAGAAGATCCTAAGATGTCAGTGAAGGCTGTACAAAGGTAGTTTCAAAGGAAGTATGAGGTTGGGGTCTCTCAAATGAAAGCATTCAGAGCCAAAAGTATAGCTATTGGAAAGATCCATGGAGACTTCTCTTCTCAATATGGGCTGTTAAGAGATTATGGTGAAGAGTTAAGGAGAACAAACCCAGGTATAACTGTCAGGTTAGATGTTTAGCCTTGTACAGATCCAACTTCTGATAAGAGAAGATTTAGGAGGATTTACATATGTTTGGGGCCCTTAAAAAAGGGATTTAAGGCAATTGGAAGACACCTTCTTGGGTTGGATGGGGCTTTCCTTAAAGGTCCTTTTCCTGGCCAATTACTCACTACAGTTACCCTTAACCCAAATAATGGACTGTATCCTGTTGCATATGCAATAGTTGAATCAGAAACAATGGTTTCCTAGAAATGGTTTCTAGAATGCCTTGGTGATGACTTGGACTTGGATATCAATTCACACTTCACCTTCATAAGTGATAGGCAAAAGGTTAGTTCTTTGTTATGTTTCTTTTTTATATGAATGCCTTATAAGTATTAAAATGTCTTTGTGTTTGATGTTGTTGTTATAGGGCATTATTCCAGCATTGAAAAAAGTGTTCCCACTTGCTGAGCATAGATTCTGCCTTAGACACATTTATGATAACATGAAACTCAAATGGAGAGGAAAAGAATACAAGGATGCCTTATGGAATCTGGCTGCACACACAACTGTTGCTCATTTTGAGAAGGAAATGGATGCATTAAAAGCACTAGACAAGGAGGCACACCTTTGGGTGTCTAATATCCCCCCTGTTCATTGGACAAGATCACATTTCTCTGGTATGTTGGTATTACTGCTTCAAAATGATTATTTTTAGTTTATGTCATGCATTATAACCTAAAATGATTGTGTTATGGGAACAGGAAGGGCACAATCAGATGTCTTGATCAACAACATGTGTGAAGTTCTAAATTCCAAGTTATTAGAGGGTAGGATAAACCCATAATTACAACGTTGGAATATGTTAGGGAGTATCTTATGAGGAGAATTGTGAATGTGTTGAAGGTGATTGATAGATCTAATGGTATTTTAACACCATATGCTACAAACTTATTTAAGGAAACTTAGAAAGATGCTACCAGGTTTGTTATCTTAACATATCTGCTTGTTATGTATAAACTATATAATTATAGGTACATTATAACACAAACTGTGTAATTCATAGGTACATTGTCAAATGGAATGGGGAATCACAGTATCAGGTTTCTGGAACAAATGCAAACAGTGATCAGTATGTTGATATGAATACAAAAACCTGTGCAGGTAGGAAATGGGAAATCACTGGAATGCCTTGTAGACATGCAGTTGCTATCATTTGGACTATGAATGAACATGGTGAACAGGTTGGGTATCCAGAAATGTTTGTGAATCCAGTTTACACAATGGAGAGGTAGAGATCTGTGTACAGCTTCAAGGTATTTCCTATCAGTGGGATGTCAATGTGGCCAAAGTCCCAGGTGCCTACAACAATCACCCCACCTACATACCACAAACCAATTGGGAGGCCCAAAAAGGCTAGGAGAAAGTCAGCTGGAGAAGTTGAAGATGGAAAAAAGAGAAAGAGGGACTAGAATGTTGATTCAAATGAAGCCTCATCATCTAAGAAGTCAAAGAACTCCAGCTCAAAGGGAATGGCTAAAGGTCAAACTAAGCAGTCTAAAAATCCAAAGTCAAAGAATGGAAAGTCAACTGAACAGGGTAAAGCAAAGGAAAATTCAACTGGTAAAGCAAAGGAAAAGTCAAAGCCTGCAACTTGTGGAAAGTGCAAAGGCCAGGGTCATAACAAGAGGACATGCATCAAATAGCTTGGACATGTTGGCTTATTAGTCTTTTGATGTTTTGTTAGTCTTAAACTTGGTTGACTTATTAGTCTTTTGATGTATTTTGGTATGGGTCTTCTGATATATTTTGATGTGTCATGCTTGTTAAAGCATTAAACACTATGTTTTTAAACTACTTTGACTTGTTATGGTTAATATGGTATGCAACGGGCAGTTTCTGATAATATGTTATGGTTAACATAGTATCCATATTGACCCATTTACCCCCATTGGTGATGAGAGGGTAGATTGCCATGTTAAGATGTAGTTAATTGTGTGTTTTTAAGTGAATTATATCATAAAACATGGTTACTTTGAGTTTGAGTTGGATTGCAGGTAGCTGGAGCGGATTGGATGCAATTTTGGAGAAACTAATTGGCTTTTAAATGAAGATATTAAATGATGATGTGATAAAGCTCTGAAATACGAAGACGTGGCCGCAAGAATCGAAGAAAACAGAGTTCTAACGAAGATTTTATGGCAAAAACGGACGCGTACCAGTAACCAGAGCAAGGCTGCGCTGGGGAGGCGCGGGGCTGTGCCAGACTCCAATAACTAGCGCTGGTATGCGCTAAAATTAGAGCGGGTCAGCAAGTTTTTGGTCCCAGAGCAGGGTTGCGCTGGGTGGGGCGCGGGGCTGCGCCGGGGGTCGGAAAAGTTGCGAATTTGAAGGATTTTTACCATATTTAAAGAGAACTTCAACCCCAAAACGAGGAAAACTTAACCCTAGCCGTTTTTCACATCTAAAACACACTTTTCATCATCCCAAACCTCAATCGAATCAATCCTTTCATGCAATCATCATTCCAATCATCCATTGAAGATCCTATGATGAAGATGAGCGGCTAGTTTCTTTATGTAACCACCTCCGGGTGCATGGTTCGTTTGTGAAACCTTTAAACTTGTTTGATTTGGTTCTTGGATTGTTTTTCATTCACTTGAAGAATATTTGTGGTTTTAATCATTTAAACAATTTATGTGTGTTTCAATTACTTATCTTTTAATCATTCGCATTCGGTTTTCTTGCATCGTGAGCAGTTTGATTATTGGGAGGGTAATTAATACATGTGGGTTGGTAATTGAATTGTACAGGTTATTATTAAAAACTTGTGTTCGGTTATCACTTGATTTAAAATCGTTTAACAAAGCCATGTCTATGTGGTATCCTATCATTTAACCAAGTTTGGGTGAATCATTGAACCGGAAAGTCGGAGGGGGTTACTTCTTTATTATTATTGTTTACAACTTTTCAAATCCGTTTTCTTAATTCAAAGCAAAAGCAAAGTAATTAGGTTTTAGTTTAATAGTTAAATTTACAAAACTACTATTTCCACCAATTCCCTATGGAGACGACTCGACTTCCATATACTACTTAATCTTTTCTTTTGACCGACCAAACGACATCGATCAAAATGGCGCCGTTGCCGGGGAATAGGTGTGCTAAGTGTAGTTTTTAGCTTTTATTGTTTATTTATTAAAAATCCTAAAACCCAATAATTATTGTATTTTTCTAGTTTAGTTTAGTTGATTTGATTTCTTTTTATTTTTGTTCAGTATTACACTGGGTGTGTTAGTGTATGTAGGCACGGTGAAACTCAAGGACACATGATAAGGTGGGTAGAAGATGACCCATGTGATTGTTGCGGGAGCCCGTATCATTTGTTGCATGACTGTCCAGTGGCCCGTAGGAAAATTGAAGCGTATAAGGAACAACAAGATCGAATCATATTCGGTTTCAAAAATCAGGGAGGCTCACCCCTATCATCCTCATATTGTCAGCCACATTCAGCAAACTTCTATGGCTATTATCAGCCAAATGATGTGTATCAAAGGAGTTCATTCAATCAAAGGAAGCTACAATATCAGAACCGTCAGCAGGGGAACCAAAGAAATTATCAAAGAGAAATGCATAATCAAGGCTATCAACAAGGTCTACATTTGGATTATAAGGAAAATTGGAAAGATCAAGGAAAGCTTGTGGAAGAATTGGTTGACTCGGTTGCTTCATTTAAAGATACACTTACGGAGTTCATGCAGGAAATACGAAAGGATTACGAGATTTTGCACAAGATTCGTATGGAATTGGTAAAGCAAGTTAACCAATTAGCAGAGGAAATCGCAGATTTAAAGGCTATGGAAAACAAGACCACACAAAATCCTCCTATACCTGAAGATTTCACAGTAGAACCGGGTATGGTTAATGATGAGGTGGTAGATGAGATTATGGATTTTCCTAACCAAGAAGTTGAAGAAGAGGTCGTGGAAATCAATACCATGCCAATTCCTTCAGTCATTGAAGAGCCACATGAGGATAAGGTTGTGCCTGAGGATGATGGTGTAAAAGAAGTGGGAATGGAACTTGCAAAGCACGAAGCTGGTTGTTTAAATCATGATAAAGACATAACTCAAATTCCCGCGGTTATGATAGAAGAAGCCATACAAGAGGAAGTTAAAAACCTCAAAAAGTACATGACATCTTGTGTACAACCACTTGCAAACACACCATTAAAGACTGAAAAATGTGCAGACACACCTCCTAAAGAACCAGTGAACCAGGTAACTCTTACGTATTCTAACCACCCTCCTATATTTATTATAAAAACCAAAATAGTTAGGGATGGTGGTTCGATTGGAAAGAAGAGGAAGGTGAGTTCGAAGGACCTTGGTCAAATTATTGTGAAGAGGCCCTTTAGTGATCCTACAAACGTATCTAGGCTAAGAAGGAATGTGAAGTCTCGACATGTGAACTACCGAACATACATTGGGAATTCGGTAGGTAAATGTGGATCTCGATTGTCACATGGTAATTTGACAGACAAACTGAATGAGAAGGATAAAACAACCACTTGGAATGTCAACTACCGATCATACATTGGAAACTCGGTGGGTAAATGTTCACTATGACCACCATGTTAAGATGTAGTTAATTGTGTGTTTTTAAGTGAATTATATCATAAAACATGGTTACTTTGAGTTTGAGTTGGATTGCAGGTAGCTGGAGCGGATTGGATGCAATTTTGGAGAAACTAATTGGCTTTTAAATGAAGATATTAAATTATGATGTGATAAAGCTCTGAAATACGAAGACGTGGCCGCAAGAATCGAAGAAAACGGAGTTCTAACGAAGATTTTATGACAAAAACGGACGCGTACCAGTAACCAGAGCAGGGCTGCACTAGGGAGGCGCGGGGCTGCGCCAGACTCCAATAACCAGCGCTGGTATGCGCTAAAATTAGAGCGGGTCAGCAAGTTTTTGGTCCCAGAGCAGGGTTGCGCTGGGTGAGGCGCGGGGCTGCGCCGGGGGTCGGAAAAGTTGCGAATTTGAAGGATTTTTACTATATTTAAAGAGAACTTCAACCCAAAAACAAGGAAAACTTAACCCTAGCCGTTTTTTCACCTCTAAAACACACTTTTCATCATCCCAAACCTCAATCGAATCAATCCTTTCATGCAATCATCATTCCAATCATCCATTGAAGATCCTATGATGAAGATGAGCGGCTAGTTTCTTTATGTAACCACCTCCGGGTGCACGGTTCGTTTGTGAAACCTTTAAACTTGTTTGATTTGGTTCTTGGATTGTTTTTCATTCACTTGAAGAATATTTGTGGTTTTAATCATTTAAACAATTTATGTGTGTTTCAATTACTTATCTTTTAATCATTCGCATTCGGTTTTCTTGCATCGTGAGCAGTTTGATTATTGGGAGGGTAATGATACATGTGGGTTGGTAATTGAATTGTACAGGTTATTATTAAAAACTTGTGTTCGGTTATCACTTGATTTAAAATCGTTTCACAAAGCCATGTCTATGTGGTATCCTATCATTTAACCAAGTTTGGGTGAATCATTGAACCGGAAAGTCGGAGGGGGTTACTTCTTTATTATTATTGTTTACAACTTTTCAAATCCGTTTTCTTAATTCAAAGCAAAAGCAAAGTAATTAGGTTTTAGTTTAATAGTTAAATTTACAAAACTACTATTTCCACCAATTCCCTGTGGAGACGACTCGACTTCCATATACTACTTAATCTTTTCTTTTGACTGACCAAACGACATCGATCAATTGGCAGTTTCTGATAATATGTTATGGTTAATATAGTATCCATATTGACCCATTTACCCCCATTGATAAATAACACACTGCATATATTATCCATCTTGACCCAGTTCCATATTGACCCATTTACCACACAATTGATAAATAACAGGTTGCATATATCATCCATATTGGCCCATTTACCACACATTGATGCATATCAGTATTACAAACCACACATTGATCAATATCAATTCTGCAAACCACACATACCAACCAAAATATTAACTTCATTTCATTATCCCTTAGAAAGTTCTTACAAACTGATTACATAGTACTAAGGAATTAGGAAAATTTAAGAACTAGAGATTTTTTTAGCTAATAATCATTCATTACATCTTCATTGCTAAAAAAACGATAAAAAACCCAACCCAACTAGCCATCAACATCTTCTTCAAAACCTTACCAGTGAATCGACTCTTTCTTAGCTGTTCTTCCATCTCATTACGGGACTCAGCAGACCTGGGATGACATCCATGGATCTTTCACACATTGGTGGATCAAACCAACCAATGAACCGGCATCTTGATCCAACCACAGGACAAGCATAGAAACGTCGACCAGGGTTCCTTGGAGTCCACGAGGTTCGCACAAGAGCTACTTGACCACACCAACAAAACACCATCTTTCCAGGAATGAGAGGTTTTATCCTTGATTTTGAAACCCTAATTTGAAATGGGGAAAGTGAGAAGAACGATAATTTTTATAAGGAGGGAGGGGTTTTATAATCTGCTTTAAAATTGAATGGAATTTACAAATATACTCTCACGTGCAATGCATGTGAGGGATTTAACTGAGAAAAACTAACCAGGTTAGTGTAAAGGATAAAAGTTGTAAGCAAACATCGAAATAAAGGACAAAGACTTAAAGTATTCTTTTTAAAGGATTTGTTCCATAATTTTGGACAAAATAAAGGACAAAAATTGTAATTTTGTCTATAAAGAACTTAAAGACGAACTCAAGAAGCTGCAGAATCAAAACTTACATGATCTCTTTCGGTGTTAACTCTTTTTCGGCCAGTTCTGATGAGTACCAGATCACGAATGAGTAGCAAAGAAAAGTGGAAGCGCAGGTGGACAAAATATCATAATTGTCACCCGCACGTTACAGCAGAACGTGTCAAGTTTGTTGGATGTTCGAATGCTAGGAAAGTTTTACATGACAAGCATCAATCCACAAACTGGTCAAGGTCACCGGTAAAGGTAAAGATAATGCAAATCGCAAACATCGAAACATCCAGAAAATATTTCTAAGACCAAACCATAAAATTCTTCCATCTCTTTCAAATCTTCATATCATTTTCCATATTATGGTCAGCCTTATAATAATACAACATTTGTATACAATTTTCCATATTTGCTTTGCCTCGCCCGCATTATGCAATGCCAGCTTCGCCTTTTCAAACTGTTCCTGCCCGAGTACCATGTGGCCTTCATAGTAACCTCATTTGATCTTTAAAGACTTTCATATCTTTTTCCCGCTTCTATATACAATATCCTAGTGGCTACTCGATACAAACTTTCAACGATTCATGTGCTTCGTCTTGGATAAGCTATCAATAGTCTAAAAAAAGTGAAAATAATCAAATCTGAAATGTTCTATCTAATCAAAATATAATTTACCCGTAACTGAGCTGTACTCAAAACCAAATTTGACTACTAAACATGAATTCATAAGATAAAACATAAACTTTATGTTTTCGTATACGTACCTAACATCAACGAACACTGTACTGTAACAAAAACCTTGCAAACTTATCATCATAACCATATAGACATTATTTTTGGAACGACATTTAGACCTCATGTAGTTCCAACTTTTCATGCAAGAAAAAAGAACATGTAACAATCCTAATCTAAATGGCCTATTTTATTATGTGTCGACCTTAAATGTTCATGCATTGTGTTTAATCCAAACATAATCAATATGATGAAATTGACAGCAAAACAACATAATTGGAGAACCTAGCAAACACACGCTGAATGTATATAGGTAAGTACCACTTGGAACATATTTTTTTGTTGTTGCTTCAAGGCACTAAAGATCAATCAATGGTACTTAAATGGAGGTTCTAAATAGGCTTATTGACATATATGCAAACAGGACCTAGTGGTTATATTGACCAGCCTGGTTGCCCCACATAAATGCGGATATCCTCAACTTTGCTCAATTACCTCATAGACCAAACTTGCCTCAACACATTTACTTGTAAACATATATGATTGCAGATAAAGTTTAGAACCACATCTCATAAAAATCGCCATTAAGTACAAACAACTTTGAAGCCATAAAAATGCTTATGAGGCTCAGACTTGTAAACAATCAAACAAAGATGATAAAACATCCATGCTAGGGAAGCAATTCTTAACAAGACCCGAAACCCAATCCGAACCCGACATGACAAAAAATAAGTTTGGGTAAACTAGGGCTGGCAATTTAGACACGAACACGATAATCTGATACGAACCTACACGATTTTAACAGGTTTCGTGTTTGGCCTTAACAGGTTTCGTGTCTCTAACAGGTCGACACGTTAAGACCTGTTTATTTTCGTGTCGTGTTCATGTTTACCTGTTTCGTGTTCGTGTCTTATCGTGTACGTGTCTTAACAGGTCTTGTCGTGCCTTATCTTGTTTCTTATCATGTCTTGTCGTGTCTTATCGTGTCTTGTCGTGTCTTGTCGTGTTAACTTATTTTAGTAGGTGTTCCTTATCGTGTCTTGTCGTGTCTTATCGTGTTAACCTGTTATACACAAGTTCGTGTTCGTGTTTGAAAAAAATGACACGATTAGATTTCGTGTCATGTTCGTGTTTACAAGTTTCGTATTCGTGTCTTAACAGGTTCGTGTCTTAACAGGTTCGTGTAACCTGTTATGCCAGCTCTAGGGTAAACTAACCATTTAAAAAAAACATGTCGGTTTGCATTGACCCGTATTTAAAACAGGTCGGGTTTGAGTTGATCCGTATAAACCAGGTTGACCCGTTAACCCGTATAAGTATTTAGAACGTATAAGTATTTAGAAGAAAAACACTTAAATTTTTATCTAGATATTGATGGAACAGGATACACAAAAGAACAGTCAATATAAAAACAATTGCAAAGCTGAAGTGGATGTGAAATACTATGATTGCTTGATGTTTATTCACAAAATTACAAAGCATTATATACAACAATGGTCAAAGAAAAAGATAGAAACAATATTAATACAATTTACAACACTAGTCAACACTAGTAATGAGGGTCAAAGTCAATGCTTTGACTATTGACTAACACGTCCCCGCAGTTTGAGTCGGAGGAAGACGAAGGCATAAACTGGAACGAAAACGCTCAAATAGATGTTTTGGTAAGCCTTTCGTGAAGATGTCTGCGTACTGGTAATCGGCAGGGACGTGGAGAACTTTGATCGTGCCAAGGCGAACTTTTTCTTGGACAAAGTGGATATCCAGTTCAATGTGTTTGGTGCGTTGATGGTTGACTGGATTTTCAGTGAGGTAAACGGCCGAGATGTTGTCACAGTAAACCAGAGAAGCTTGACGGACAGGGATGTGTAACTCAAGAAGAAGATTGCGAACCCAACTTAGTTCGGCAACCGAGTTTGCCACAACACGGTATTCGGATTCGGCGCTTGATCGGGAAATGGTTGACTGTCGCTTAGAAGACCATGAGATCAAGTTAGTGCCGAGAAAAACGCAATAGCCAGACATAGAACGTCTGGAGTCAGGACACCCACCCCAATCAGCGTCAGAGTATGCTGTCAAGGATGTGGAGGATGATGGGGTAAGAAGTAGACTGTGATGTAGGGTGCCCTTAATGTAGCGGAGAATGCGTTTTAAGAATTGATAATGCGGTTCTCGTGGAGCATGCATAAAAAGACAAACTTGTTAAACAGCATATGTGATGTCTGGCCGAGTAATTGTGAGGTATTGAAGAGCCCTAGCTAAGCTGCGATAGAGAGAACCGTCTTAAAAAATTGGACCTGTGTCAGCACTGAGCTTGGAACCAGGTTCGACTGGGGTGGTAGCGGGTTTGCAATTTGACATTTTTGCTCGAGAAAGAATGTCAGCATCATATGTGGATTGTGAAAGTAATAACCCGTTCGATTGCTTGGTGACTGCGATACCGAGAAAATGGTGCAAAGTCCCTAGATCCGTCATCTTGAATTCAGCAGTGAGAGACTTTATAATTTGTTGTAGAAGAGTATCGCTGGAGGCAGTTAAAATAATATCATCCACGTAAAGTGGTAGATATGCCATGTGGTTGCCATGATGATAAATAAAGAGCGATGTGTCACACAAGCTACTTTTGAATCCACACTTCATTAAATATCCTGCAAAACGTTGATACCAAGCTCGTGGAGCTTGTTTTAGACCATATAAAGATTTATTAAGTTTGCAAACATATTTAGGATGTGTGTCAGAGGTGAACCCGGGATGTTGGAACATGTAAACGATTTCCTTTAAATGACCATAGAGGAAAGCGTTTTTGACATCGAGTTGGTGCATTGACCAGCCTCGGGATGTGGCAAGGCTTAGGACTGTGCGAATGGTGGTGGGTTTTACCACTGGGCTAAAAGTCTCATCACAGTAGATACCAACGGTTTGACTTTTACCGTTGACAACCAAGCGAGCCTTGTGTCGCTCTAGAGAGCCATCTGCATGGAATTTGTGTTTGAAAAGCCACATACATCGGATGACAGGTGCATTAGGTGGTCGAGGGACAAGTTCTTACGTGTTGTTAGCCAATAGAGCTTCATATTCGTCAACCATGGCTCGCTTCCAGTTTGGGTCGGTCAGGGCAGAGAGGTGTGATTTAGGTAGGGGTGAGGGTAGAGGTGAGGTTTGGGTATTATGATTAAAGGGTATTTTGGGTTTAAAAATGTCGGCGCGAGATCGGATTTGCATTGGGTGAGGTGGCGGATTTAGTGGTGGAGAGGGTACCGGGGCGGGTGTGGGCTCGGTTGTGGGCTCAGAAGTGGGCGCGGGGGGGGGGGGGGGGTATGGGCTGAGGTATGGTGAGGGGGTGGGAGTCGGATATGTGGGTGGGTGTTTGGGCTGGTGTAGAGGGGATGGTTTGGGCCAGTGGGTGTGGGTTAAGGTGGGCCGTAGGGGGTGGTGGGTGTTGGGGCGGAGGTGTAGTATTTGGGTTGGAGAAAAGATGCGGGTCGTATAGAAGTGGTGAGGGGTCAAGAAAGGAATGATCGGGTGGGGAAGAGGAAGGATTGGCTAGGGGAAAGACCTCCTCGTCAAAAGTGACGTGTCGGGAAAAAATGGTTTTGCCCGATGTGAGGTCGAGGCATCGATACCCGCGGTAATTGGCCAAGTATCCAAGAAAGAGACATGGAAGGGAGCAATGTTGGGAAAGGGGGTGCGATTTTGGAGTGTTTTTGTGGGTAAGATGTTGTGAAGATATGAGGCGGTGTGGAGAGTCGCATCTTGCAATTTCTATGTGATTAGTATCATGTATGTGTGCTAATTGTTGAAATGATCATGTGCCAATGGTTAGCTAAGCTATGGCGGAATCTAGAAAGTCTTGAACACCTTGAATTAACATAATGAAAAATTGTGTATATAAGGTGTTTGATAAAATGCCTACATGAAACTTGAATTAAGTCAAATGGTGTAACTTTGTATGAAATTCGTCACTTTTGACAGCCTTAGATAGTCATCTTGTAAAGGCCATAACTAATTCGTTATTAAGAGTTAGAAGACGAGCCTTATATCATTGAAAAGCTTGTTGCACATATTACATTTCATATTTAGTCATGACAAGCTAATTCTGAGTTTTAGTGGGTCAAACCAGCATGTAAAGTTGACATTTCTGTTTTGACAGCAAAGCTGTTTGGTTAGAAATATGTTTCTGACCTGATCTTCAATCAATCATATAAAATCATAGAAAAATCGTTAGGAGATGTTCTTTATACGTCTGGAAAGGTCTTTCAACGAAGCACAATCCATCTTTGAACATGTTTAACTAATTCGGACTTTAAATGGGTCAAAATGGTTAATTACAGCAGCTGAAAAGGAAATCGCTGCACATAATATGTTTCTGACCTGATCTTCAAATATTCATATAAAATCATAGAAAAATCGTTAGGGGGCGTTCTTTATATGCCTGGAAAGATCTTTGAACATAGCACATTTCTTATTTGAAAGTCGAAATCAGATTATGAGGTTTAGAAGGGGTAAAAGCAACCCGAACAGCTGCTGCGCAAAAAGTGCAGCAGTGAAAATAAAGTGTTTTATGAACTTAACACATGTGATTGTCTAGATACCCATTTCCTTAACACTAAATGTTGTTTTGGTTGAGATGGGTATAGTACTTGTGTGCATCATTGTCTAAGCTAGTGTACATGAATATGTTTATATACAATTTGACTTTTAGAAGTCAAACTGACCCAAACTCAAACCTAGATGAAATGGTGTGAATAAACTCATGAGATGTGTTAGTTATTGGACATAATGACTAACTTGATTAATCTTATGAGTATTGTGAAGGTTGATCTTGTCAAGCTAGGTGCAAGCTTAGAAAGCATGGATCATCAAGCAAACGGGTCAAGCGATTACAAGCCTCAAGTGCAACGAAATGAGGGTGAATAAAAGGTAAGTTTACTTACACTATTAGTCTATGAACATGGGTTAAGTGTTTTTGGTCTTTAAACTTTGATGTAAGACAAAGGTATGACCCCAAAGGGTGAAACCTATTAAACAAGTAGATCATGCGAATTCATGTCTGAAGAGGTATAAAACCTCTCGTCCGAACCTCAACCCCACTTAGACGTCATCACCCTCCTTTTCACCTTCGCCACCTGATTCACCCCCCGGAACATCCATATAAATAGGATCACCATCTCGAGAAGATTTCCCGCCAGAAATATGTAAATCAAATTCGTCTAAAAGGTTACCTTGGGATTATTCAGAAATAGGAAGATCTTGGGGTGGAACGAACCTCACCTTCTTAGGGCTCCTCTTAGCCTTGGATGGCTCGCTCTTCCTCTTCCGAGCCTCCACATTCAAGTCCAAAGAGGCATCTTCAGCAATGTCATCCTCCGAAGTATGGATGCTTGAAGAACTCACAGCTTGCAGGGGAGCAGGGTTGGGAAAAATTTGGCCAATGGTTACATCACCCGCGCCCCCTTCATCGCCAAGCTCTCGCCCTTTCCCACTACCACCTTCGCCTTTGGTCTTACCACCTACGTCACTCTCAACCTTTCCCTCGCCAGAAACTTTCTCCACATCCTCCGCTCCTTCTCCTTCCGGACGAATAGGGGCCTGCAGCTTCGTCACTTGTTCTAAAATCGGTTTGCTCGTCCCAAGTGGCTCACTAGTGAACGTAAGATCGTCATCATCATAGTCCTCGAACTTCAATGCTGCAAGCAACGACATCTCTGCAAAAAACAAGAAAGTTAACAACCAAGATCCTCGAAAAATAAAACAAAGGATAAGGAGCAATGCTCACCCTTCTTCTTATTCAAAATAACAGGCCATCGGTCCAGCTCGTCCCAAATCCTACTAACTCCGGCCAACACCAAGATGTGCTCCAGAAACTTCTTAATGTTCGACTTATGAGTGACGAGCTTGTTGTAAAGGGTCGTATCACAGGCGAAATCAGCCGGAAGCTCCCACTCAGAGGCTTCAAAATCCGTTCGCCACAAAGTCACCATCTCCTTGGGCAGACACCTGTCATCCAGCCAAAAGAACTGCGTCTTCCAGTTCTTCAGACTAGAGGTGTCCTTCCCATGACACTCCGGCTTCTTCCTTCTCTTCTCAAAAGTAAACCAGTCTCCGGCCTGGTTTAACTTGTAGAAAGCCCTAAAAACCTCCAGATCGGCCTTCGACTTCAAGGCCCGGCACTTCAACTCGAAGTGACAGACCCTCCCCAAACTAAAGGGGTTCATTTGAGAAAAATGAACCCCATGAAACAGGGGAACCTTAAACAAGAATTTTGTCATAGGCACCCTGCAATTGGCAAAATCGCATACGCGTGTATAGAACGCAAACTTGCCAAGGAGGTGGGGATAAATGGCTCGATTAGGGGCAGGTATCTCAGGGTGAAGATCTAAGGGAATCCTATAATCAACTAAAAATTTATCCAGTTTCTTTTTAGTTAAGGTGGATAAACTAACGCCCATATTATCCTTCTCCATCGCAGATAACAAGAATAAAAAAGGAAGAATCTGGAAAGAAACAAAGGGAAGATGGACGAACCTGTAAAGAAGAAGATAAACCGGGTCTTGATAAACGGGAAAGGAAGCAGTAAAAGACAGAGGAATATAAAACAAGTTATGAGGAAAAGTAAAAATGAAAAAGAAAAAACTGGTTTAAATAACCAAGAACACGTGTCACAATCCCTCACCAAAACAACAAAAGGTTAACGGTGGAGATTGTCTGGGGATAACCGCCACAACATATAGTCTGAGAAGCTGCCACGTGTCGCGTCCAAAGAGACAGTTGGAAAGCATTGCCAAGAAACGACTAATTCCACTAAGTTATAAACTAACTTACGGACTTGAGGGGACATGAAGAGTTATAAAACCTCCCGTCCGAACCTCAACCCCACTTAGACGCGGCATCATGACACAAGACGCGACTCACCATGACACGTGTTCAGAACAAGCGACCGGAGGTCACTAGTTCCGAAGGTTAGTACACCTGACCGAAGGAAAGTACAAAAATTCTGACTAGTATAAATACCCCTTCAAAAGTATGAGTAAGACACGTTCTGACACACTCCGAACCTCTCTCTCTCTCTCTCTCTCTCTCCTTCTATTCTCTTTTCTTCACCAACAAATACTTATCCTCACGCCGGAGGGTGGTCACAGAGAGGCCCTCCCTGCCCCCTTGTGACGAGCCTAACGGTTTGTTAAGTTTTGCAGGTTATTTAACTAAAGATCTGATCAAGCTAGTCGTCTTCAACCTCTCACAGGAGGTTCGTCCAGCTTTTGGATCTTCAATGTCAAAACAGGATTGATGGTAATAAATGAATCTAAGTGTGTTGATTAATTGATGGAAATCATCAAGTGGGTCAATAAATAAAACTATGTGGTAAGCAAGAATCTAAACTCAAGATTTTTGATAAAAATCACTCGAATAAGGAAATTATGCAAACTGGTAAATGGGTCAAGTAGGATTGCCATTTCCCTATAGTTAAAGGTTGAATGTCAAAGTGTTATAAACCATAAGCCTTAATGGGTCAAATGGTGATCTTTCTCCTCATTTCGAACTCGACATTCAAAGCCGGTATTCTAAGCTTTAGGAATCTTGTGGTTAATGGGTCCAATGGTAAATATATCACCATTGAGCTCGAGAGACTAATGTGGTCAATCTAGAATGTATGCAGGAGAATACTTAGAAATTGGGCACTCGATGCCTAAGTAATCACAATGAATGCAAGGTATGGGTCAACGCCACCCTGTAAGTCCATAGTTAGATAAAAGCCTTTGGGCAAAGTGAATTCAATTAAAAAAACAACCCATAAGAGGTGTGAAGGCCAATTCGGTAAGTATTATTCTAACTAAGCTTAATGCGCGCCTTGGCGCCAAGTATGGCTATAGCCCTAGTTAAACTACGGGTTTGTAATCAAACTAAGTCCGTGGGGGCTTAGAAGCATTCAAATAAGTTACTAAGTCGGAAACAACGGATTTGAATCAAGTAGTGTCGCCATGGATGGCTAAATTGAAAGATTTACTAAGGGTTAAAACTAAGAACCGGGTCATAGTGAAACAATCCGGATAATGTTTTTAGTTAAACAAGCGTCCAACGAGTTGACAATATGACCCTTATGCTTTTGTGTGGTGAAATAGCCTTTTTATAACCCATGACCTTAACGGGTCGATTTGGGTAAAAATCGACATAAACATTTAAATCTGAGAATCGGGTCATAATGAGACAAACCGAACTATGTTTTCAGTTAAATAAGTGCCAGTGGGATGACAATATGATTCTTATATTTTTAGAATTGTAAAAAGGGTTTTGGCCCAATGAACGGCCGTTCAGGCCTTCTGAGTAGATTTGGATAAAAAAAATGACACAAGCCTTTGAACACCCGAAAGGGAGACTTGATGGCCGTAACCTACGGCGGGACATCTTTTAAACTTGTTTGTTTGGTCATTTGACCATACTCATTCCGTTTGATACATATTAGCATATTAACTATTCTAAATGCATTATTATCAATCCCATTAACCATTCTTTGTGTAATAGTGCTAGGTATACATGTGTTGGGGATTCTAGAGCAAGGATCAAGTCGCGAGAAGAACCGAACACGCCCGAACACTCATCCAGCTTCCGCAATAGAATTCAAGAGTCTCCCGATAAAACGCAAAATCTTATCATATGTTTTAACTATTAAAATATAAAAATTTGTGGGAATCAAATATGTATTTGATCTTAACGGTTTGTGTTTATAATAAAAATCACAGTTTTAAATCGGGAGTGGTTTAAGTAAGGTCTAAACCCGTATGATTAGGCGTTGATCGCGCGATTACGGGTTAGGGTCTTACATGCTAAGTCTGGACTGGTACATGACATGAGATACATCAAACTGCCAATAATCCTTAAATACTCCAACTGAGCAACACCATCTCCTCTATTTTTTTAACAAATGTTGAGATGTATCAATCGAAGTTTGAGCCACACTTGTTTCCTCCGAATTGAACTTCTCAAAGATCTTGTCCACATAATGAGACTGACTTAACGCAAGACCAGTTTGGGTTCTAATAATCTTCACTCCAAGAATTACATCAACTAGACCCATGTATTTCATGTCAAATCTCACTTTCAACATGTCTTTAGTAGATATGATCATCTTGTCATCACTCCTAATGATAAGCATATCATCCACGTAAAGACATAAGATTACATAACCTTTAGAAGTGTCCTTCACATAGACACACTTGTCACATTCATTTATTTTGAAACCACTGTTAAGTATAACTTGGCCAAACTTTTAATGATATTGTTTTGGAGATTGCTTTAAGCCATACATTGACTTGATGAGTTTACATACTTTGCCTTCTTGGCCAGGAGCAGAGAAACCCTCCGGTTGCTCCATGTAAATCTCTTCTTCTAATTCCCCATTAAGAAATGCAGTTTTTACATCCATTTGATGTATTTCCAAATTTTATCAAAGCTGCAATTGCAAGCACCAATCTTATAGAGATTATTCTAGTCACAGGCGAGTACGTGTCAAAGTAGTCAAGACCTTCCTTTTGTCTATACCCTTTGATTACGAGCCTTGCCTTATACTTGTCAACGGAGCCATCAGCTATCATCTTTCTCTTGAATATCCATCGATATCCAAGTGGCTTCCACACTGGTGGAAGATCAACTAACTCCCAAGTATGATTCTGTAAAATAGAATCAATCTCACTTTTGATGGCTTCTTTCCATTAAGGTCCATCTGAAGAGGTGACCGCTTCTCGATAGGTTTGAGGCTCACTCTCAACCATGTAGGTAAGAAAATCAGGCTCAACAGATTTTTCAATCCTTTGCCTTTTGCTTCTTCTTGGCTCAACCTCTTCAGCCTCTGATTGTTCACGGGTTTCATTTTGAACAACCCTAGACACCATTGTTGATGAACTCACATGAGTTTTTTCTAACATTGGGAACTCCTCTTCAAAATAAGTTGCATTTCCTGGCCTTGTTTCTATTATGGAGTTCTTGTGAACATCAGGATTCTTGGACTTATACACAAGAAAACAATGTGAAGTCCCATTGTGGACATATCCAATAAATATGCAATCAATAGTTTTAGGCCCAATTCTAAGAGCCTTGGGAGGTGTAACAATTACCTTGGCCAGGCACCCCCACACTTTCAAGTATTTGTAAGATGATTTTTGTCCCCACCATAACTCATATGATGTTACATCCTTATTCTTGATAGGAACTTTATTCAACAAAAAATTGGCCAACAAAATGACCTCCCCCCCCCCCCCACATGTCCTGGCTCATCCCAGAACTTATCAACATGGCATTCATCATTTCCTTTAGTATACGATTCTTTCGTTCTGCAATGTCATTTGATTGGAGTGTGTATAGGGAGGGGTACACTTGTGTATTATGCCACTTTTGACACATTAATCCCTAAATGGAGAAATAATTCACCTCCCTTATCACTTATCACACGCTTTATTTTCTTATTAAGTTGATTTTCAACTTCAGCTTTATACAAGATAAACTTGTCAATTGCTTCATATTTACTCTTAAGTAAATACACATAACAGTACCGCGTACTGTCGTCAATAAAAGTAATCAAATACTTATTGACACCTCTAGTGGGAATCGATTTCAAATCACACACATCAGTGTGAATCAAGTCAAGGGGCTCAGTTATTCGATTAACTAATTTATATGATGATCTTGTTTGTTTGGCTTCAACACGCGTTTTACATTTTGATTTAGAGTCTATGGCAAAAGTTGGTATGTAATCTAATTTAATCAAACGACGCATTGAATTAAAATTAATATGACCAAGACGACCATGCCAAACATTAGGAGACTCAACCAAGTAATCAGAACTAGTAGCTTTCTTATTCATGTTCTTAGTAACAGCCATTACATTGAGTTTGAACATACCATTATGGGCATAGCCCTTACCAACAAACATACCACGTTTACTTAAAACAAACTTGTCACTCTCAAAGAGTATACGAAAACCAAACTTATTAAGCAACCAACCCGACACAAGACTTTTACATAAGTCGGGAACATAAAGCACATTGGTTAAAGTGAGCTCTTTTCCAGAAGTCCACTTCAAGATCACATCACCCTCTCCCTTTATATCTGTTATAGCAGCATTCCCCATGTACAGCTTCTCATCTCCCACCACCTCTTTAAACGTACTAAAGATGGTCTTGTCTGGGCAAACATGGCGAGTACCCCCAGTGTCCACCCACCAACCTTTTGGATTGTTAGACACCAAATTAACCTCCTCCATCATGGCAGGGAGGTCTGAAATCATGGTCATTAAAGGCACATCATCATCAACAACCATAAGCGCCTTCTTACGTTTAAGTGTTTTGCATTGATCAGCTTTCTGACCAGCTTCATTATAGTTGTAACATTTCCCTTTGAAGGAACTAACCTTCTATTTCACACCACCTTTTCTAGGCCCAAGGTCCCGACCCTTACTTTTTGATTTTTCACTAAATTTGTAGCCTTTATTGCTCTTATGCCCCCTTCAAGACTAACCATGCTCAACAATGTTAGCTTTTGCAGAACCTTTAATTTGAGTTCCTTTTAGAGATACTTTGTTATCTTCCTCAATACGCAAGCAAACCACAAGGTCTTCAATGGTCATTTCCTTCCGCTTATGCTTAAGGTAATTCTTGAAATTTGTCCAACTTGGAGGAAGTTTCTCAACCATTGTAGCCACTTGGAATGTTTCACTAATATTCATTCCTTCAGACTGAATATCACTAAGGATCACTTGCAATTCTTGGACTTGGCTAATAACAGTTTTGGAATCCACCATTTTATAGTCCAAAAACCGAGCCACGACAAACATTTTAGTACCAGTCTCTTCAGTTTTGTACTTGCGCTCCAAAGATTGCCAATGTTCATTGGCAGTCGGTATCCTGCAGTACACGTTATACAATGGATCAACAAGTCCATTCAACATATAGTATTTGCATAGGTACTCGGAATGCTTCCAAGCATCAAGTGCGCTCACAGATTGAACGTCAGAGTTCCCTTCAGCAAGTTGGGCGGGGGGGGGGGGGGGGACTCAGTCAAGAATCTCGTGAGATTCAGAGTTCCCTTCAGCAAGTTGGGCGGGGGGGGGGGGGACTCAGTCAAGAATCTCGTGAGATTCAGAGTTCCCTTCAAACTGTTTGGTTCACATAAAACCAAGACAAAACTCACAAAGAGTTTAAAGAAACAACTTGGTTTTGTAACCCAAATTTTTTTAAAACAAAGTATGAACAGAGTTTTAAAAATCTGTTTTAAGCTTGTAGGAACACCGTTCACAAAATAAAAGTAATACTAAATTTATTAATGAAATTCGGATAATAATACGATAAAGGGAAAACATAAACAGAATACAAAGACAAAAAAATTACAATCTAAAATGAAAGTACAAAAACAAGAAAATAAACTCAAAGCGACTGAGGCACGTGTAGAACACGCTTCCCTTAAAACAGATTTCGAGCCACCCTGGTGAACCCGTCTGTTTCCCAGGGTACAACAGCCTAAGAAGATTGCACTGCCAGAGAAAACCTAGCACCTGAAACAGTACCTGAAACAAGAGTGTGGATGGCAGAAAAGTTAGAAAAATCGTCTGACAGGAGGTGGTGGTTCATGAACATGAATTCTTAGAATGTATTCCAACAAAGCACCCAACTTTGTATTCATCAACTGAAACAAGAACCATGCCAAGAGTTCATATTCAATATTGAATTCAATTGTATTGAATTACTAGACTTAATCACAATTTAAGACTGTAATGAATTACGAGACTTACTGACACTTGACAGGTTAGGAATTTGAAAGAACTTGACCACACCAGTTAACTAATCCTAGCCATAGGCTCGAGCCACACCAGTCCAAGTTCGGTCAAAATATAAAGGCGGCTCTCAAGCGGCTCGCGGCGATGCAAGCGCCATCAAAACGCCTTCGTCCCGGTCCCAAGCCCGTGCCACTGGGTGTGTCCTGTTATATAGGAATACATTCGTCTACACAATTCTACATATAAACCAACACATGATTTATTTCTCTCCACCAATATGGGACAAGCACAAATTCCCACAACACTAAAGTTTCACCACACACACTTAGGTGCTGTTTGTTTTTTGCTCAGAAGCACTTCTGACCTCTTTTGTCTGCGCCACGCAGACGCGTGCAGACATTTGGAGTCTGCAGATTGTTTGTTTTTTGGAAGACCTTTCACTCAAAAAGGTCTTCCTGACTTTTTCTTGGTGCAGACTTGTTTCAAAGTCTTCTAAGGTCTTCAAAGGTCTTCTCCCCCTTCTCTTCCCCTCACCCACCACCACCACCACCATCACCACCACCACCACCGTCCACCACCACCCACCACCACCGTCCACCACCACCACCACCCACCACGGTCCACCACCACCACCCACCACCACCACCACCATCACCACCACCACCACCCACCACCACCACCACCACGGTCCACCACCACCACCACCCACCACGGTCCACCACCACCACCACCCACCACCACCACCACCACCGTCCACCACCACCACAACCACCATCCACCACCACCGTCCACGGTCCACCGTCCACCACCACCCACTACCATCGTCCACCACCACCACCCACCACCACTACCACCACCACCACGGTCCACCACCAGATTGTTGTAAAAAAATCAGTTTATTTAAATTTCAGTTTATTTCAGCAACCTGCAGACGTTAACAAACAAACAGTCTTCTTCGTGCAGACTGCAGACCTTTGGTCCACCTCTTCTCCTGCAGATGTATGCAGATGTGCTCCGCAGACTGCAGACATTTTCCTGCAGAAAAAACAAACAGCACCTTAAAGCTTAGAACTGTCATTCATCTTGCTTTATAATTAAATATCATTATATTACACATTAATATAATATTTTATTATTAAATTTCCAACAGAAAGTTATGATATGTAGTGAATGTTTTCTTGAATTGTTATGCTTAATTAATTATATAATATGCTTAATTAATTATATAATATGCAGGAATCAAAACATAACAACTTGAAGCCTTTGAGACATGGGAGCAAATCCTCTCGTTCCCCCTGCTAAGACTGTCCGGAGTGGGGGGAGAAGGGGGAACACGGCCCCAAAGGGGGGAAGATCTCCACTGGCATGGGGGCTTTTCTTATGCCACATGTCACTTTTTGATTGGGTCTTGCATATTGTTATTGATTTATCTTTTTTTTAATCTTACACGCAATAATATTATCCCCCTTCTTCCCCTCCTCACAATTCCCCCTTCACATGAAACCCAAAAATGTCACATGACGCTTCATCCCCCTCTTTCCTCCACCACTCCTTATAGTCTGAAGGCTCAAAGAAGTTGTGAGAGCTTATGGAGGAAGATTTGCAGTAAATGTATCGACTTTAATTATATTTTAGTTAAGGTCATTTTGGTTATGATACAAAAATAAATAATTTGTCTAGTGACATAGGAACCATGATTGTCGTGCCAAAGTATAAAATAAATGAAAAGCCTAATAAGTTAAACTAGACTTCATTTGGATCGGCAACACATCCTCTTCCTACGTTATGTGTTCTAATGAGGTAAATAAAAACATATATAAATCTTACTAGCTAATTATCCCGGGAGGGTCCCGGGGTTGAAAAATATAATTTTACGTGATAACCTATTGCAAATGGCTCAAGTTAACTAACCACAAAATCTCCCAATCATTGCATGTGCATAGTATTCTAATCAATAATAACTCATATTCCCTAATCTAAAACCTAATCAGTAATCATCTAAAGAATCACTTATGTAAGCTGCAACTATTAAAAACTCATCACATCTCTCTAATTTCTCACATTCTAATGGCTCTTATAATTCCTAACCTAATCAACTAAACAAACACTTAAGTTGGAAATTGTAATCATTGCATCTAATTATGCCACGTGGCATAATCAAGAGATGGTTGAGGCCACCATTGAACGCCACGTCAGCAACTATCAATTCTTTCCGGGAGCGTACCGGGGTTGAAAAATATAACCATTCTAATAATACTAAGACTAATAGTAATAATTATTACTCTTGTAATTAAATAAATAAAAAAAAATAACCTTGCTATAAGGTGCCACCATGTGTTGCAGTGTTGCGCGATTCTTTCTCCTAACTTCTCTTGATGAAGTATACCTAGTAAAATTTCAATGATAACATGGCGATTGGGCTGATTTTCAACATCGTAGATAAGAACCTGGTTTAAAAGAAAAAACAGGATTAATGAATAACATGAACACTTTGTGTGTTTTTTTCCTGTATGAACGAAACCCCACAAAAAATAGTCGATTTTTCTCCGTTTTTTATATAGGACTATGGTACTCGTTGGAAAGATAATAAAACGCTCGTTAATTTGGTGTAATTTTTTTCTTTAAAAAATCTCGTATATAAAAGATATAAACGTTTAAAAATTATGGGAGGAAACATGAGAGAGAAAATTTTAAATTTATTTTTAAATTCTTTTTTTCCTAAAATAACTCAATCAATTTAGGGTTTTATGTTTATCTTTTTTTTTAATTAAAAAAGGAAATAGTTCAAAAACACTAAAATCTTTCAATTATGATGCCACGTGACACTCTCAAGGGGAGGTTGAGACCTCCATTGCACGCCATGTCAGCATATACGTTTTCTTTTATATATATAGATAGATTTATTGATATATTTTTCTGAATTAAGTTGAAGTAGGAGGTAATAGTTTTACTAGAAATTTTTTTAGGAATCGCGCCTGCTCTTCATACTAAATAAGCAAAAAGTAATTAAATTAACTAAGAAAATGTTCATAGAGCTGTTTTAAGCAACATGTTACAAAATTTGATATACTTGTGTAGGTTAATGGGCAGTTTAATAATAGGTTTTACTTGGCTTGTTTTGCAAAAGGTGTTTTATTTTGGCATTGCATTTTTTTAAGGCGAATTTCTTGCTCCTTGTGAGACTTGAACTTAAGACCTCATATTTTTAGTGTAATAAAAGATTTGCCTTGCCATTGGACCATTTAGAAATTCCTCCATGGATTATGGAGGCCTCTACGGGACATGGAGGGTCAAAAAGGACAAAAAGACGGGCGGTGGGGGTCTCCACGGGCCCGATATGCTCACCAATGATTACCAATGATTGGTAATCATTGGCAATGATTGGTAATCATTGGCAATGATTGGTAATAATTGGTATTTGTGAAAAAGAAGTGTAGTGTGGGTGTTTAAGATGGGTTAAAGATATGAATATGAATGTTTGGTTTTTTATAAATGTTTTTTTTGTTATTTGTATAATATGATTTTTTTTTATATGGATGTTATTTTTAAACATTAACGTTTATGTTGCCGAACTAAACAAAACACAAGATACGAACAATAAAACAAAATAAAGCATAATATTCAACCATTTACATACAATAATATTATCCAAATAAAGAAACAACTAAACATAATAAAGCATACTGTTCATACAATAATAACATCCAAATAAACAAACAACTAATGACCCGACCCCAGATACACACCAGACGAATCGAACTGTTGACTGTTGGACGGACCGGCCTGCTGACTGCTGGACGCCCCACCCTGAAGGGTACGCGGCGCCAAACCCGCATGTACTCGCCTCTCATTCTCGCTCTCTAACAACCACCGCATATCACCCCCACCCTGAAGGGTACGCGGCGCCAAACCCGCATGTACTCACTTCTCATTCTCGCTCTCTAACAACCACCGCATATCAGCCTGCATCTCCTGCTGAATACCAGCCCGCATATCCTGCATCTCTTGTCGAATATCAGTCCGTGGAACCATGCAACCTACTGGCATGATAGATGCGGGCAGCATGCTGTCGGGCATCAGGGTGCACATCCTCCATCTCTACATCCGCCTCTAGCACGCCCTCGGTAACGTGTGGCATCTTGTCACACCCCGCCAAGGCGGAAACACGGGGTGCAACTTTGAATGATTTCCAAGCACAAAGGTCACCCGAGCATTATTTAAATAAAACAGGAATTACCATTTAACAATCTAGTCTTACAAAAACATAACATTAATTGTTTGAATTAAAAACCATTATGTAAAATGTTTAGGTCAAAACGTCACAACAATAGTTCAAAAGATGGTATCCCCTAAATGCCCACACGCGACCTTCCCAAGTTCCATGCTCCATGCTAATTTCCTGAAAAGCATGCATGTAAAATATATGGGTCAACATAAAGTTGGTGAGTACACGGGTTTGTATGAATGGACATGTTATCCAAAACCGACTAAATTACTGCCTAGCTAGGGCAATAATTATCATGTGATCTGACATGAGCCCATAACCAAACCTTGACATGTTGTGCCTCACCCATTATAAACAAAAGACAATGAAATAATGTGAAATACAAGCACTCTCTTGATATCTGTCATCCGGTCAGAGCGACTGACCAAGAGTGGGGGTGTCAACCCAATAGATCTATTCCGGTGTTTCATGGCTAAATCCATAGCTAATAGTTATGGTGAAATGTATGACACGAGGGCTTAATGGATCCTGAACCTTATTGTCTCATGTATGTAAATGAAAACTGTACGCATGTTTTCCCCCAAAATGTAAAAAAAAAAAAGACTGTAAAAAGGGGGTCGTGAATACTCACTTGATGTCTGGATGCTAGACTAAACTGAATCTGATGCGGTGTGTCTGGTCTAGGAACCCAAAATGCAATTAAAAGCAACTTAGGTCTATGTCTGGCTCTAACTACCATGCAATTGTTCACCCGACTGTAACACCTATGGACTAGGGCTTCTATACCACTATCCACGTGTGTCACACACTGTACTTGTCAGTAATTGTTCGTTTTGTTATTCACGTGGCCATGTTTATTCTATTTTTGGCAAAAAAAAAATGTTGTGACTTGCTTAGGGTCACCAAGGGTTACTTATGTCGTTGATATACAAGTCTAGGGTAAGGTATGGACATATTTTACTACAATATTGTATAAAATTAACATATTTTGGCACTTTGTCTTTGAATGTACATATATTTAGGTGTTTAACATAGATTTCTAGGAAAACCATTGTGTTAAGGTTGTTAACACATGTTCTTGTTGATCTTAACACATGTTCTCAAAACATAACTTAGCATATGTTTCAAAACTAAACGATTTTGACTTAGATTTGGGCCGGCCTCGACCCCATACACTCACCCATACATTCAAATGTATGCGTGGGTGTACGCATATGTCCATGTAAAGGCTCCAAGTTGTACATAATCGTATATATGTGGGTTAGTAGATATATGCCATAGTATTGAATCTTTTAACATGAAACTCAAGTGTTTTGGTTAGTTTTTCTTGAAAAACTTCTTGTTAAGGGTGTGTGCGAGTGTGAGTGTGCTCGGGTGACCACCACATGTAACCGACATGTAATAAGAATGAAAAGGGTTTGGGTATTATACCTCACTTGTGTATAGCCGAAGATAATAAAGAAAAATAAGCTAACTTCCTTCCAAATGACTCCTAAAGACTTGCTAGCTACTTGTGACTCCAAATGGTGAAGACTAGTGATCGAGCAAGACACCTATCGGGTCCCCCTTGGCTCGACCGAATGGTATACAAAAGAAAGGAAAGAGAGTTCAAGTGTTTGTGAGTTATGTGAAGTTTGTAGTGTGATCCTCATGTCCTCACGGCTCTATATATATAGCCGATTGGTGAGAGGATGGGTGTGGTTTCATTGGTTCACAATTAAGGATAGTCAACCGCTTGCCTTTTTAATATGTATTCTCTAGGAGCCTTGCAAGGTAAATGTGTTGACTTGAGTTTTTTGGCTTGACTTGTAGGGGTGGGGTAGTAGCCGAAATACATAGGGAAAGAGCAAGTCTTGGATGGCAAGGTGGACAAGGTGTGGAGGTTCATGGTTTTCATGTTCTTACCATGTTGGTACAACAAGAAGACTAGCGTTTTTTTTGTTGTGTGCACATTCTTGGGGACCTAAAATTATGGGAAATGGTCATGATTGTTTAGGCAAGTTGACTTAGATTGGATGATCATGGAATGTATGTTGTTACTAGGTTAGTATAAGTCTAAGAACTTGGGTTATGAGCTGTGTGTGGATGTATACATGCGTGTATATGTATGCGTGTGGGTATGTATGTATAGTGTAGATATGTAGGCTAGTTTGATCCATTGTATCACTTAGCTTGTCTTGGGAACACATGGGCCGAAATGCATGGGTGTTATTCAACAATTTAGGAAGTCAAAACTATCTAAGTTCATGAAGTGTGATTACAAAGTCCCTTGTTAGTGAAAACACCTAGGTTCTTGGACTTATTAGATGGTGGTGTGGTGATCGATGGCCTTTGGGAAAGAATATGAAATTCTTATGGTAAATCAACATGTCTTGGAGGTGGTAGAATTTTTGTGGATTCCATTCTTGTGTAGAGTCTCTTATTAGGATAAGAATGGTGACTTGTAAGTGAGTATGTATGGATGCATTCGTGTATTGTTTGTAGGTGGACGTGTGTGTATTTTCACATGTATGTGTGAGGTATTTTGTTATTTCCAAGCATATGTTGGTAATCTCTTGTGAATGAACATTGTTTGTTTTTGTTCTTGTCGGGTTAACAATTTGGAATCGTATGTTCAATTGCATGGCTTTGCATGGGTTTCTTGTAGTCTAGCATGACTTATTTGATTAACTAAAGCCTTGAACTAACTAGTGTGTCTCCTTGTTAGACTGTGTGCTTTGGTATTGACTCGTTGGAACCCTGTATAGTCCAACTATGATGCAAATTATACATGTAATGCTATGCACAGTGTATTTACGTGTAGTTAAATGTACGGACATGACCTGTGATTTCGACGGGTGTCAAACATCTGCACCTCCTCGGCAACAGGCCACTCAATATGTACCATCGGCTGTGGTACAAAATGGTCGCCACGGTCACCAGTTGGACCCCATGCGCGTTGGTAATATGTCGGGTGTAACACCCCAACCGATGGCGGAAACATCGAGGTGTCACGTAGTGACGATTGTTCAATAGCTCATGGACTAAAAGTGTAAATTTTGATATATTGATTAAGTGGTTTATTACATTGAAAGAAAAATACAAGATACAATGATTCTAAAGTGACAACTAAAACTGAAATACAATGAATCCAAAATCTAAGTAAAAATTCCAAAAGCTTAAAAGTCATCTCATAAATAACCTGAAACATGTACGAAAATAGTATATGTCAATACAAAAATGTATTGGTGAGCATACCCTGTTTGAATACATATAGTAGAAAAAGAGTTTCGCAATTCACGTGTTATACTGTCTACAATTTAGTGTTCAAGGTATGTACAAATGCTACCCAAAATGAAACATTTGTTCAATGAATCAAGAGTCACATATATATAGTATTCGCTCATAGTAGGCGATGAATAATCGTTCATACATAACAATAATTAAGTACTATTTATTGCTATGCTAGGCCGCCCAGCGGTTAATGATTAAGGTCATAAGTACACACTATCAACGAATCAACAAGTAAAACACATACAAGAATTGCGATTGTGAATATATGATAAACCATGATTAAGTGAGTGAAGTAATAAGCGTACATGAGTCACCCCAAAAGTGTAAAACATGAAAAAGGGGAAAGATATACTCACATTTGAGAAAGCGATCAAAATCCACTTAAGCGGTCGTGAGCTACGTAATTGGAATTCCGAGGAATTCAACCTATAATGTAATAGAATACTATTAAGGGAAAAGTCTAAGAGTCTAAGGTAACTAGGGTCTAATGCATTAGGGTTTGCTAAGTCGATTTGGGGAATTAGAGTGTTTTATGATAAGTCGCGTTAATGTAAAAGTTGTATATGACAAATAATATATGAACGGTTGTAAAAGTGGTTTAGGTAATATAATTATTACCTATTGAATATTTAGATAAAAATATGTTTGAATAATTAAGACAAAATAATTTAGTTAATTACTTTAACTAACTTAAAATAAATACAATAATCATAAATGTATAAATAAATAATTATGTGTTTCACACTGATCTAACAAATGGTAATTAAGATTTTCAAACATAAAACATTTCTATTTTATAAGAAAGGTATTTATAAAATAGATGTTTAAATAGTGTAAATAAATAAATGTTTAATTATTTCTAATTAATCATAAATAAGATTAAAAATACAAGTCATGACCCAAAAATGTTATTTTAATAGAAAATGGATTCTTTATGATGTAAATCAATGAAAATAATTTTCTCATAATTTTTATAAACTTATTTATATTTAAAACTGATTTAATAGAATTAAATCATGTTTAAATGATTAAAAATAGGAAAATTAATTAAAATAAGTGTTTTCTGAACCAATAATTTTTATTTCAGTTCATGATGATGAGAAATAATTACTCAAAAAGTTTGAGATCAAAACTATTAAAAATGAATTTTTAATCTATTAATTATGACTAAATCAATTTAATTCAATAAAAATATAAAAATAAAACATTTTCCAGAAAATAAAAATGTGATAATTTTCTTTGTGGTGTCAAGATGCTACTCCTAAACTTTTATAATTTTTGGAGCAAAAATGAATTTTCTATGAATATTATAAGTTTGATGTATTGATATACAAACTAACATATTAATATGTAGATATTAATAATAACTAACAAAAACTAAAAAAATGTAAAAGAGGTGCTGGTGCCGAGGATCGAACCCGCCTCTTTCTCCGTCACAGACAACTATACAACTACTCCACCACTTGACAAGTTTCTTAATTAATTTAGAAAAATAAGATATAAGAATATTAATGAATAATTCATCTTCTTCCCCAAATCCTACTATAAACCCTAACCTTAACCCCAAATTTAATAATCCTATACACAGACGATTGATCATCTGAATTAAGGGGCTTTTATAAAGGAATCCACGAGGAGGAAAACGGCACCAAAAACTAACCTAAAAACAATCGCTTGGATCCAAAAAGAAGAGGACGGAGCCGAAACTTAGAGCCGCAAAAACAAGGCTTCTGTTGATGTTTAGGAAAATATCTATGTGGGTTTAAGATTGTTAATCGATTGAGAAAGATATGGAATGGTTAATTTATAGTATTTCGATAAGAAACCGATGGTTTAACTGTTCCGGCCGTTACTCACTAATGTGCCAATTTAATTCACAAAAAACGCGTTATGCTTCAATTATTATGGTTGGAAATCGTTGAAAATTCATGGAGAAATGTTTGGCAATCATTAAAACGGGTTAAAGCATGTTAAAAGTGGTGTTTTAATGTTGGCCGGAAATAATTCCGGTGGCCGGAAACCACGTCGCCGGAAAAACGGGCTGGACAAAAGAAAGGAGGAAAAGATTTTTAAAAGTTTTGGCTTTTGGCAGATTTGGTCCCTCCATGTTAACTTAGTTAGTTTTCATTATGATTTGTTATCTTTTTCCTATATAAACTTAACCAAGTTAAACTAATTTAAACAAAAAGTTTCATAAACTTTATAAAACTTGAAACTTTTATAAAATCCATTGCGTAGACGTTTTAAGATACGTATTTGATAAAAAAAACGTATACCCGATCCATGATAAATATAAATGATAAAATTTTAGTTTGCTCTAAAATTAATTTGGAAAACAACGAAACTTACAGGAACTATAATAGAAATATTTGAAGGGCAATTATTGTCAATTAGATGAAAGACGAGGGTGAAGGAATAGGGAGCCTAATTCGATAGGAGGCGTCCCTATCCCCATAAACAGGATCCTCGCACCAAGCTATGGCGCAAGGATCCACCTGCGCGCGAGCAACACAACAAACAGCATAGCGCGCCAAGGCAGCTGATAAGCAGCAAGCTACATCTGATAAGCGCGTACGGCCACGCGTGGAATCTTCCCTCAACACTTTTAGTACGAGGTATAGAAGATAACAAAAGGAAGATTCACAAGGATCTGTGTCAGAATACGCACGAACGATAGAAGGACATGTGGCAGATAGTACAACTACTGAACGGCTCTACTGTACCCATGCTGCCCACCGTGCTGCCATCCACAGTGACCAACATACCTCGCCAACTGTCAGACGTCACATCAGACGCCTAAGGCAGGCCCAGCCACTGCAGCAAGGACAGCATCACTGTTCACCACCCAGAACTTGCCACGTGTCCAGCTATAACAACGACCACACTGTAGCATGACGTCATCAACAGTATTTGGCCGTTTCCCGCCATTTTCAGGAAGAACATGGACTTGGGCCTTGACTGGGCCCAAGCTGAAGACATGTCCCATGGGCCTCTTTATTCGGCCCACAACTATTATAAATAGGGACACACTCCTTCTTGTAAAGGCATTCAGAAATCAACCATTGTAACACATACCACTCCTGTAACATTCCACTCGTAATAATATTCCGGCAGTTACAGTGGACGTAGGTCGTTTCCGACCGAACCACTTACATCTCGTGTTTACACTTACTTCACACACACACTTCACAATCACTAAATCTCCTTACGGGTTAACCAACGAGGTTTGGGTAAAGCATTAATCCTGGCGTAACATAAGTATAAACCACTCGGGGATTAGTCATAATCACCGTGTTACTTATTGTTTCTTCATTGGCGCCATCCAACGGTTAGAACAGCTTTATTCACTCATCTTTTAACCCACCCATGGCTGAACCCAACCCTAACACTTCTATGCTTAACCAAATCGGGGACGTCAATGCTCAGTCCCCGGAAAACCAAACCACACCACACACTGTCGTAAAAAAACCCACTTCACGTCTCGAGCAGCCGGATCTCGAGATCCGAGACCTAGGCTCAGACGACGACAGTGACGGAGGTTCTGAGGAAGACCCAGACCAGTGGCTCCTTCGTCGGAACGCCAAAAGCGCTGCAATATATCAACGCAAACTCTTGCAACAAGTTAAAAAGAAGGGTAAAGCCCTCACTTATGATACCCCGTCAAAAAAGGGGTACAAAAGGAAAGACTCGGCCACTCACGGTGATGGTCGCAGCGGGGAACTCGGCGGAGACGCCAGGGTTCGGGCTGCGCAAAGTCACGTGACGAACCGGACGGCTATGAGTCATCCAGCAGCGACTCTGACCACAACGAAAAGAAACATAGTCACCGATCACGTCACAACGACGAGGACGATGACTTGGTCAAGCCATTCAGGCCAAAGGCTTTTGCCGAGAAATCAAAATTCGTCGCTCGCATAGCGACAGCCAAAATCCCAAGGAAAGCTAAGCTTCCTAGCAGCATCGGTAGATACGATGGCCTGCGTGACCCGGATGACCATGTGCACGACTTTGAGTGCGCAGGTATGTCGGTAGACTGGCCCGTTCAGGTCTGGTGCCATCTGTTCGCCCAGACTTTAACCAGCGCAGCCAGGGTCTGGTTCGACAACCTCCCCGCGGGGAGCGTCAAGGACTTTGAGGACCTCACCGATAAATTTGGTAACCACTTTTCACACCTGCGTAAGCACAAGAAAGACAAGGCGCATATTCTGTTATGCTGCCGATATGATCATGAATCCATCGAGGATTTTATAGTTAGATTCAACAAAGAGGCCTTGCAAATAGGCTAATGAAGTGCCTTACAGGCAAGGACGGTATTCCGGAGTCCTGGGATGAACTCATCCACTCCGCGAAAATATATGCCTCCTCCGAGAAATCTTTCAACCAGATGCACGGCTTCCAACCACAACACCATAATAATAATAGCAATAAACACAAGAACAAGTCTGTTTGGAGCCGCATCTCGTGCACCGCCGACGAGGGAAAATATTCCCCTGCGGGCGACGCCCGTCAACTCATCAGCAATAAACAATCGCGGGACCAACGTGGACACTCAAAGAAAAACCACGATTGAACCCCGCTGACAAAGACACCATCTCAGGTCCTGAAAACAGAACAGGTCACGTTGAAAGAAGCCAACCCTCTGGGGAAACGAAGGAATGTGGACCAAAGCAAGTTCTATGAGTATCACAACGACTTCGGTCACCTCACAGACAACTGTTATAGCCTGAAGATGGAGATTGAGGCCGCGCTGAAGTCGGGTCAGCTTGGTCACTTGGTAAAGAACGTCCACCGCACTGGCAAGGGTAACGCGGGTGACGAAAATCAAGGGGAGGGATCGCGAAAGAAAATTCGTGACCTCAACACTCATGCCGCCACACTCATCCCTCGTCATCACTGCAACATGACTAGGCGTGGCAAAAACACCCAGCACGGGAAGCGCACCCGTCTACAACCACTTGATGACTCATGGAAGGAGGCCGATGTCCCCATGCCAAAAGTCAGAGGCGACGCCTCCTGCACCACCCCACTCGTCATAATCGCAGTCTTCGGGCATTACCGCACGCGGTACATGTTCCTAGACGGCGGCAGCAGCACAGATATCATGTACGAGCAATGTTTCCAACAGATGGATGCGGAAGACAAGGCGAAGCTCGTACCAATCAATGAGTCAATCTCAGGTTTCATTCATGAGACCATCATGCCGCGGGGCATGCTCTCCCTGCCAGTCACGTGGTCCGATGGAACCCACGAGCGCACGGAGATATGCGACTTTATGGTTTTGCCAGCCACCTCCAATCATGATATCTCTTAGGTCGGGAAGGCATCGCGCGCTTTAACGCCAACGCTTCAATGGTGCACGCGATGGTCGGCTTTCCAACCAAGACAGGCATCGCCTTCATCAGAGCCAACAAAGACTGCCACACCACCGAAACCGCCAAGCCTCCAAAAATGGTCAAGACAAATGCCCGCACTGAGCCGGAAAAATGGGCGCTAAATCCTAAATTTCCGGAGCAAACGGTGGTCATTGGCCATGAAATCTCTGAGACCATACGCAATCACTTGAAACAGCTTTTGATCAGCAACATGGATGTCTTCGAGTGGCAACCAGCGGACATGGTCGGTGTCCCCCACGAAATAGCGGAACACAGACTCAACGTCTATCGCTCCGTAGAACCCATAGTGCAAAAGAAGCGCAGTATGGGCCCAGAGAAAACAAAGGCCATGAACGAACAAGTTACCGAGCTGCTCAACGCGGGCATCCTTCGCCCTATTAGATACCAAACCTGGGTGGCTAATCCTGTCATGGTCGCCAAAGCTAATGGAGGCTGGCTGTGACAACCGTCACCCTCATAGATTAGCAAGATGTCAATTTTAGCTCCTCGCGTATTCAAACATTTATATTTTAATCTCTGACAGTTTCATCACTTTCAAATTTAATAATAAATCAAACTCAATGTTTTCACTTACACTTGTTATGAACCGTGTCTACGTTTTTAATCGAATGCGTATCCTGAAAATTATTTGGAACGGATTTCTTTTAAGTTTTATAAAGTTTAAAAGTATTTAAGTTAAGTTTTTGTTAATTTAGTTAAGTTTTTATAAGAAAAAAACTTAACTAAACCTTACTATATCTAACTTAGTTAAAGTCAAGGGACCTTTTCTGCCAAAATGTGAAAGTTCAAAACAAAATAAACTCCCTCCTTCCTGATCCCCTTTTTTTTCCGGCGATACATTTCCGGCCGCCGGAGTTCTTTTCCGGCGAGCCCCAATCTCGCAAATTGATGGCCGTTTCAGTTTCTAGTAATTCCATAACGTCTCTCCATCAGTTACGAAGCATAAGGGATCAGTTGCAAGCGTTTCTTATCTAGATTAATTGGGTTTTAATCGGGTTGGGTTATGTAACCGATCGCGATTTTAAAACCAATCTTTACGCATCATGAAGACCCCATAATATAAACTGAACACCTCATCTCGTTTCTGCACCTTTGTACATCTCAAACCCACAATTAATCGACTCCAATCGTAGCTGGAAGGACATGATTATCGGCTCAAAGATTGGGAACTTGTTCCTTCGTGTTTAGCCCGAAAACAACATGGTAAGTCGGATTTCTTATGGCCGTTTTGTTTATTAGTAGTTCCTGATCATAAGCCCTTTATTACAGACCTCCAGTTATGGCTTGTTATGATTATTGAAATTGGGTTAGGGTTAGGGTTCTTAGGAAGAGATTGGGGAAGAAGATGAGACTATGTTTTTTTTACATAAATATTTAGTCTTTCAAATAAAAATCACAAATATGGATTATAGAGTAGTGGTTGGATCTACAAGTGGATACACAAGGGACTAGGGTTCGAGTCCTTCCATATGCAGATCTGGATGTTTTCTTTTATTATTGTTCTTTTTGATTTCCATTTCTTAGTTTTTTTTTATATATATATTATGTATAAATTTTGAAATATTCATAATAAATTCATTTTTACTCCAAAAATTATGAAAATTTAGGAGTAGCTTCTTGACACCTCATAGAATATTATCCCACTTTTAGTTTTTGGAAAATGTTTTATTTTTATATTTTTATTGAATTAAATGGTTTTAATCATATTTAATTGATAAAAAATTCGTTTTTAATGATTTTAATCTCAAACTTTTTGGGTAATTATTTCTCATCATCATGAACTGAAATAAAAATTATTGGTTCAGAAAACATTTATTTTTATTAATTTCCCTATTTTTAATCATTTAAACATGATTTAATCTCATTAAATCAGTTCTAAATATAAATAATTTTATAAAAATTATGGGAAAATTATTTCAATTTGTTTACATCAAAAAGCATCCATTTTCAATAAAACTAGCATTATTGTATCATATCTTGGATTATTAGTATTATTTATCAATTACGACATAATTAAACGTTTATTTATTTATACTATTACAAAATCTACTTTATAAATACCTTTCTCATAAAATAGAAATATTTCTTGTGTTGAAAGTCTTAATTATTATTTGTCGGATCATTATCTAATTCATCATTATTTATTTCAATATTTGTAATTATCGTATTTAGTTACAATAATTAGTTAAAGTAATTGACTAAATTATTTTGTCTTAATTATTTAAACATATTTTTAACTAAATACACAATTGGTAATAACTATATTATTTAAACCACATTTACAACCTTTCATATATTAATCGTGATATACAACTCTTACATTAATGTAATTTATCATAAAAACTCTAATTCCCCAAATCGACTTAGCAAACCCTAATGCCTTAGACCCTAGATACCTTAGACTTTTAGACACTTCCTTATTATTATTCTTACACATTATAGGTTGAATTCCTCGGAATTCCCATTACTTAGCTCACGACCGCTTAAGTGGATTTTGAACACTTTCGCAAACTGTGAGTATATCTTTCCCTTTTTTTACTGTTTTACTATTTTTGGGGTGATTCATGTACTTATTATCAAGTTTCTATTACTTCTTACTAAAATAGCAATTCTCCTGTGTGTTTGCTTTATGTTAATTTGTGTGTCTATGACTTGTCAAAATCATTAACCTTTGAGGGCCTGGCATTTCAATGAATAGTACTATGGTATATACCCCTTGTGACTCTGTTGAGAGACCTTGGTCATTGTCTTGTGATTCATATTACTAAAAATGTTTTTGATTCTTGATTCTTGATACTTATTTAGGGTTGATTTTGAACGGATATTACTTATTACATAATTGCAAACAGTATACAACACATGAATTGCGAAACACTTTTCTACTATATGTATACAAACAGGGTATGCTCACCAATACAATTTTTGTATTGACCAAAATATTTTGTACATGTTTCAGGTTATTTTGAGATGCATCCTTTAAGCTTTCGGATTTATATTTAGATTTTGATTCATTGTATTTCAATTTAGTTGACAGTTAGTATCGTTGTATTTCATTTCAATGTAATAAATTATTTAATCAATGTATTCAAATTTACACTTTAGTCCATGTGCTATTGAACAATCGTCACTACGTGACACCTCGATGTTTCCGCCATCGGTTGGGGTGTTACAGATTGGTATCAGAGCCATGGTTATAGGGAATTAGGTTATTAGAATGCCTTTTAGCCTAGTCTATAACTAAGCTTATTTTCGCGAGTCCTCTCGTGTATATTCCTCTTTAATCTTATATTTCCTTTCTAAGTATTCTTGCTATGATTATTTCTCTTTATTCTTTCGATATTTTGCTTGGTGTATAATACGCTCGTATTTCACAAACGAAACGATAGCGCCAAGTTAGGAGTGACATCCATACCTTGGTGATTAGTTTCACTCCTCTATATGTTATTTACCTTAGGAATATATCTTTGAGATAGGAGTGACATCCACACCTCAAAGAGTGATTCCTTCAAAAAGAAACTTAACCACTAAGCTGGGAGTGATATCCTTATCTTAGTGATTGGTTTCATTCCACAATCGTTTTCAATTTTGAAATACATCTTTGAGTTAGGAGTGAAATCCACATCTCAAGGATCTATTTCTATATCTCGTTGATTATGAATTTTCTTAAATATTGGTAATCTATTACATACGTTAATTTTATCATTCACGTCATTTTACATCCCGGTCTTTTAAAACACATTCGATTTACACATACTTCATGAAAGGGTTTCATTTTGCATTTTACAAACTTGTATTGCATATTTTAAAGACCAAATGTAAATCTTTTGTTTTCATATGACGTATCCAATATATATTTTCGGGAGAAATTTACAACTAATAATATACCTTATAACATTTTTTAAACTCGACTTTTCGTAAACACATGAAAATGTGTAATTACGAAAATTTTGCAAATGAACCTGTTTTGAACCTAAAACACACTTCAATTTATAAAAAAAAAATTCCCATGCATCACTACTATTCTTCCAGCAATATCACAAAGTCGAGTAAACTGCGAAAATTTACTTTTTACACTTATACTCTTTCAGTTGCAAAACTTTTGGTTTAACAAAACAATGGACATATTTTTTTTTATCAGAATGTTGCTAAATGTCTTTTATAGTATAACGCATATATGTAAAATTACTAGATTTAAACTCACATGCCAGTAGACTATACACCTGTTCCGTGTACACTCATTTGCCGTAACTTTCATTATTTTATTTTTGCACCATTTTTATTCATAGTTATTACTAACATATTATTTATGATTATTTTCACATTGCCTATTTGCATTAATTCAACTCGTTTACTTTCATTTTGTGCAATTGTGCGATTTACTCGATTTATGTTATACTATTCTTTCAGTCGGAATTTTATACTTATATACTTACTTGAACGCATATTTGGTATGCCTATTTTCTTTCCTGTTTTGAGCAAAACCCTGTTAAACTTTACATTATTTTGTTTTCATCATGGCCAACGAACATACCAATTAATAACTCGTATGAGATCTAAGCCAGTGCCCACGTACGACTCGGACTAGAGTATTTCTTTAATCCGAGGGGAACGGAGTAAATCTCAGAGCTTATCAATATGGGTGTTTAGAGCCAACGGTGTGAACAAAAGTTACCGGTTAAAGGTAAACCTGAAAGGGGAGGACCTCTAACCATGTCATGATTGAACATTATTTCATTACAGTGGCTATTACATAGGGGTTGCACACATTTTATTTTTCTGGTATTATTTATGTTAGTGTTATGGAAAAGCATAACACCCTAGTGTAAGGTAAATCGGTGATTACGGTCCGGAACGCAATCATGGGTTTACAGGTACATGGGGGTGGTGTGTAATTCTATTTAGGCTATTGGTAGACAATCAGTACGAGTCCAAAGTATCGGGAGTGTGGTGGGTCAGCTGCGGTACACCCTATATATAAGCACAAACGATACAGCGGGAGCGGACTAGGAGTCTGACCAAGAACCTATCTATTACTTTATACTTATCTCTTCATTAGAACGGTGGACTAATAGCTAGCATTCTCGATAGGGACGTTCTTACGTGAGCTTCATTCGTCTTCCTAGAGTCTTTCTCTTGACCCCCCCCCCCCCACACAGAAAACATAAACTTTGTATACTCGTGCACTCTCTATTAGTCGAAATCCTGTTGCATGTCCTTAATAACGTTTAGTCAGAAACTTTTCTAAAGTAGGGGAGACTGCTTCATTAGTACCCCTGCCTCTCACCCGTTACACATTCCCAAAACTTTTCTCATTTAAATTCTCAACTTTCTAACTTTGAGTTAACTGTTAAAAATTTTGACGCTTTTACTTGGGTATTAGACAACTATTTTAAATTTTGTCAAATCAAATGATGGAATTTTCTTTTAAAAATCGACTTGACTTTTACTACGTCTTTTGTTCCATAGTAACTTCCACTTGAAAAAAAAAAAATTTCGAGACGAAATTTTCTAAAGTAGGGGAGACTGTGACAACCGTCACCCTCATAGATTAGCAAGATGTCAATTTTAGCTCCTCGCGTATTCAAACATTTATATTTTAATCTCTGACAGTTTCATCGCTTTCAAATTTAATAATAAATCAAACTCAATGTTTTCACTTACACTTGTTATGAACCGTGTCTACGTTTTTAATCGAATGCGTATCCTGAAAATTATTTGGAACGGATTTCTTTTAAGTTTTATAAAGTTTAAAAGTATTTAAGTTAAGTTTTTGTTAATTTAGTTAAGTTTTTATAAGAAAAAAACTTAACTAAACCTTACTATATCTAACTTAGTTAAAGTCAAGGGACCTTTTCTGCCAAAATGTGAAAGTTCAAAACAAAATAAACTCCCTCCTTCCTGATCCCCTTTTTTTTCCGGCGATACATTTCCGGCCGCCGGAGTTCTTTTCCGGCGAGCCCCAATCTCGCAAATTGATGGCCGTTTCAGTTTCTAGTAATTCCATAACGTCTCTCCATCAGTTACGAAGCATAAGGGATCAGTTGCAAGCGTTTCTTATCTAGATTAATTGGGTTTTAATCGGGTTGGGTTATGTAACCGATCGCGATTTTAAAACCAATCTTTACGCATCATGAAGACCCCATAATATAAACTGAACACCTCATCTCGTTTCTGCACCTTTGTACATCTCAAACCCACAATTAATCGACTCCAATCGTAGCTGGAAGGACATGATTATCGGCTCAAAGATTGGGAACTTGTTCCTTCGTGTTTAGCCCGAAAACAACATGGTAAGTCGGATTTCTTATGGCCGTTTTGTTTATTAGTAGTTCCTGATCATAAGCCCTTTATTACAGACCTCCAGTTATGGCTTGTTATGATTATTGAAATTGGGTTAGGGTTAGGGTTCTTAGGAAGAGATTGGGGAAGAAGATGAGACTATGTTTTTTTTACATAAATATTTAGTCTTTCAAATAAAAATCACAAATATGGATTATAGAGTAGTGGTTGGATCTACAAGTGGATACACAAGGGACTAGGGTTCGAGTCCTTCCATATGCAGATCTGGATGTTTTCTTTTATTATTGTTCTTTTTGATTTCCATTTCTTAGTTTTTTTTTATATATATATTATGTATAAATTTTGAAATATTCATAATAAATTCATTTTTACTCCAAAAATTATGAAAATTTAGGAGTAGCTTCTTGACACCTCATAGAATATTATCCCACTTTTAGTTTTTGGAAAATGTTTTATTTTTATATTTTTATTGAATTAAATGGTTTTAATCATATTTAATTGATAAAAAATTCGTTTTTAATGATTTTAATCTCAAACTTTTTGGGTAATTATTTCTCATCATCATGAACTGAAATAAAAATTATTGGTTCAGAAAACATTTATTTTTATTAATTTCCCTATTTTTAATCATTTAAACATGATTTAATCTCATTAAATCAGTTCTAAATATAAATAATTTTATAAAAATTATGGGAAAATTATTTCAATTTGTTTACATCAAAAAGCATCCATTTTCAATAAAACTAGCATTATTGTATCATATCTTGGATTATTAGTATTATTTATCAATTACGACATAATTAAACGTTTATTTATTTATACTATTACAAAATCTACTTTATAAATACCTTTCTCATAAAATAGAAATATTTCTTGTGTTGAAAGTCTTAATTATTATTTGTCGGATCATTATCTAATTCATCATTATTTATTTCAATATTTGTAATTATCGTATTTAGTTACAATAATTAGTTAAAGTAATTGACTAAATTATTTTGTCTTAATTATTTAAACATATTTTTAACTAAATACACAATTGGTAATAACTATATTATTTAAACCACATTTACAACCTTTCATATATTAATCGTGATATACAACTCTTACATTAATGTAATTTATCATAAAAACTCTAATTCCCCAAATCGACTTAGCAAACCCTAATGCCTTAGACCCTAGATACCTTAGACTTTTAGACACTTCCTTATTATTATTCTTACACATTATAGGTTGAATTCCTCGGAATTCCCATTACTTAGCTCACGACCGCTTAAGTGGATTTTGAACACTTTCGCAAACTGTGAGTATATCTTTCCCTTTTTTTACTGTTTTACTATTTTTGGGGTGATTCATGTACTTATTATCAAGTTTCTATTACTTCTTACTAAAATAGCAATTCTCCTGTGTGTTTGCTTTATGTTAATTTGTGTGTCTATGACTTGTCAAAATCATTAACCTTTGAGGGCCTGGCATTTCAATGAATAGTACTATGGTATATACCCCTTGTGACTCTGTTGAGAGACCTTGGTCATTGTCTTGTGATTCATATTACTAAAAATGTTTTTGATTCTTGATTCTTGATACTTATTTAGGGTTGATTTTGAACGGATATTACTTATTACATAATTGCAAACAGTATACAACACATGAATTGCGAAACACTTTTCTACTATATGTATACAAACAGGGTATGCTCACCAATACAATTTTTGTATTGACCAAAATATTTTGTACATGTTTCAGGTTATTTTGAGATGCATCCTTTAAGCTTTCGGATTTATATTTAGATTTTGATTCATTGTATTTCAATTTAGTTGACAGTTAGTATCGTTGTATTTCATTTCAATGTAATAAATTATTTAATCAATGTATTCAAATTTACACTTTAGTCCATGTGCTATTGAACAATCGTCACTACGTGACACCTCGATGTTTCCGCCATCGGTTGGGGTGTTACACTGGCGCATGTGCGTTGATTACAAGGATATTAACAAGGCGTGTCCCAAAGATTGCTACCTTCTGCCAGAAATTGATCTAAAGGTGGATTCTCTCACCCCGTATCGGTTCAAATGCTTCTTGGACGCATACAAAGGTTACCACCAGATCCAAATGGCTAAAGAAGATGAAGATAAAACGGCGTTCCGCACAGACGCGGGCATCTTCTGTTACACCAAGATGCCTTTCGGTCTGAAAAACCCGGGTGCAACATACCAACGTCTTATGGACACGGCCTTCATTAATGAAATCGGTTTACGACTTGAGGTGTACGTCGATGACCTGGTAATCAAGAGCAAGGAAGAAAGCGACATGCTTCGAGACATCCAACAAACGTTCAATCAATAACGCAAAGTGCGCATGAAGTTGAACCCAAGCAAATGTTCATTCGGGATGGAAGAAGGCAAATTTCTGGGCGGTATTGAAACGCGGGATGGTTTTCGCGCCAACCCAGAAAAAGTACAAGCTATCGAGAGAATGCCTTCTCCTGCTTCCGTCAAGGAAGTACAGACACTAATGGGCCGCCTTGTGGCCCCAAACCGATTCCTGTCCAACTACGCTTCAAAGTCGTTCCCATTCGTGGACACTTTGAAGAACTGTTTAAAAAAGAGCAACTTCCGCTGGACCCCAGAAGCGGAATCAGCATTCCAGGCAATGAAGCAGTGCCTAATGAACCTTCCGACACTAACAGCGCCGCTTCCTAAAGAACCGCTCACACTTTACCTCTCCGTCACGGAGCGGGCGATAGGCGCAGTCCTAATGGTTGATCGTAAAGGCGTGCAAACACCAATCTACTACATCAGCCGCACGCTGTTAGATGTGGAAACAAGGTACACAATAATGGAAAAGCTGGTTCTCGCCCTCATTCACGCATCTCGAAGACTGCGTAGGTACTTTCAGGGCTACCCAATAAATGTCCTCACGGACTATCGGATAATCGACATACTCGCCAAGCCTGAGTTGTTGGGTCGACTAGCGAAGTGGGCCATCGAGCTGGGGGAACACACGATCAATTACAAGCCTCGGCCCGCAATTAAAGGCCAGGTCCTCGCGGACTTCGCCGCGGAGATACCGACAGACCGAGTCCAAGAATTCAAAGCGGAAGAATCACCCGCTCTGGTACACGATCTGTCGCAAAAATGGTCCCTATACACGGACGGGGCCTCTAATGACGACGGCGCCGGCGCGGGAATACGCCTCATCAGCCCAGATAAACACGAGTTCACGTACGCCATCCGCCTCAATTTTAAAAGCACAAACAACGAGGCGGAATACGAAGCGTTGCTGGCAGGCCTCCACATTGCGGAAAAAATGGGGGCCAGGCACGTGGAGGCACACGTCGACTCACTGCTTGTCGCACGACAGATCAATGGATCATATGACGCAAAGGATGAAATCATGGCCCTATACCTGGAGCAAGCCAAGCAACTCATGCGACGGTTCGACTCATGCACCGTCAAACACATCCGGCGCAGTGAAAACAAGCCAGCCGATGCGCTGAGTAAAATGGCATCCACGGTCTTTGCACATATGGCCAAAGAGGTACGAGTTGAGGTCCTTGAAAAACCATCTGTCCCGCCGCGACAAGTCAACGTCATCCAAACAGGCAACGCGTCCTGGGTGACACCAATCAAAACCTTCTTATCCTCCGGCATCCTGCCTGATGACAAGTCAGAGGCTCGGAAGATCCAACACAAGGCTTTACAATACCAACTCATAGACGATACCCTGTACCGCCGATCTTACCTAGGGCCGCTGCTACGCTGTGTAGACTCCGCGGACGCCTCCCTCCTCCTCAGAGACATACATGAAGGAACATGCGGGCTACATGCTGGCCCAAGGATGGTAGTAGCGAAATTGATGAACGCAGGGTACTATTGGCCGGGCATGCACGTGGACGCAGTCAACGAGTTGCGCAAATGCGACAGTTGCCAGCGCCACGCTCCGAATACCTTGCGCCCAAAAAACAACTTGGTGCCCGTTACAGCGGCGTGGCCGTTTCAGAAATGGGCTATCGATTTGGTCGGACCATTCCCAACGGCCCCGGGTAACGTAAAATACTTAATCGTCGCCATCGACTACTTCACCAAGTGGGTCGACGCAAAGCCTCTAGCCAAGATCGACGACGCGCACGTCAAGAAATTCCTCTGGGAGTTCATTATCTGCCGATTCGGCCTGCCAATGCAACTGGTCAGCGACAACGGCACACAATTTGAAGACCAATCTCTCCAAGAATGGTTGGCTCAAATGGGTGTAAAACAAATATTCACGTCAGTCGCGCATCCGCAAGGTAATGGTCAAGTGGAAAGGGCCAATCGCACAATCGTCGAAGGCATCAAGACAAGGCTCGGAACCAAGAGGACAGGGTGGGTAGACGAACTGCCGCACGTTTTATGCGCCTACCGCACCCTCACAAAAACAAGCAACGGTGAAACACCGTTCAGCTTAACATATGGTTCAGAGGCGGTGATTCCCGCAGAAATAACTTGCCCTACCGCGAGAGTATTGATGGCCGAAACAACGGACAATCACAAAGAACTCCACATGAACCTTGACCTGCTGGAAGAACGGCGCGATCTTGCGGCAATAAAAGAAGCCAGATACAAAACTCAGCTGGAACAATACTACAACAAGCGCGTTAAAGAACCCACGTTCAAGATCGGAGACTACGTTTTCCGCAACAACGAAGCTTCTAACGCTGAAAAGCCCGGGAAACTACCTCCAACTTGGGAAGGTCCATACAAAATACAAGAAGTGTTAGGCAAAGGCGCCTACGCGTTGGAAAGACTGGACGGTACCCCCCATCCCGCGATCTTGGAACGGCGCACAGTTGTGACGCTGTTATTTGTAAACTTGTAACATGGCTACACATGCCATACTATCAATGAAAAAGTTTCATATATCTGTGTTTCTACTTGTTTTTTCCGCGCCAGGGTCTTCAAGACTTAGGCAAAATCATGTCGGACCAGAACTGCGGACCAATGAAGTAAAGTGAGCCTTCAAGACGCGCCACGGGCACGTCGGGCTTATACATCTTACACTTGGACAACGCACGATGGTCTTCAAGACAGATTTACTTGTCGGACCTACCAGCCCACATAGCATGTGTGCGCGCATAATCCCTTGTCTTCTAGAGATGATAGACACAGCTCGGACAAGAGGAACGCGCGCCACACAACACGCGGCTAAAGGTCTTCTAGGCAAGGCTTCTACGCGCCTAACTCAGACTCAATGGCACAAGTCGCGCTCCGCTACAGTCTTCAAGGCAAAAGTACAACACTTAGATGCCGGACTGTCTAGCCTAGCGCGCGCCCTAACTTATACTTACACACCGGGTGACGACTTGGTTAAATAAGTAAGGTTAGAGCGAGAACAACCACGATATAACAAACTGACAATTTCATTAAAAGAAGGGACTTAAAAACCCTTTATATTTACAAGCAAATTACAAGGAAAAATACAAATACAGCGCCTACTCACCATGCGCTCCGGAAGTGCTCCCGCCAGAAGCCCTTGCTAGCTCGTCAGATTTGTCGATAAAGTACTTCAGGGCAGCAGGAGGATCCGCGTTGTTATTACAGTCAGCAATCACTTGAAGAATTGGGAAGTCAACCTTCTCAAACCTGACCAACTCCGCCACATACTCCTCCTTCAGCGGCTTCCCATAGTGCTCTGCGTCCTGAATCCGCCCATCATTCTGAGCATGCAAGAAACCATCTGCATAACCCTCGCCGTACCCAAAAGCCTGGGCGGCGGCGGCAATGGCGGCAACTTGATCTCCCAGCTTGGGCTCCTGCCAGAACCTTTTAAAGACCTACAGGGAAAGCAAAAAGTTAGCAAATCAATTGCAAAAAACAAGTATCAACAACAAAGAGAGCATAAGAGCTTACCCCGTTCATTCCATCCGTCATTAGCCAATGGATGGAATTCTGCATTTGGGTCTGGGCAGAGACCGCTTCCTCCAATAAGTGTTCGGCCGCCTGGCATTCCTTGACTGTTGGGTCTGCTGACCTGGAGAAGAACAGATGATTGGAAAGCCAAAATATGCTATCTATTTGATCCTTGAATAAACAGTCTTTACAACTTACTTCTCCCAAAAGACTGCTGACCCTAACTACTGTTCTATCCAAACAACTGCTCAACAACTGCTGATACAAAGAACTGCTAAGGAAACAACTGATGAAGAACAACTGCTGACCAAAGGTCTGAAGAAGAGCAACAGCAGATACAAGTACTGAAGACCAAAGCACTGCTGGAAGCAACAGCACTTAGGCTTCAGCAGTGGATACAAGATCGTCAGAGTTTATCTTTAACAGCTGTTTACTATCAGTGCTTTCAATGTAACAGTAGTTTGTATAGCAGATGTTTAAGTTTGTTATTCTGTTAGAGGTCACTGTCTTAGGTGACGTCAGCCTAGGTCATCAGTGGTTTGAGTCAGTCTATAAATAGAACAGTGCATGTACTGTTCTATTGCATCACACACAAAACATTCTCTCTGACAAACAACTGTGTGATCAGGCTGAGGGGGAGTAATTTGTACGATTGTAATCTTTGATATATTAATGAAAGCATTCGATCGAAAAACATTTACTCTCTTGTTTTGATTTACAGTTTATTATTCCGCTGCACTTCATTCTACTTTCATTCCATTATTGTCATTATTTAGTTAAACAATCAAAACAAACAAACTCAGATCCTAACAATTGGTATCAGAGCTTGGTCAATTAAATTCGATCTAACAAATCAATTTAATAATCAGCTCACAATTATTGATATCGTTTGTCAGTTTGATTGAAAACAGAGTAATAGTTTAATTTCGATTCAACCGTTGTTAAACAGACTTTGTTTTTGAAAAATCAGAGAATGGCTTCTATCAATCACGATCCACATAACACTGGCACGAACAACAAGCCACCGATGCTTGTCAGATCTGAATACAATATCTGGCAACGTCGGATGAGCCATGTTCTAGCTCAACAAAACACTGGGTGTTGGAAGTCGGTTATCTTCGGACCACATGTTCCGACTGTGCCGAGTACTGAAGATCCCAAAGTGTTTGAGCCAAAGAAACTTGAAAACTACTCCGACCAGGATTTTCAGAAAATTGAGCTAGATGCTAAGGCCTTCAGTATTGTGGCCATGGCTCTACCCAATGATATATATGCTGGGTTGTTACACTGTAACAGTGCAAAGGAGTTGTGGGATGCACTGAAAGAGCAGTTTGGTGGGACTGAGGAGGTTATTGAAAACAACCGTGAAATACTTAACCAACAATATGAAACATTCAGTCATGTCAAAGGAGAGTCATTAACTCAACAGTTTGAGAGATTTAACTGCTTAATTAGTGAACTAAAATTGGTTGGTCTTACTTACCCTCATTCAACTTTGAACCATAGGTTTTTAAGATCATTACCAGACAAATGGGACACTATTGCAATTGTTATGAGAAACTCAATAGGATTTAAAGACCTATCACTGACCCAGCTTCATGGTAAGCTCTTGACCTATGAAAGAGAGCTTAACCAGAAAAAGAAGCTCCAGGACTCTGGAAAAGTGTCTGATGACTATGTGTTTGGGAATACAGCACTTTTGGGTCATGATGAGGTGCCTGGAAACACAAAGGATCAGAGTTATGATCATTTTATTGACATAACTTCAGGTTTTAACTCAGGTTTTAACTCTGATTCTTATTCACCTAACTATGCTTTCACAGCAAGTGGTGGTGATATACAGGCATCTGATAACATATCCTTTGAGTATGATGACCTGAAATACTTTGACCCTGATGATTTGGAAGAAATGGACATTATGCACCAATTGGCCCTTCTCAGTGTAAGAACTAATAATTTTTACAAGAAAACAGGGAGAAGGTTTCCAGGGTTGACTGGCAGATCTAAGGTGGGGTTGGATAAATCAAAGATCAAGTGTTATAAATGTCATAGGTTTGGTCATTTTGCTAGGGAATGTAGGGGTCAACATGGTACACCTATGATAACCTATCCAAATCAAAGACCACAGACCAACACTTATCAGAATTCCTATAATACCCCTGGACCAAATGTGCAAAACACTGCTCATTTTGCACAGTCCTCAAACACTGTTCCTGTCCAGTATGTCCAAACCACTGTTCCTCAGATCCATTATGTGCAAACACCTGTTGCTCCACCACCTGTTCAAACGACTGCTGCACCATCCTCTGCTCCTGCAGAGACCAGTCAACAGAGCTTCTTTACACAAGGCTTTGTTGATTGGAGCAGTCTACCTGATGAGCTAACAGATGAGAATTTTGCACTGGTTGCCAAAGCTGAAAATGAACCAGAAAACTTTTGTTTCATGGCTATGATTGATGAGATTGAATCTGAGGAAGTGGTAAATGAATCTGATGTTGTGACTGATGATATTGTTAGTGAAGTTGTTGCAGGTGAGAAACCTGAAGAAGAGGTTGTGAATCTCTCAGATCCCTGGGGTGCATCTGATGAATGTGAGTGCAAGTGTGATTGTGCATTGATGGCTGCTGCTAAGGTATCTCCTCAAATTCTCAAAGAGTTGTGTTCTGACAAATGTGTAATAGCATTTGCTAACATTAAAGAGGTGAATGAAAACCTTAGAAAGAAAATTTTGGATGATGAGGTTAAATTTGAAAAACTCACTAAAGATTTGAAAACAAGTTTAACTGCAAAAGAATCTGAAATTAGTAGTCTAAAACATGAAGCAACTATTGTCAAAGACCAGCTCCAGACTATGATAACAAAATATCAAAGTTGTAAAAGTGAGCTTGAGTCCACCCAAGTTGAATGTAAAAAATGGGTGGAATCATGTAGAGGTTTTGAGATGCTACTCAACAAACAGACCAAAAGTCATGTGAAGTTTGGCTTTGGTTTTGCAACCACTGCTCCAGCTTTTGAAAACACTGACACAAAGGATCAAAAGTCTGTTGAGATAGTTCCAACAAACCTGCAGGGTCAAGAGATTAAAATCACTGAACCAAATGGTAAGAAAATTGTTCTTGAAAAACCAGAAGGTTCCTCATCTTTTGCTGAACTTGAAAAGTATGAATTTAAACCTACTTGGTCTGATGAGTGTGATACTCTTGAGAATTATAAACCTGTTGATTTTAAAACCCCTGAGGGAAAAACAGCTCCTCAGGCAAGGGTTATTCCCTTGGCAAAGGTCATTCCCTTGAAGGATTCTCCAGCAGATGCTCAAACGTCTGCTGAAAAGAAGCCTGAAAAAGGGAAAAAGAAGGAAAAGACTGTTAACTTGTTTTGTGATTTCTGTGAAAAGAAGAATCATATCACCAAAAACTGTTTTCTTCTAAAAGCATATGATATCAACAAAGGAACAAGTGAATGTGATTCAAAAGCCACATGCTCAATATGTGGGAAAAAGAATCATAAGACTAAAGAGTGCTTGTATCTCAAAAATTTTGATGTAAAAATACAAGAATACAAAGCAAAAACTCTTGCAAACCCTGTGGTTAGTACTCCAAAAGGAAAGCCCAAACAGACCTTTACACCTGTCCAAACATCTGTTACAAAAAGGCTTGAAACAGCTGCCTCTAGAGATGTCCAAGTAACAGATGCTCCACCCACAAGCAAATACCCAAGAAGTTATGGTCAACCTCCATGTCACAGTCTGCCACATGTTTATGAGGAGCCAAAAAGACCCTCTAAACCAAGAGTGAACAGAAATCCATATGGGTATTATCATCTGTCAGGGGGTGATCAAACAACTGCTGCCCCAAGTGCTGACATACAAGCACTGGCAAATGGTCAGCAGCAGTTGTTGACCCTAATTCAAAAATTGGTCCAAACCACTGATCACCTTCCAAAACTTGAGTCTGAAAGGTCTGAGGATCCATCCAAAGCCAATTTGGCTTTGGACACTCACCAAAACTAATCATTTACTGATGTGCAGGGAGCTTCTGCTTGTTTAGATAGTCTTTGGTATGTAGATAGTGGAGGTTCCAGGCACATGACAGGATGTAGAGCCCTACTTCTGGACTTCTTGGCTCATGGAGGGGGTGATATATCCTTTGGTAATGATTCTAAAGGTAAGGTGTTGGGTTCAGGGACTGTACAGGCAGGAAAACTCAAGTTTGAAAATGTCAATCTTATTGATAATCTCAAGTTCAATCTTCTGAGTGTTTCACAAATGAGTGACAAAGGTTATGGCTCATTTTTCACAAAGAAAACTTGTAAGATTATTGGGCCAGAAGTGGTGAAAAAGATTGATACCATTATTGCTGAGAGCAAAGCACAGCTTGTTGCTCATAGAAGTGGCAATGTGTATGTTGTTGATATGTTAAAGGATAATCCTATGGCAAATGTCTGTCTGTTTTCTGCTGCCTCCACTAAGGAGACAGAATTGTGGCATAGGAGACTGGGTCACACCAACCTTAATACTATCAACACACTCTCAAAACAAAGCCTTGTCAGAGGTCTTCCATCAAAAGAATTTAAATGTGATGAGCATTGTGTTTCTTGCTTAAAAGGGAAACAACATAAAAGCTCTTACAAATCCATTGATGAGTCCAAAACTAGTCAGTGCTTACAACTGTTGCACATGGACTTGTTTGGCCCTGTTAAAATCATGAGTCTAAGAAGAAAAAGATTTTGTCTTGTCATAGTTGATGATTTTTCTAGGTTTACATGGACTTACTTTTTACACTCTAAAGATGAGACTGCAGGTATATTGAAGGACTTTGTCACCAAGGTTGAAAAGCAGTATGACTTGCCAGTAAAAGTTTTCAGGAGTGACAATGGAACAGAGTTTAAAAATAAGGAGTTAGATGACTTCTGTGTGTCAAAAGGGATTGTGAGGCAGTTCAGCATCCCAAGAACACCAGAACAAAATGGGGTAGTTGAGAGGAAAAATAGAACTCTTATAGAAGCTGCAAGAACCATGCTAGCAGATTCTGGTTTGCCACTGTCCTTTTGGGCAGAAGCTGTAAACACTGCTTGCTATGTTCAAAACAGAGTTTTGATCAACCCCAGACATCAAAAAACTGCTTATGAAATTTTGTTCAAAATCAAACCATTAATCTCATTCTTCAAAATCTTTGGCTGCCCATGTTTCATTTTAAATCTTAAAGATTCCATTTCAAAATTTGCAGCCAAAGTAGACTGTGGTTATTTTCTGGGATATTCTTCTACTGCTAAGGCCTACAAAGTGTTTAACACAAGGACTAAAACAATAGAAGAAACCTTGAATGTTAAGTTCAATGAACTTTCATCTCTGAAAATCCCTGCAAACCCTGCTGAATTATTTGATTTAGATAAATTCAAATTTGAAGATATCACTGTTAAGACTAACAATGCAGGTATTCCACAGTCTCCACAGCAAGATTACAGAACAGATGTTGTGATTCCCAGTCACTACAAAGTCTATTCTGCATCAGAGGGAGCAGTTGTTCAAAACAGTTGTCAAAACTCTGCCACAGCTGTGTCAACCACTGTTGGCCAGTCCTATCCTCAAACCTCTGCTTCACCCCTCACTACCACTGACCTATCATTTGTTGACAAAAGTCAATCATCTGTTGACAAAAGTCAGTCAAGTTTCACACCACTTGGACCCATTCCTCCACTACCATTCCAAACATCTGTTGACTCTACAGAAGTACCAACAGATGTTACACCAACAGAGTCACCAAACCTCTGTCCATCACCCCAAAATGCCATTGTTCCATATCAAGGAGATCTTATTTACTTAAGAGCTCATCCACCAGACCAGATCATTGGCAACATCAGAGAGGGAGTGCTCACAAGAAGCCAATCCTCAAATATCTGTCTTTTTGCAGGTTTCTTATCCCTCACACAACCTGTCAAGTACCAAGAGGCACTAAAAGACAACAGTTGGGTAGAAGCCATGCAAGAAGAACTCCTTCAGTTCAAAAGACAACAAGTATGGGAGCTTGTACCACTTCCTAAGGATGTTTGTCCTATAGGAACAAAGTGGGTCTTCAAAAACAAGACTGATGAAAGGGGTATTGTTGTCAAGAATAAAGCCAGGCTTGTGGTTCAAGGCTTCAGACAAGAAGAAGGAATAGATTATGATGAGACCTTTGCTCCTGTAGCTAGACTAGAGGCCATCAGACTCTTTTTAGCCTTTGCTGTCAACCACAACATAAAGGTGTATCAGATGGACATCAAATGTGCCTTCCTTTATGGCAAAATTCAGGAGGAGGTCTATGTATGTCAGCCACCTGGTTTTGAAGACACATTCCATCCTGACTATGTCTACAAGCTCAACAAAGCTCTGTATGGACTCAAACAAGCACCAAGGGCCTGGTATGAAACTCTTTCCACATTTCTCTTATCCATTGGCTTCACAAGAGGTAAAATTGACAAAACTTTATTTCTTAAATGGAAAGGGAAACACTTAATGATTGTTCAAATATATGTGGATGATATCATCTTTGGATCCACATGTAACCAAATGTGTGAAGAGTTCAGAAAACTCATGACAGCAGAGTTTGAGATGAGTGCCATGGGTGAGCTTCAGTGTTTCCTTGGTCTTCAAGTGAAACAACTGCAAAATGGCACATTCATTCACCAAAACAAATATGTAAAGAATTTATTAACCAGATTTGAGATGAATGATTGTAAGCCATGTAGCACACCCATGAGTACAGTCAAGCTGCTCACTATTGATGACAAGGATGAACTGGTTGATCAAACACATTATAGATGTATGATTGGGTCTTTATTGTACCTAACTGCATCTAGGCCAGACATTATGTTTGCTACCTGTGTCTGTGCCAGATCCCAGGCTTCACCCAGAAAGTCAAACCTTATTGCTGTAAAAAGGATATTCAGATACCTCAAAGGTGCTCCCACACTTGGTATCTGGTATCCTGCTAATGGAAACATTGAGCTTTCAGGTTTTTCAGATAGTGACTTTGCTGGCTGTCACACCACAAGAAAATCCACTTCAGGAGGGTGCCAATTTCTAGGGAATGCCTTAGTTTCCTGGCAAAGCAAAAAGCAGGCAGCTGTTTCAACTTCAACAGCTGAAGCTGAATACATTGCTGCTGCAAGCTGTACAGCCCAATTGATGTGGCTTCAGAATCAACTACTGGATTTTGGGATAACTGCACTTAGGACTCCACTCATGTTGGACAGCCAAGCTGCTGAAAATATCATCAAGAATCCAGTCTCTCATTCCACTACCAAGCACATTGACATAAGACATCATTTTGTCAGGGACAGCTATGAAAAAGGTTTGATTTCTTTACACCATGTTCCAACAGAGGATCAGTTGGCAGATGTGTTAACAAAAGCTTTAGACACATCTACCTTTACAAATCTGATTTCCAGAATTGGCATGTTAAACATGGATTAACCAAATAAATTTTTTAATAAAATTGTTCAGAAATCAAATATTTTCCTAAAATTGCTGTTTGGTTGAAAAATCTGTTTATAACATCTGATCAGATAAAACAACCACTGTTTCATTCATTTCCACTGTTGGTTGAAAAGTCTGTTTCCAAACATCTGATCAGATAAAACAACTGTTAGTTGAAAAATCTGTTTCAGAACATCTGTTCAGATAAAACAACTGTCCACATCTATATATATATATACTATAAAAAAAAAAAAAAAAAAAAAAAAAAAAAAAAAACCCAACGGTTGGATTCATCAGCTGTTTGTATCAGTTGTTTACCAAAACAGCTGTTCTCCACCAGATGTTACATCCATCAGATGATTGCCACGTCCGCTCATATAAGCAGATGTTTGGCCACATCAGCGGTTTCATTGAGCCTATAAAAACCCTGTTTTACCACAACAGATGTTACACTGTCTCATTGTATTCAAAATACTGTAAACCGCCTTCTTCACTCTCAAACCCTTCATCAATCTTCAGTCATTTTCCCCGTCGAAATCCATTACAATGGATCTTCAAGCCAAAGCTACACACAATTGTCTCCCCTATCTGATTAAAACAGATGACAACACTCCATTTCATTCCACCATCGACATTTTCCTCAATTCCAAATACTTACCCATCCTAACCGCCAACGCCCCCATTTATCTGGATACACTCCAAGAATTTTGGTTGAATGCTGAGTTTCTATTACAAGATAAAAAGCCTACATCCATTATTTCCAAAATTGGAGAAACCAGTATCGTCATTACCCCTGATATCATATCCACAACCTTCACACTGAATGACCTGGCAGGTAAGGATTCCTTCACTAAAACAGAGCTTCACACTGAGTTCCAAGAAAGAGGGTATGATGGTCAGATGACTGGATCAACTCTTTTCAAAAAGTTTTTCCCTCCAGTCATGAAATTTTTCTTCCATACTCTTCTTCTTTGTGTCTCTGCTAAGTCCACATCCTTTAATGAAATACCATTAAGGATGCAATATCTGGGATATGCTATGTTGTCAAACTCTGACTTCAATCTTTCCCAGGGTTTGTTCATGGATTTGGTATCAAATGTGAAAGCAGTCAAGTCTGGGTCAAACAATGCTTTTCTTATTTACCCACGAATTCTTAGTGTAATTTTACAAAAATTATTACCTGAAAAAGTTTTCAAAAAGGGTGCTGCTATGCAAATGAAAAGCTTAACTGATGAAACTTTCACTAGAATGCTGGGTGGAAGCACCCAAGAAAAGGTGTCAAAAGTGTCTAAAGTTTCTAAAACACAAACAAAGAGGACAAAGGCAACAACTGTTGTCAAAACCTCTGTTGTTGAGCCCACTGCTCCTGGTGATCATGGCACTACATCCAGTGCTGTGAAACCCACACCAGCCACTTCCAAAAAGAAACATTCATCCACAAAAACCACCACTCAACCACAAATGAGGCTTCTGGATGTTGAGGTACCAGAAGAAACCTCTGTTGCACAACAAAAGCAACTTGAAACCACTGTTGTTACTTCCTCACAACAGTTGGACATACCTCCACCTGACAAACCTCCTCATGAATCCTCTCAAAAGGATCATGTTGTAAGCCAAGGGGACACACATCATGATGCATTTGAGTCACTTGACCATATGTTCACAAGCCCCTCTCCCAGGGCTAATTCTCTTCTTACTCCACCACTCACACCATCACATGTCCCACAAACAATGCAACCTCTGTTTGAAGCTATTGAAAAATCTCAGGAAGATCCCAGTTCCTCTCTTCCACCTGTCACTGAGAGTATACTCCAACAAGTGACTGAGCCTGAGAATATTCAATCTGCTAACCCCCAAACAGAAGAGGAGGTTACACCACCAGGGTTCAATGAAACTCTAGGTGAGTTTTCAAGTGGAGCAGCCACTACTGATGTAGAGACCACTGTCTCACATCAGGACAGTGATTTCATAATTAAGACTCCCTTGAAGGCAACAACTGTTGAAGCCACCATAGTGTCTCCAAAAACAGTTGGAAGTCCCCAGTACCAAGAAAAAGGGGCATCTGATTCACCTATTAGGCCTGAATCAGATAAAACTACCACTGGTAGGGACTCAGATGATCCTATTAATTTAGGAGATGAGTCAAAATACCAAGAATTGACGGCCAGAGTTTCTGCAATTGAAACATCTGTTGCTGACATCAAATCTGATGTCAAGCTTATCCTAAGCTCAATTGCAGATCTCTCCAAGAGTCAACCATCCACCACTGATATAGCCAATGAGTTATGGAAATCAGTTTCCCCCATCATCATAGCTCACAGGAAATTGGCTGATCAGACACATGAAACCTACATGGCTGAGATCAGAAATATGGTTGATGCAAGGTACAAAGATACCCATGCTGACATAAAAGCCATCAAGGACCATCTGCTGAAGACTACTGGCTCTGCCCCTACCACCATCCTCAGGGATGAAACTGATGATGATTTCACGGCTGATGATGCCAAAAAGGGGGAGAGTGGCAGAGATAGGCTACCAAAATTAGATCCTTTTGGTTGCCCACCTTCTCAAAAAGGTCAAGCCAAGTCTGCCAAGAAACCAGAGTCTACCAAATCAGTTCCACAACAACAACATCAAGCACCACCACCACAAACCACTGAAAAGAATAAGGCAGTAGATGACTCTGCAAACATTGAAGCTGAAAAGGCTGCTCAGTCCAAACAACAAAGGGCTGACACCTTGGAAGTAAAAGCAGAGTCATTGATTGAACTCAAGAAGAAACAACAAAGGGAAACTGAAGATGTGGGATCCTCTAAAAGGATGAAAAGACCTGCCAAGCATGTTAGAAAACCACCATCCAAGTTACAAACCTCTGTTGATAACACTACTGCTGCTGAAACCACTGTCACTGAAACCACTGCCACCCAAACCACTGAAATCACTATACCCAAACCAACACACACTCCTGAACCAACAACCACCAAACCTACATCACCAACCAAAACTTCAACATCTGCTGGTTCTTCTAAAAGGCCAACAGATGTTAATCCAACCACTGCTGCCAAATCACCTTCACCAAAAATCATGTACACAAGGAAGAGAAAATCAACCTTTGTTGTGCATGATGAAAACATTCACACATCACCAACCACCATTTCAACTGCCCAATCCACTCCTCCCATCACAGCCATTCCACTCACCTCATTCTCACCACATACATCCAAATTCACAACCCATAGACCACCACCAACCATTACACCATTGGTTGTTCAGTATCCCCTTGAACTTGATCTACTCAAGGGGGAATTACAATCCTTCTACAATACTGAACAGCCATCAGAAAGATCCTTCCCATCTCTCCCAAACTTCCCTGTTCCCCTCAACCTTGATAAATATCTGAAATACAAGGGTGAACAGGTGGATGCCATCATTAAGGAGAAATGCAAAGGGAAGGATGACAGGACTGCTCAGGGCATCCATTCAGCAGAACTTAGCAAACTCAGAAGGATTGAAGACTTTGCTAAGACCCTGAGCAATTCCATGTCCACCATGCCTCTCAGTGTAGACCTGGAGAAGGAGGTAAGGGAATCCCTACTTGAACAGATAATGGCAACCAAGCCCTACAAAGCTAACAAAAAGCAGTTCAATGGCTGGACTACTCATGCTTTGAGGGAAGAACTGATCAGAATTGAAGAAATGGCCAAAAATCCCAAAGCTAAAGTCTCCATTCCAAATTTTGGCAAAGGCAGAGACCCAGTCAGAGCCTTGAAGTTCAAAAGAATGAGGCAAGAGATTGTAGCTGCCAATTATGGGGAGATGAGGTCTGTTTCCAGATGGTCAGAGCTTAGATTGGTTGAAACCTATAAAAGTCTGGAAGAGAATAGAAAGAAGGATCCCAGCCTTCCAAGAAAACCAGTCTACAATGATGAGCCTATGATGAAGAGACCCCAACAGACTTTCAACCTAGACAGCTTACTTGAAACCTCTGATCTCACTGCTGCTGCAAGTAGACAGTTCAAAAAGCAGAAGGAGATGTCAGAGGAAGACCAAAGAAAGTTTGCTGACACATTCATAAAGGAAGGGCTCTTCAATCAAATCCATTATTTCTCTGATCCCACAACAGAGAAACTAAGAGAACTCATAGGAAGACCACCATCACCCAACTCATCAAGAATAAAGGTTCATCTCAGCAAATCCACTGACTCAAAAATTCTAAAGTGGAAGGTCAACAAAGACAACCACGAATTGACACTGCTCAGGTCAGATGGAAAGGTTCAGAAGATCAGTATGGATGATGCTTACAGCCTTTGTGCAGAAGATCACCAAGCACTGCTAAATCTGGATCTGGAAAGAGATGAAGAAGACCTATTTGCTTTGAACTTTGAATTACAATTCAAAGGTCAAATCAGAGAAAGTCTGATGAGGAATAAAGATCAATGAATAAAGCTGAGTTTTGGCATCATCTGTTCTAGGGGGAGATTGTTGGGTCTGCTGACCTGGAGAAGAACAGATGATTGGAAAGCCAAAATATGCTATCTATTTGATCCTTGAATAAACAGTCTTTACAACTTACTTCTCCCAAAAGACTGCTGACCCTAACTACTGTTCTATCCAAACAACTGCTCAACAACTGCTGATACAAAGAACTGCTAAGGAAACAACTGATGAAGAACAACTGCTGACCAAAGGTCTGAAGAAGAGCAACAGCAGATACAAGTACTGAAGACCAAAGCACTGCTGGAAGCAACAGCACTTAGGCTTCAGCAGTGGATACAAGATCGTCAGAGTTTATCTTTAACAGCTGTTTACTATCAGTGCTTTCAATGTAACAGTAGTTTGTATAGCAGATGTTTAAGTTTGTTATTCTGTTAGAGGTCACTGTCTTAGGTGACGTCAGCCTAGGTCATCAGTGGTTTGAGTCAGTCTATAAATAGAACAGTGCATGTACTGTTCTATTGCATCACACACAAAACATTCTCTCTGACAAACAACTGTGTGATCAGGCTGAGGGGGAGTAATTTGTACGATTGTAATCTTTGATATATTAATGAAAGCATTCGATCGAAAAACATTTACTCTCTTGTTTTGATTTACAGTTTATTATTCCGCTGCACTTCATTCTACTTTCATTCCATTATTGTCATTATTTAGTTAAACAATCAAAACAAACAAACTCAGATCCTAACATTGACGGCCGCAACACGCGCATGATCAGAAGAGTCAAGGTCTCGTTCCAGATCCTCCTTGGCGTTAAGGATCTGGATCCTCTCCTGCTCAAGAAAGGAGACACGCTCAGTAGCTGCAACAAGAGCAGCATCCTTGGATTAAAGCTCCTTGCGCATCTCCACATACTTGGCGGTCCTTTCAGTAAGGGCCTTGCTCTTCTCTTCAAACTTGCGGGCCACCGCCCGCCTCTCTTCCTGTGCTTCGGCCAGAGTCTCCTTCAAACGCATTGTTTCGTCATTGGATTTCTTCCAAGACTTTGACCATCGGCGCCTCTCTGCAACAGCATCCACCTCAAGTTTCGCCACCTTGGCTTCGGCCTCGTGAGCGCGGCGACGATATTTCAAAATTTTTGCCTTGAAGGCAGCCTCCTTCTCAGTAAGGCCTGCCTTCTCCGCCTCCAACCGCTCAACATCTCGTCGGACCGCCGCATCCAGGCGGCGAAGCGAATCCATCAAGGACAGTTGAGTCGCCTGGTTTACGCATAAAGCAGATATGAGATCAGGACGACTCAACAAATCCTGATGAGTGCGCTCATAGGGAGGCACCACCTCGCTAACAAATTCCAGGGCGGCCAGGGAGTTAGAGAATAAGGTATTCTCCCTGATCGCCCAGCGAGGGCGCCAGATGGCGTCACCACCAGCCCAGCAGGAACCATCGTAAGTTCCCGATGGCTCCCCACCAACCCTAGAAGACTCACGCCGAGTTTGGCGCGAGCCCTCGCCAGCACCAGCAGCGCCCTGCTCCAAAAGCGCCCTCTTGAACCCATCAGATTCATGGGTCATCTCCTGGGCCTCAGCATCAGGTCGCTCACTCTCCTCGCGCTCCTTTAGCAGCCGCCCCTTCTCTTACAAGAACTGCTGCTCTTGGAGACGAAGACGCTCTGCCTCCGCCCGCTTTTCTGCCTCAGCCTTTCGTTTGGCCTCATTGGCAGCAGCAATCTTCGCAGCCTCAGCCCTCTGAAGGGCTTCATCGACTTCCGCCTGCTTCCTCGCAGCAGCGGCTATCTTCTCAGCCTCAGCCCTTTGAAGGGCTTCATCGGCTTCCACCTGTTTCCTTGCTGCTTCTTGCTCCTTCCAGAGCCTCTCCTCCTCTACCCTAGCCGCCTCCGTAGATGGAGACGTAGGAGGAGGAGTAGGGATGATCTTGGGCATAACTGGCAAAGGAAAGCAAAATATGTTAAAAGAAATTTGAAGATAAAGAACTCTACAAGACAATAAAGCGTTACTTACCAGGAGCTTTCTTTTTTATCAGCTTCTGAAACAGAGGCTGTCGAGTCGGGGCAGCGCTAATCCCCACAGAAAAAACCGGGGCACTCCCTCCTTGATCTCCGGCAAAGAAGGAGGCCTTCTGCTTACAAGCATCCTCAACAACCGTCTCAGGAGCCACCACTGAGTCAGGGATTTAGGTAACACCCTCACTCCCTCCCTCGCCAGTCAGAGCAGGGGACACCTCTTTCACAGCAGCCGCGCTGCTAGACACGGCACTGCCCGGACGCGCCTTCTTCCTCCTCTCCAGCTTGGAGGACTCCGCCTCATCTTCATCTTCTGAAGGCGGCCCATCCTTTCGGCGTCGGCGCCCCTTCACAACCTCTCCTACTGAAACGGAAGAACCCGAATCAGAAAGAGCAACCTTTGCTCGATACTTATGTTTCCGCGGAGCGTGTTTCCAACGCCCACGCCCCGCGGATGGGTTCATGTGGGACAATCTCTACTGAAGAGTCAGTAGATTCGTCTCCAAAAACGCTAGTGACGAAGGGATCCAAAGACTCACCGGTTGTATAGTAAGGTTTCGACGCGCTGGAGACATCAGGGTAATAAAAGCGGTCAACAAACTCCTCCAAGCAGGAAGTTTGACCCTCCGCCACTGGCCTCCACTTAATGCCCTTCTCCTCGCGGGCGGCGTAAAACTGGAACTTGTTCACACCTGCAACAATAAACAGTCAGGAAAATTGCACAAAAATCTAAAGGAAAAAGAAAGTGCTAACCCTCTAGCGCAATGTAGGGCTCTTTGCCCGCGCGGATACCAAGGCGGCTTATCCCCAGAAGGAAAAAGATACCCTCTGTCAAATTCTTGAACTCCAACCTGGTAGCGTTGGAGGTGAGGGTAACGAACCAGGCCTGCTGCTTGTAATCCTTCGGCACAGGCATGTCAGCCATGCGTTGTCCATCCCCAATAACCTTCCAGGGGAGACTAATGGGAATCACTCCCCTCTTCACAAAGAAAAACTTTTCCTTCACCCAATGCAAGGACTTAGGATTATGGGTGGCCATTGGCGGCGCCCTTGGGCGCGGCTTGAATGAGAACCACATCTCGTCACGCGCCATAAAGTAGAAGCCATTGAACCGCTCAACGGTGGGCTCAGTGTCCAAGGCGCGGCAGGAGGCCTCAAAGTGTACTAACCTCAGAAGCCAGAAGGCGGTTAGTTGTGTGGGCCCAACGCCGTAAGCCACCATGGTATCAATCTGAAAGCGGGTACACAGCAAGCGAAACCCACACTTAGAGAAGTGGGCTTCATACAAGGCTAGCCGACCACTCCCCGCGGAGAGGACAGTGCTAGTTGGAGATGGAAGGGTAGGCTCCCACTCCGGAAGGATATTATACGTGGTGCAGAACTGGGTAAAGGACTCCTGACTCCAAACACAATATGTGTTGGACATCAGTTTCCTCTCCTTTATTTTGCCATGTTAAATGATCACCTCCTCCTCCACAACCTCCTCCACAGCCGGCTCCCTCCTGACATCTTCACCGGACAGAGATGGACTTACAGGCACGTCAGACATCTTAAAAGAAGGAAGATATCAGAATCTGGAAAAACTGACCGGAAAACTTGAAGATTCGCCGGAATCTTCAAGGAAGTTTGAAGAACACAAGAAAACTTCCAATGAAGAAGAAGGAACAGACAAACACAAAGAAACAGAAGAAAGGATGTTGAAGTTTCAACAATGAATCTTCAAGATCGAGAAGATCTATGAAGATTAAACGGAAACTTCAAAGAAGACGGTGGCCGGAAAATTGAGAGAGAAAGGAAGGCAAGGAATACAAGAAAGAAGATTATGGGAATGTAACCGTTCACATAAACCTCAACGAGACTTATATACCCACTGCATTAATGGCAGTGGGATCCACGAAGGATGAATCAACCGTCATGCCTTTTCAAATTCAAAGGATAAGATGACGCCACGTGTCAACTCTGTCAACGGACGGACCAGATCATAAGTGGGAGAGAGCTTTCTGCTGAACACGTGCCGGATGAACGACACGTGTCAACAGATCTCACACTTTAAACAAATTGGGCGCGTGGAAGCACACGCGCCTGACAGGGAGCACGTGCCTATCGACACGTGGCATAATCTCAACCACGAAGACAGAACGTTAGGCGCGTGACGTCACACTCGCCTGACACCAGACGAAAGGTTGGAAACTGCAACAATAATGTGACATGTCTCAGTCTGCACGCCAGACAACAACCTGACACGTCAGCAACCATTAAACTTCCATCAGAAGGAACTGATCATTCGACCTCCAGGCGCATTAACTTCAAGTTATGAGAGACAAATTGAATGCCAATGATTTGAAATTTATTACAACTTCAGACCCGCATTAACCACCAGCGAGCATTCAATTCCACGGCGCAAATCTGATGTAAAATTACAAAAGACGTTCCCCGCCCAACTCCTACACAGGTACGGCGGAACACGTCCTCCCCAGCGTCAATCTGACGTAAAATCACAAAAGACGTTCCCCGCCCAACTCCTGCGCAGGTACGGCGGAACACGTCCTTCCTAGCATCAATCTGACGAAAAAATGAAAAAGACGTTCCCCGCCAAGCCTTTCAACATCCCATGGCGAGGCACGTCCAATAAGTTACAAGAACCACGAGCAGATGAGCTCTCATCCGCGACTACGTATTTTGAGTCTAGCGCTCCACCTTCTCACCAACGAGCAGGAGAAGCCCTAGACTAGGGGGACTTGAAGGGATAGGGAGCCTAATTCGAGAGGAGGCGTCCCTATCCCCATAAACAGGATCCTCGCACCAAGCTATGGCGCAAGGATCCACCTGCGCGCGAGCAACACAACAAACAGCATAGCGCGCCAAGGCAGCTGATAAGCAGCAAGCTACATCTAATAAGCGCGTACGGCCACACGCGGAATGTTCCCTCAACACTTTTAGTACGAGGTATAGAAGATAACAAAAGGAAGATTCACAAGGATCTGTGTCAGAATACGCACGAACAAGAGAAGGACAAGTGGCAGATAGTACAACTACTGAACGGCTCTACTGTACCCATGCTACCCACCGTGCTGCCATCCACAGTGACCAACATACCTCGCCAACTGTCAGACGTCACATCAGACGCCTAAGGCAGGCCCAGCCACTGCAGCAAGGACAGCATCACTGTTCACCACCCAGAACTTGCCACGTGTCCAGCTATAACAACGACCACACTGTAGCATGACGTCATCAACAGTATTTGGCCGTTTCCCGCCATTTTCAGGAAGAACATGGACTTGGGCCTTGACTGGGCTCAAGCTGACGACATGTCCCATGGGCCTCTTTATTCGGCCCACAACTATGCCTATAAATAGGGACACACTCCTTCTTGTAAAGGCATTCAGAAATCAACCATTGTAACACATACCACTCCTGTAACATTCCTCTCGTAATAATATCCTGGCAGTTACAGTGGACGTAGGTCGTTTCCGACCGAACCACTTACATCTCGTGTTTACACTTACTTCACACACACACTTCACAATCACTAAATCTCCTTACGGGTTAACCAACGAGGTTTGGGTAAAGGATTAATCCTGACGTAACATAAGTATAAACCACTCGGGGATTAGTTGTTTCTTCAGGGACCTTGGCCGCCAACTTCATCTGCTGCATAGTCTGTATAGTTAGCGGCCTGAAACGCACAACAATAATAATATTAAATAATAATAAATAATAAATTACAATAAATAATAAATAAATAATAATCATACATGGGCCTCATCGGGCGTGGTAAAATGCCATCCTCAATATGAGTCCACAAGTCGGTCGGGCAAACACGCAACGCTATGGCGGTGATGATCCCCCCGACCGGAATACCCCCCGCCTGATGCCTATGAGGGTAGCCACCAATGTACTCAGCAAAGCACCTATGAAGCGCAACCAGCATACCCCTGAGGATGCAGTAAAGATAGAAAAGCTCGGTCTGATTGACCATTTCGTTACAAGTACACCGTCCGGCAATAGACCAGCTAACCACTCGGCGTATGTAACGAATCAAAGGGTCCCGGATGTTGCTGTCCCTATCCGACCTGCACATGATAATAATAACATTATAAAATTTTCAGCAGAGTTTCCTCTGTTTTTGTACAAACCAGACAACAGAAGTCGTCTACAAAATCCCAAAACAATCAATTCTAAACAGATACAAACTATCTAAACAATGTATTATCAAAACTATTAAACATAAAGTGTGCCTTATGTTTAAACATAAGGCGCGCCTTATGTCTAACATAAAACGCCACTTAAAACTACACAATAACAAGAATAATGTTTTGAAAATAATAATAATACATCTCGCCGTCCGCCCCATACTGTGGACCACCGATAGTGGGCCAACACACCATCAGCATGTTCCCCCAGCGGGCCACCTCATAGGACCGTGGTCGAGCCTGTATACCCAGCCTTCCATACTATCCAATGCTAGAGGATCCCCATCATTCTGGTTAGCGTTTGCCATATCTGCAAAACAAGACAAAACAAAGATCATTATCACAACAACAATCAATTATCTACAAAAACACCTAAAACGCTTCGGATTTTTATAAACATTTCGGCAGAGTTTCCTCCGTTTTTTGTACGAACCAGACAACACAAGTCGTCTACAATATCCCAAAACAATCAATTAAACATAAAATGCCACTTATGTTTAACGCCATCTATGTTTAAACATAAGGCGCGCCTTATTTTAAACATAAAGCGCGCCTTATTTAAACACATAAAATGCCACAAACAGTTTAACGCCACTTATGTTTAAACATAAAGCGCGCCTCATTTTAAACATAAGGCGTTCCTTATGTTTAACATAAAACGCCACAAACACAATAAAAACGCCATTTAAAACTAGTCGTATATTATTATATTACCGATTTACAATAAAACGCCACATAAAACGCCACATGCACAATGCCGATTTACAATGCCTAAACTTATACAATAAAAACACCACATAACCATCCAACCAATTTTTGCCTAAACTACCATCCAACCAAATTTCGCCTAAACTACAATAACCATCCAACCAATTTTCGCCTAAACTACAACAAGAATATCATCAACAACAACAATAATTACAATAATAATACCTGGAAAAAAAACCCTCTTAAAGAGGAACTGATCGGTGGTGGTGGTGGGTCATGGAGGCCTCAACAGGGTGGTGGAGAGGGAAGCCGGTGGTGGTGGTTCGTGGTGGTAGTGGTTCGTGGTGGTGGAGGTTCGTGGTGGTGGTGGAGGGGTAGAGGGGTGCAGGAGGGTTGGCGGTGGTGTTAAATGGGTGGTGGGCGAGGGTCGGTGGTAGTGGTGGTGATGTAAAGAAGGCGGACGGTGGTGGATGGTGGTTTGTGGATGGTGGTTGTGGTGGTTTGTGGTGGAGGCGAGAGAGACAGAGAGATTAAGAGAGAGAGAGAGAGAGAGAGAGAGAGAGAGAGAGAGAGAGAGAGATAAGTTTTGGTGTAAAATGAAATTTTTGATCGACCGGCCCTTTTTCCCTAATTTCTGGGTTTATCCACGGCCGTGAAGGGCTCGACGGTCCGTGAGGGTCCATTAATTTTTTTTTTTTTTTTTACAAAAAAAAAATGAAACTTCCAAAGGAAGCTTTGTTTTCCATTGGCCGTGGAGGGCTCGACGGTCCGTTGAAGATTTCAGGGGACGGGCCGTGGAGGCCTAGATGGTCCGTGGAGGTTCATTCGATGGGTCGTGGAGAGGCCTAGTTGGGTCGTGGAGGTCCATTCGACGGGCCATGGGGGCCTCCACAACCCAAAGTTTTCCCAAAAAAAATTAGTTTTTAGTGTGTTTTATATATTTTAAGCTTGATATTTGTATTTTTTATAAAAAATAAAAAGTACATTCTTATCATAAGTATAAATTAGCGTATACAACATTTTTTTCCGTTAAATAATTCAGTATACATGATAAAAACAGTAACATACGATAAGCTAGGTTAAGTCAACATAGTCTCTCCTTATATGCACCTTTTGTAGACGATGTTGATACAACGTCTCCCACTCCATTGCCTGTTCATTTCGAAAATCACGCCACGCTCCATTCATTGTTGGCATTGGAGCGCCTTTTGCTAACTCAAGTGCGATGTAATGGCTCTTTTGAATCAAAGCAAACGATATGAACACATGGTCTTCAAAATTGCGTGGACCATCGAACATAAGAAAGAAGGTCTCACTGTTACCACCCTTACATAAAAAATGAACAACCACTCCAAATTTCTGAGCAATCAGCAATCCAGTGGAGGGCATATATCCATCAAATGGGTGATCAGGGCATTTCCAACTCCAGACCAATCTAATGTCCTGTATAGTTCGTTGTACCAACCGTGATCTACCCTGTTCAAAATTGGCTCCCACCAGTCTCTGCTCATCTCCATCTCCTCCATAAGTTGTGTGCGGATGAAGTGTCACTACTCCTCTGCCCACCCTAAACACACAGCAACGGATCGAAACCCACGGTTACCGTCCCCACGAACATTTCGAATGTTTGAAATGTATTGATGATATGTAGACGGAAGCCATATCTTAAACATGTCGATGACGAGTTTGTACCTGTCACCGTCAAACATTAAGATTTAATATGTGTATAAATATGTATGCATGTATGAATGTATATATCATTAGTTTGTACCTTTCGCCTATCAACAGTGGAAAATCTTCATCGTAAACAATCGATTTGTCCTTAGATTGTTTACCTTTTCTGAATGGTTGCTTCCCTAACGTTGAAAAATTTATACAATAATAATAATAATAATAATAATAATAATAATAATAACCACAGCCTTATCCTCCTTTTTTTGTTTTTCATTCGTTGTTGGCCACCCACGAGTATCGGTTTGTACCTCAGGAGGTTGATGGTCAGTCATTCTTGGATTCAGCACCGCCTTTATTTTCTGAAACATGCTTTTTTCACTTGCGGCAGTTGCGACTTTAGTTGATCCTTGAATGCATCCATTTCCCACTCAAATTGACACTCGGGAGTCTCAGCTTCTTCAAGCATATAATCAAGTCGTGTCCAGAAGAGGTCGATCTCGGACAGCGATACTTGTATACCTGTATTAAGAATTCACAGTTAATAATAATAATAATGTAGATAATAAAAACGTCTAAACAAAACAAAAACGCTTCGGATTTTTATAAAAAATTTTGGTAGATTTTCCTCTGTTTTTGTACGAACTAGACAACACAAGTCGTCTACAAAACGCTTCAAACATTTATAATTTTTACTATTATACCCCTATAATAATAATAATGATAATAATCTAGATAATAATAATAATAATAATAATAATAATAAGTATAAAAAATGATGTTACCTCTTCTTTCATACGAATCCGGTCGACATGCACATGGCAATCCAAAACTCGTCATAAATCGGTGCTCACAAGTACGTTTTGATTTCCTATAATAATCTATCTTATTGAGCTCGAGGACCAACATATCAAGCGCTGCATGGGAAACCTTACCAAGTATGTTTTTAAACATCGGTAAGTCATGGGGCACCTTTATCTTTGATCAACTGACTTCGAACGAGTGGTTTATCACTATGCGCTGTGACTCCATAACTTGGTCTATTTTCATCACAAGTACGTGGAGCGAGCTGTTCGGGCCCTTAATGTATCTCTTAAGATTTGCATGCTGACTCTCAACTCTGTTGGTCGTATTTTGACCAAATGTATAGTTTATGTGTGTCCATGCATGCACAAACATTTCTTTATAATCTCTGAGCCAAACTTCATGCATGTATTCAAAAACATCTGTAAAAAATACAATAACGATGTCAATAAAGAAAATATGTATGTATGCATGCATGCATGCAAAGCAAAAAATTAAAATATATACCCTTTCGACCGTCCTCACACAATCGTTCGTAGAGCCATTCAAGGTTGTATTCGTATAACTCTTCATTAGGAGAGTTACACAGTCGAGCCCAAGATAACAAAAATATATCCCAATCTTCGTTTGAAAATCCTGCTTTATAATATTTTGCAATATTTTGTTGAATATGCCACCTGCATAACAATACTAATAATAGTAATAGTTATTATAATAATAATAATAATAATAATAATAATTATTATTATTATTATTATTATTATTATTATTATTATTATAACAATATTTTGTGAAATGTGCTACCTGCATAACAACTTCGAAACTTTTGGGAAAACTGTATTACATGCTTTCATTAGAGCTAGATCTCTATCTGAAATAATTACACGTGGCCCCATACACTCTTGCAGCAAATCTCTGAGCCTCTCTAGCATCCATATGTAGGTACTCGTTTTCTCTTTAATGATAAATGCATGGGCGATACAAAACGACTTGTTTGTCGATGTAACACCCACAATTTGAACAAACGGGATTCTATACTCGTTCGTTCTGTTGGTGGAGTTGATCAACAACACATGTGGGAGGCATGCCAGAGATTGTACGAGACCCGGTGTACAAAGAATATATCCTCAACAGCATCTGTCTCCGGATTCTGCCGGGTGTAGTATGTAAATTTCTTTTAAACAAAGAGACTCTCGAGTATCTGCATAACAGTAATAATAACAATATTTAATATTTAACAATAATAATAATATTTATAATTAATAATAATATAATAATAATAATATTTAATAACAATACCTGCATTGGAGTTTAGTCGCCGTACATTGTGTGTTTAATCTTGTTTATGGTATTGTGTATGTCTCGTAGAATGCATACACTATTCGGGTTTTGTTCTCTAATAGCCAAATGTATGTTTGATGGGTCCATCCCCTAAAAATAAAGCCTTTCCACCATTTTTTCGTCGAGCGTGTCAGCCTCCTAGCAAACGTGTGACCATCAACATGTTTAAAAGGGTCGTGGTTATGATCCGGGTTTATTACCTCCAACTTCCAACCATTGTTGCCTAGCTTCCCTTTCAACTTAAAGGGACAGTTAATCTTTTTGCTACCCGAAACCCTAACTGTGGCTTTAGTTTGGTGTTCGCTACCACAGTCGCATCTCAACCATATCTTAATTTTTTTGCATCACATCCCTTGCCTTTTGAAATAGAACGTCCGGTCACTATGACGTAACCGCTAGCAAGGGCTCTATCGTAAACCCATTGTTTCAAATCTTCAACAGACCCGAATACCTAAAATTTATATAAGAGGATAGTCTAAATTTATACTAGTCTAAATTATATACCGCTGTAAATATATACTAGTTCAATCCAACAAACCATAAAACATGTAAATATATACTAGTGTAAATAAATAAACGCACGTGATCGGTTTGATACGAAACATCCGGGTTAGGTTCCACTTTTATGTCAACACCTTCAGAAGCACATTTCTCGTTGTCATCATCTTCCTCAAAGCCGTTATCACCTTCCTCGAAGTCCGTAGCACCATTCCCGCGCGAATGGTAAGTCCCGTATGTGTACTGCGGGTAGCTTGGTGGTACGAAAAATGACTCCTCTTCCTCTACATATTACTGGTTCAGATCGGGCAGCATCTTCCCATCATTACCACGAACTCCAGATTTAACCTCCTCGTCACCAACTTGAACCCCGGGTCCGAAAAGGCTTTCAGAGACGTAGGACTCATTCAGAGACAGGTCATCGGTTGAAAAACTATGTAAATATGACATCGTGAGACTGGGAAGTCAAAATGGGCCGAGGGAATAGTAGTGGTGATGTTTGAAATTTTGTTTGGAATGAGGAAGAAGCTGCTCCCGTTGGTGTTAAATTGTAAAATGTGCATACCTACCACTTTTTCACGGCCCATTGAGGTCTCCACGGCTCGTGGGAAAGCACCTTTTCAGTCAGAACCCCCTGCTTTTGCAGGGAGTTCAGAATGACACCTCGTACTAGGACGGACCGTGGGGGCCTCCACGGCCCGTCGTTTTTCAATTTTTTGGCCTCCACGGCCCATTGTGGCCTCCACGACCCGTCCTAGGGGATGTATAGGGTTTCTTAGGGGATGTGTAAATAACATCACCCTTTATTTTTAATTTTTAATTTAGAATTTTTAAATACTTTAATACGAAAATATTTTACTCCGTAATGTTTTATTGTAACTAGTGGGACTACCCGCGCTTCGCGGCGGGAATCCGGTAGGTTTGATCGTTTCCATGTTTCGACACCGGCACTCGCTATAACAATCGTAAACCATAAAAGTTCACATATTTTTCTTTTTAATTTTCCCACAGGCTTTTATTTGATTGAATAATCATAATATTGTTCATGAAGCTTTAAAACTGGCTAGAATTTGTATATAAAATATAGTATGCCAAAGCACTCATCAAAACGATGAACGTACATAGTATTTATACTATTTACATGCAATTACTTACAATATAATTTCATACCAAACTCAAGGAAATCACCACTTCATCAGTGTATACAGGTTGCCCAAAACTTGTCTTGACATTTGATTTGGTGGCTGCAAATTCAATATGTAAGTAGCTAATGCTTTTATACCTTCGAGTGATTGTAAAAATGGTAAACTCTTCAGATACATGCATCAGATTAGTTGGCTCCTTCAAAGCAAGATGCAGATTCACCAATTGAACATAAAAACGACCAATTACTATGGTGCCTCAATTCAAAGAAGAGAACTGGTTGGCACATAATGTAAGCCAAAGCCGAGACGAAAACAACAAACTGGAAAAGAAAGGCGATTAACACTGATCTAGCAATGAAACGAAAATTACCTCTAGGGGCCATGTAATTGATGGTCTTCCAAAATTCCAAAGTTTGTGTCGCTGAGGAACAGAGCCAGTGCATCCAACGGCAATGAAAGTAATAGTAATTCCCCTAACAGCACTTCAAAGAAAGCATAACAACATAAGACAAACATAATGAAAAAAAAAAATACTTGATTTTAGGTAATTAAATTTAGGGCCTCTATTTGTATAAGCTTACTGAGAACCTCTGATCTAGCGATGGCAATCGGGTAGAAACGTTTTAAATGGGTCAGACATGACATTATCAATATACTTGGTAAACACTAACACAACACAACACGGTTAATTAATCACACATTTACTCCAAACACAAATTCGAACAGGTATAATAAACGCATTACACGACAAACCTGTGTAAGCATGATTAATTTAACTCGTTTAGTAACACGACGCGACCTGGCCCAACCCAACATGACTCGACTCGACTCGACCCGACCAAACCCACGAAACCCATAAGCTAATAGTTCTACATTTTTTACCCGCAAAACAGAATCATCAACTTTTATTTATGCCTACGGTTTGTGAATATAACGAAGCTTTTGTCACCTGCAAGAAAAAAATAGGTAAATTTAAAAGACCAAAACCACCATCTTAAATGAAAATAAAGAAAAATAAGAGAAAAAACTTGGTTGAAATAGCAGGTTCAGGAACTAACCGAAGCCTTCATTTATAGTGGTTTATCAGTAGCACCCTGTACCCAAGAGGTAAACATTCATAGCTCCAATCCCAACGTCATCTTTTTCTAGTTTTGATTTCTTAAGTATACAAAACATATTTACTTGTGACCATAATTGGTGCTATTTTAGCACCACTTAACAATATAATGCAGTTAAGATTTAATTATCCAATTGTACACAAACAATCATATAACAGAATTATCCAAACGGATGGGAAATTGAAATTTAATTTACACCAAAAACTACATTCTCTCATTAATATGTCAAGATGATGAAAGGATTAATCTAAACATGTGAAATACAATGATTATTAATTAAGCAGTTCAAAGTTGAAGAACCTTACCAACCTAATAAAAATTCTATTGAGAGTACAAGTATCTAGAGAAGGATACCTAAGTTTACATACAAAATCAATCGCAATTCATAGCATGCAATTCGTAGTAATCCGTATGCATGTTCATGGCCTTATGTGGCTCAGATTGTGCAGAAATATAATACCACCATGGCTGCAAGGTAGAGTGCAAATGAACATCTGCCATCCTATAACCTTGCCACGCCATGGTGAGATCTTCATTCAATTTTTACAATCATCACAGCCTTAACAGAGCCAAGTTCTCCATCCCACTTTTGGTCAGGTCTACAAACTTATTACAGGAACCGCAAAACCCTAGTCGATCAAAGGGTGAGAACCATCAAGTAATCAACCACAAAAAAACATAGCAATTACCAAAAAGTAAAGAGAGGATTTACACCCATCATCACTCAGAATCAACCTTTAAATGAGCCTAAGCTCACAACAATGAGTAACAAACAGAGCGTTCTGCACACATCACCTTCGAAGGACGAACCCAAAGAGCTCTAAGATGCGCCTATGCGCATCACCATCCACCATACCATTGAAACCGGAAACAAAGGGAACCAAATCGACGTTACCCCAAATTGTCACAACAATAAAATCATCGACCCAAGCCAACAATAAAAATGTGTGCTTTAGGGTTACATGTTTGTTATTGCATCAAAATGTCGCGTTGTTGGTAGTGAGCTGGGGTAGTAAACGATGGTGGTGAACAAAGGGGGTGGATGGTCGTGATGGCGGCTACCGGTGGCGCTGGTGGTGATTTTGGGTGGTTGTTTAATCGTGGCAACCGTCATCAAACGATGCTTTCAAAAACGAAGCAAATCCATAGATCTCAACACTACCAACCATAACCATACGACAGACGAAACCGGCGCCATCACAACCACCAAACACAACCACCACCACCAACCGACGACCAGGAACACCTAGGTCACCACCACCACCGGCCAGTCGCGACTACAACCTTCACGAAACCATACGACCACAAAACCTGGGAGTTATCAAGCATTTATAGGGGTGGAAACTTATTAGGGTTTGGAGGTTCACCTTAGCCGGATCAAAGACGCAGCTTCCGTTGTAAGCCGGAGATCCTTCGGTTGATGTGGATGAGGTGGGTAGAGACGATGATGACCAGAAACCCGCCAACTCCTCTCTCTGTCTTCCCTGATCTCTCTCTGTCTCTCTGTGAGTGAGTATGTGTGTGTAAGGTTTGTGCTTGAGGGTAGGTAGGGATGATTAGGTCAACAAAATGACACCAATGCCCCTGAAAAACAGCTAAATTACGAAAGTGGCATATCACTGTTCATCTTCAGTTTTCTATTATACATAGTATAATTATCGGTGAGACATTTGAAATGTTAGAAAGAAATCTAATGATAATTATAATAATATCTCTAATATTGTTTAAATAATGATAATAAGTAAATAAATTATGACCCTATCTATGTAAACGAAAGCAATTAGATATTATATGGTCACTAGATTATATCCCAGAAGCGTCCTGGGTTGAAAATCTAATTTGAAATGTCAATTTTACATCTGAAATAGACTGATGTGTTTTACAGTTACATGCAGGAAAGCTTCGGGTAGCACTTAACCTAAAATAATTAACAATGTATCTCCAATGCTAGTGCATAACATTAAACAATGTATAACTCTAATATTAAAACCTAACCTAAAATAATGTACAACTCCAATGCTAACACATGTTGTAAATAAAATTCATATTTACTGGTTTGAACATAATTAATGACTTGTCTATACATGATTAATGAATAACCTGAACACTTTGTGTTTTTTTCCTGTACGAACAAAACCACACAAAAAAATAGTCGTTTTTTTCTCCGTTTTTTATATAGCACTATGGTACCCGTTGGAAAGATAATAAAACGCTCGTTAATTTGGTGAAAGTTTTTTCTTTAAAAAATCTCGTATATAAAAGATATTAACGTTTAAAAGTTATGGGAGGAAACATTAGAGATAAAAATCTAATTTTGTTTTTAAATTTTAAATTATTATTTTCCTAAAATAAAGTCTTGCCACATGAATGACACATGGCACACTCAATGAAGAGAATACCCTCTTTGAGTGTCATGTCATTAAAATGACTTTGGTTTATTATATGTATAGATAGATATAGATTATAGGGGCATGAATAAGCATGATAATGCCCTCAACATCATCCCCTTGGCATTATGAGGTTGGGGCATTTCTAGTATAATGCCCAAATAGGATAAAAAATATGGAAAGTAATAACTAAAAAGGACATTAAATGGTTTTAACCATTACACATTTTTTTTAATGGCATTATAATAATGATGTGGTGGAAAATGTCCCCTAAGGGACATGGACCACATCATTCAGCCCATCGGTTTTGAAGGTAACATAATTGTTATTGTTATATGTTTTAGGGTTTTTGAAATTGTGTATGTCCAAAATTAATTTCGATTCCTTTGGATCTAAAGTTTTAGTGTTTTGATTTCGATTTCGAAGGTAACTATTTTTTAGTCTTTTGATTTCAGAATTTGCAAAACCAAAATTAATTTCGATAGCTTTGTTTCTAAAGCACATATTTTTTAGGGTTGTACATATTTTGCAACTGCGCATTAGTATACAGTTATCTTTTGTTAGGAGATAATGGAATCATCTGGTGCGCCGTGGGTCGATAGACATGAAGCTGTACACCTGAGGATCCTGGAAGATGCATGGCCCGGGGAATACTGTGTACTCGTCCTACAAAGAAAATGGTGTACAGGTTCATCTGTTGAAGGTGCCTTCTGAGTTTACATGTTCGATGTTGCATTATCTTGTCAAAAGTGTAGCAGGTTCAGACCCCTTTTTCCTTACTTACAAACGTCCAATGCTTGTGAATGATGATCCCACCGTTACGTTTTTGCCCATATCAATCAACAATTACCAGGATTTGAAGGTCCACTTTCTGGATCACATGAAAGAACAGCTAGCTTCTGGTAAACCTATTGAGTTGTATCACGCCGTGGCTGAAAACTTATTTGTCTTTCTTGTTTCTTGGATTTGGATTTATGTTTTCTTTCTTGTTAGATTTGCATCTGATCTGCCTTTTTTTATTGTACAGTTTTAAATCTCTAGTTCAATTTTCACTATTCTAATCATTTGCTTTTTAGAAGGATTGCATGTGTTGGTAATCTGCATTATTGTTTTTCTTCATTTTATAAGTGGATATGTTGTCTTTCGTAATGTCTACAAACTTAGTTTGCAAATGATACATAGTCGTATGCCATCGTTGTTCAAATGGCTCTTTGATGATTCATGAGCGTTCAGTTCACACTAGTCATCTAACAATTTGATACGTGCCTCGCCTTGGAGTTGTTTCATGCACTAAAATGATTCTACACGAAAAAAATGGTGTGAACGAGTCTTAGCGAACAAACACAAATAAATGAATGAGCATGAACAAACATTTACAAACGTCATGTATTCATATATGTTCGTAAATGAACTTTTTGTTGAACGATACTAAATATAACTCATTTAGTAGGTGAAGGGATATGGTATCAAAACATTATAAATACCATACCATCGCCCAACTAGAACCGGCATCGCCTGACGTCCATCCGCCCGTTTTACGTCAGCGGATCGTTTAGCGTCATCCGCCCGTTTTACGTCAGCGGAACGTCTGGCGTCCAACCGCCTGTTTTACGTCAGCGGTACACCCTGGCGTCCAACCGACGCCAGGCGCAACAATGTCCGCCCGTTTCACGTCAGCGGACCCAACATACTTCGAAGCTTCCTCAGCAAGCCAAAGGAAGCTTCACCAACACAACTGGAAGATGCCTTTTGGGGCAGCTTTGGGACTCAACCCTGCCCCAAAAGAAATATCTCTGACGCAACAGGCTGTCCGTCAGAGTTCCTCTCCAATCAGAAGACTGCTCTCAGACTGACATGCAGAAAGGACGACGACGTGGCAACCTCCCAGCCAAGATATCTTCCTGACAAGCAGACTTTCTCAACCTATCCCGAAGTCCGAGAAAAGGTATGATTACCCACCGCCCTCGGTCTACCAACAGGCGGGCGCCACGTGTCCGTCGACCTTCAGCGTCCACTCGATGGGCGCCACGTGTACAGTAATCAGGACGGTAACATCCCCCCTTAGTATTTTACTTTCTCCTTTTTATCAAAACCCACTTGCACCAAATGGGATTAAGGACTTGGGCCGGATTATGGAGACGCCTCTACCTGGGCCAGGCCCCATTAAGGGTAGAGGATGGGCTGAGAAAGTATGATAGCTAGGTACTATAAAAGGAGGAGCCCCTTCTCCTTTTATTGGCATCTAAGATCTCTCACACTTTCATTCAAGAGGAATACGAACTCTTTCGTGTCTTCTTCAACCCCTTGTTTATTATACTAACTTTTAGAGGCTCGGCTCTTCTAATCGGTAGTCTCCTAAACTCCCTGGTCTTGTCCTTAAACCCTTACGTATTTTCCAAACACACTCTCTTTGCAAAATACCGTAGGATCACATACTGGATTAGCGCCCGTTCGGTAATCCAGGATTCGTGTTTCTTCAGTAGGGGATTTATCAAATAAAACATTGCTTAATTTAGAAGATAGTTCATTGTTTCAGGTTTTAAGAAAATTCATACTTGTATCAGAAATCAAAGCTAGCAGGCAAATTTGATCACCTTTTGTTCTTACATTGAGGAGATCAATTGTTGGGTATGAGCAACTCTTTTGCGTATGCGCACACAAAATGTTTCACAAAATGCCTTTTCATTATTCGTTATTGAAGTTGCACGCTAATTTTATTACCATAAACTAGGGGTATCTTTTGAGATAATATGAAGCAATGAATTAAAGATACAATCATAATTTATGATGGAAAGAGTCGTTTTCGGAAATGAAAATTATGTATAATTAACTAGCTTTTATCCCGGGAGTGTCCCGGGGTTGAAAAATATAACAATTTTAATAATATTAATACTAATAGTAATAATTATTATCCTTGTAATTAAATAAATAAAAAAATAACCTTGCTATAAGGTGACACCATGTGTTGCAGTGTTGCGCGATTCTTTCTCCTAGCTTCTCTTGATGAAGTATACCTATGCATCTTTAAAAGAGTAAAATTCCAATGAAAGCATGGTGATTAAGCTGAATTTCAACATCATAGATAAAAACCTGGTTTAAAAGAAAAAACATTATTAATGAATAACCTGAACACTTTGTGTTTTTTTCCTGTATGAACGAAACCCCACAAAAAAAATAGTTGTTTTTTTCTCCGTTTTTTATATAGAACTATGGTACTCGTTGGAAAAATAATAAAACGCTCGTTAATTTGGTGTAACTTTTTTCTTTAAAATATCTCGTATATAAAAGATGTTAACGTTTAAAAATTATGAGAGAAAAATAAGAGAGAAAATTTTAAATTTGTTTTTAAATTCTTTTTTCTTAAAATAACTCAATTTAAATTTAGTAGATTAGGTTTTATATTATTATTTATTTATTTTTAATTTGCCACATGGCATGACACATGGCACACTTAAGGAGAAGAATCCCTCCTTGAATGTCATGTCATTAAAATGGTTTTCTTAGGCCTCCATTGAATGTCACCTCATTAATATTTAATTCTTTTATTATAAGTTATTGATTTTTTTTTTTTTTTTTTTTTGGATAAAAACATTGGTTACATGTATTATGCAAAGACAGATTTTCAACAAGTAAAATCCCTAATCTTCAACATAGTCGTGTCATGTAACATCTAATTCCACATACCAAAGTAGTATACATTAATGTAAGATGCGTTTTAGTAAATTTGGGGTGTTACAACTTTACTCCTCTTAAAGAGGGTTTTGTCCGCGAAACCAGACACTTACCGTATAGGTGGGGGACCTAACTCCCTGTCTCCTTAATTGGACACACCCCTAGGGTTGGCAATTTCAGACACGAACACGAATACCCGACACGAACCTACACGATTTTAATAGGTACAGGTGTGACCTTAACAGGTTTCGTGTCTAAACAGGTTAAATACTTATTTACCTGTTTAGTACCCGTTAAGACATATTAAGATTTTGTTAAAAAAATATAGGTTGTGGGGGTGGAGTATTAGAGTTATACGTTTTTACTATGCGGAATTCTACCTTTTTAATGCTTGATGGTACCATTTAACGTGTCATATTTGGAATACATGTTTGTGTATTATTGTATTAACCTGCTATAAATAGGTATTATTGTGTCTTATCGTGTTAACTTGGTATAAACTGGTATTATTGTGACACCTGCCAGAATCCCAGGTCATGATCCGTACACACTCACACCAATTTTGTCATTTTCAGTTGTGCATTAGACATTTTATTACATTAAATGTGCCACCCCGAGTCTAGCAAGGCCCAGAATAGTTCAGGAATTCATTACAATAATCCGTTTACACATGTGAAGGGATAGGGAGCCCAATCTGAAGGGCGTCCCTATCCCCGCACAATAACCCCACGCCAGATCAGGGTGCGGGAACACACTCGCGCGGAGACAAGCAATCAACATGTCTCGCGCGCAAGAGCATACGATGAGCAACATACAACACCTGATACGCGCGTGTCACCACGCGCGGAATCTTCCCTTGGCATCTCTCATATGAAGTACAAAGAACGGCAGAAGGAAGATTCAGGAAGATCCATGTCAGAGTACACACCAGCAAGAGAAGGACATGTGGCAGATCGTACAAAAGGCGAACGGCTGCACTGTGCATGCTGTCGTGAATAGTGACCAGCAGGCATTACCTCGCCAACTGTCAGACGTCACATCAGACAGCAGGGATAGCCTGAACACTGCAGCAGGTACGACGTTACTGTGCACCACCAGAAGTCTGCCACGTGTCCGGCTACAACAACGACCACACTATAGCATGACGTCATCAACAGTAACCCGCCTTTTCCCGCCATTCTCAGAGGAACCATGGGCTTGGGCCTCGGCTGGGCCCAAACCAATGGTGTCGTCCGTGGGCCATCCCATGCAGCCCACCGTGGTGCCTATAAATAAGATTACATGCAACCCTTGTAGATTCATTCAGAAACAACCATCTCTACTACACTCATTGTAATCTCTCTTGTTATCAATAATACTCCGGTGTACTTACAGTGGACGTAGGTCATTAACGACCGAACCACTTAACTCTCGTGTTCTCACACACTTCATACACACATTCACTTACACTAACACTCATACGGGTTACCATCACGGTTTGGGTAAAGGATTAATCTGACAGCAACGTAAGTATTAACCCCCCGGTGATTAGTCTTATTCTCCGGTATACTTATTGTTTCTTCAACATGCAAGACCTGAACAATCCGACACACTGGGGAATGGACTCGTACAATGGAACTCAAAACATACATAACACAAGTTAAACAAAGAAATCAACACATGACAATATATGTGTTTAACACCATGATGGCTACCAAATAACAATCCATACTCATGGTATCAACAATTTGGCAAAATATCATGAACACACCATGATTAGTCAATGAATTTAAAGGAATTCATCCCATGATCATACTAAATTCGGCTATGTCTAGGCATAAATCATATGAAGAACTTGATTACAATTAACATGATGCAACTACCCATATGTATGTATACATACGGCCACAATACACACACCCATGATGATGCCTTGATTGATAACTTATTTATATACACATATGTATACATAGCCGAATGCACACACACATATGTACATTCCATACATCACACAAAAGCCAAGAATTACCATAAGTAAAACACTAGCCACTCTAAACATTTATTTTACACATTTTGACTTGCCACAAGTGCATCAATGTTCTTTTCCCATGAAATTTAGCAAACATTCCTAATAAAAGATATGTTCCACATGATTTTGGATCTTTCTAAACTCACACAACATACAATACATGTATATATATGTATATAATCGGACACACACACACATATTGTCACACCCCAACTGATGGCGGAATACATCGGGGCGAGACTTGGGATAGATTGTTTAAAGACTTCATGACACTAGAATTCGTGACAATATGATTTAAAGATAAAATTTCATTCATAGCATAATTATCGTCTAAAAAAGATAACAGAATACAAATTGTTTTCATGAAAAGAGAATTACGACATCAAAATATAGAACTTAAACTAGTGTGAGTTTCTAGTCCAATCCTAAGTAGATTTCTTGAATATCCTGCATCAAACATTTCCTGCAACATGTATAAAATATCCGTCAACACATAAAGCATTGGTGAGCATACTAGTTTTAGTTTACATACATAGTATTTTAGAATGGTTTACTCAAATCTCATACTATAGCATTGCACATACCTATCATACAAAAGACATAACTCAAACCCGCGAGTACCACAGCGTATACCTAACATATTCATGTTAGGCCGTTTAAATCTTAACAATGACCCATAAAGGGGGCGGTGTGCTAGTCCTATAGCGCTATACATGTTAAGTGGGCTAATAATAGTTAATGATTTATGTCTAAGTATCTAAGAATCATAAGCATGGCAAGTAGCATATAAGTATGTTTAATAGATTGAGCATGAGTGTTTATGAAAGCATTAGTGTGTTTTGCATAAGATACATGTTTACACCCCAAAAGTGATAAAGAGTAAAAAGGGGACAAGTATGAACTCACCTTTGGGTGCGTTTAGTAAGGCTCCAAAGATGAGTCTTGGGGGGTTAGTTCCTTAGCCTTGGTTAACTAGAATTAAAGAATAAAGGGTCTTAGGTTCGAGTTTAGGTTATAGATTCACGAGAGTCATGCAAGCCTTTTAGGCAAACCATGCACAAATTGCCTTTTGGGCAATCCGGATGGTCATGAGATTAAGTTAGACCAAGCACAAAACCATCATAGATGATTCGGATGGTATAAAGTTAGAAATGTGAATCCATTTGATAGGTTCATGTCATAACCACTTCGCTTATGGAATAAACGTGGGTTTTGGACACGGGATTTCCCCTTTCTAGTGTGGATAAATCTGTAGCACAAGAAGGGTCAAGAGAGTTGGTAAGGTAGGGTGTAACCACAAACCTTCCAAAGATTAATAATAAACTAGTAAGATAGAAACTTGAAAGTATATGTTTATATTATTATATAGTATAATTCAGAAAACAACCACCTTTGGAACCTCTTTTAGGTGCTCTATCCTTATCACACTTATGTGGATAAATATGGGGAAGATCCTAGAGGTTTCTCTAAGGGGTTAGAAGAATAAAAGAAGTGAAGAAAGAAGAATAAAGTTGGAGTTTATGAGAGAACTCACTTAGAAGTGGACTTCCACTCTTGGAATTTCTTTGGAGAATTGGGAGATTTAGAGAGGATTTAGAAATGAGCAAGTGTTAGAATGGGTAGAAGTGGTGTATTTATAGTTGGGGTGAATGGGTTGGGTATTTAATGAATTAATTAGGGTGGTTAGAAGTTAATTAAGTGGTAATTATATCTTAAAAAAAAGAAAAAATAAATAAATAAATGACAAAAAAAATGGACGGCAATTTTTTTACATAACATTTCATGTTATGTTTTTTTTTTTGTATTATTATTATTATTATTATTATTATTATTATTATATATATATATGTTTTATTAATAATAAATATATATTAAGATCTTAACTAAATAAGTTCCTTGTTATAACGTCTAAATTGAATAGGGTAAAAATATAATGGCGACTCGTCATGAATCGGTATGAGTAACATAAAAGAAGTGAGTAACGGCAAGCTTGGAATCTGTTTAAATATAGCATTCATAATACAAGAAAATTAAGAATCACGCGACGTTACATAAAGTTTGCGTCGCGTAGAATTTATAGATTAAGATTAAATGCAATTGATAAAATACTTTTCCATTGATCATAAGCTCGGGATTACAAGGGTGTAAAAATGACAAGATACAAGAATACAAGGACTAGAATGGAAAATACGAAAAATATGAATGTTACAGTCTCCCCTACTTTAGGAAATTTCGTCTCGAAATTTATTCAAGTGGCTTGACTAAAAAGATGTGGGTACTTTTTCTTCATTTGTTCTTCATGTTCCCAAGTGAATTCGGGTCCATTCTTCGATTCCCAACGAACTTTAACTAGCGGAATACGTTTTTGTTTGAGTTGTTTGACTTCACGATCCGTTATTTCCACTGGTTTTTCGACGAAATGCATAGTCTCGTCAATTCGTACATCATCAAGAGGAATGTGTATGTTCCCTTCGGCTAAACACTTCTTCAAATTAGAAACATGAAAGGTGGGATGGACATTGTTGAGTTCTTGGGGTAACTCGAGCTTGTAAGCCACTTTCCCGATTCGCTCAATGATCTTGAACGGTCCAACGTACCGTGGAGCTAACTTTCCTTTCTTTCCAAATCTGACTACTCCTTTCCAAGGAGAGACCTTAAGGAGTACTTGATCACCAATATTGAATTCAAGGGGTTTTCGCCGCTTGTCAGCATAGCTTTTCTGACGGCTTCGAGCAGCTAAGAGATTATCACGGATCTGGATGATTTTGTTGGTCGTTTCCTGGATGATTTCGGGACCAGTGATTTGTGCTTCACCAATCTCGTGCCAATATATAGGAGAACGACACTTTCGGTCATAGAGAACTTCGAATGGAGCCATTTGGATGCTGGTATGGTAGCTGTTATTGTACGAGAACTCGACCAATGGTAAATGAGCATCCCAGTTTCTACTAAAGTCGATTACACAAGATCGAATCATGTTCTCAAGAATCTGGATCGTACGTTCAGTTTGACCATCAGATTGAGGATGAAAAGTTGTACTAAGATTAAGCTGAGTTCCCATGGCAGCCTGAAATGTTTCCCAAAGACGGGAGGTGAATCGACCATCACGGTCTGAGATGATGTCAAGAGGAATACCATGACGACAAATGATTTCCTTAGTGTAGATATGGACTAGCTTCTCAACTTTGTAATCTTCCCGAATGGGAAGGAAGTGAGCTGACTTGGTTAAACGATCAATGATTACCCAAATACTATCATGTCCGGATGATGTTCAAGGGAGCTTGGTAATAAAATCCATAGCAATACTTTCCCATTTCCACATGGGGACTTCGGGCTGTTCAAGCAAACCCGATGGTCGTTGGTGCTCGGCTTTTACTTTGGAGCAAGTGAGACATTTGGACACAAAGAGAGCAATGTCCTTTTTCATACCGGGCCACCAATAAATGTGACGGAGATCTTGATACATTTTATCCGCACCGGGATGAATAGAGTATCGGGATTTATGCGCTTCATTCATTATAAGAGTACGAAGGTCATTACGACTGGGAACCCAAATACGATCAAGATAATAAAGAATTCCATTTGCCTTGGACTCCAAGTGTTACTCGGCACCACAAGACATTTCTTCGTATAGAGTATTTTCATTGACCGATGTATGTTGAGCGTCTCGAATACGATTAAATAGATCATTTTGAAATTGAGAGCTACGAAGACGGTCGATTTCTCGGATGTTGCATAGAACTGCATGACTTTTTCGACTAAGAGCATCGGCTACTACATTCGCTTTACCAGGATGATAGCGAATTTCGCAATCGTAGTCGTTTAACAATTTGACCCACCGTCGTTGTCGTATGTTAAGATCTTTTTGATTAAAAATGTGTTGCAGGCTTTTGTGGTCGGTAAAAAAAACACATTTCGTACCATAGAGGTAATGTCTCCAGATTTTTAAGGCAAAAACTACGGCACCAAGTTCGAGATCGTGAGTGGTGTAGTTCTTCTCGTGGATTTTGAGTTGCCTTGATGCATAGGCGATGACTTTGCCTCGTTGCATAAGAACGCAACCAAGACCTTGATTCGATGCATCACAATAAACCACGAAATCATCATTCCCCTCGGGAAGAGCTAGAATAGGAGCATCACAAAGCATAGACTTGAGGGTTTCAAAGGCTTCTTCTTGCTTAGGACCCCAAATGAAAGGTTGGGATTTTTGAGTCGAAGCGGTGAGTGGTGTAGCAATTTTGGAAAAGTTGGAGATGAACCGTCGGTAGTAACCCGCCAATCCTAGAAAGGAACGAACTTCAGTAGGAGATTTTGGTGCAATCCAATTTTTAACGGCTTCAATTTTGGCAGGATCAACATGAATACCCCTATCGTTCACAATATGCCCAAGGAATTGAACTTCTTTTAACCAAAATTCACATTTAGAGAACTTGGCATAAAGTCGTTCGGCACGTAGGAGTTCTACAATCAAACGGAGATGTCGTTTATGGTCGTCTTCGGATTTGGAATAGATCAAGATGTCATCAATGAAGACAATCACAAAACGATCCAAATAAGGTTTACACACTCGATTCATTAGATCCATGAATACTGCGGGTGCATTGGTTAAACCGAAAGGCATCACTATGAACTCGTAGTGACCATATCTTGTGCGAAAGGCAGTTTTTGGAATATCTTCTTCGTGGATTTGAAGTTGATAGTATCCAGAACGAAGATCGATTTTTAAGAAACAAGTAGCTCCTTGGAGCTGGTCAAAGAGATCATCAATGCGTGGGAGAGGGTATCGGTTTTTGATAGTAAGCTTGTTAAGCTCACGATAATCGATGCACATACGAAAAGATTCATCTTTCTTTTTAACAAACAAAACAGGAGCACCCCAGGGAGAAGTACTCGGGCATATGAAGCCTTTTTCGAGCAATTCTTGGAGTTGACTAGCAAGTTCTTGCATTTCGGAAGGTGCAAGATGATAAGGAGCTTTTGCAACAGGTGCAGCACCGGGTATGAGGTCAATGCGAAGTTCAACAGAACGAGCAGGAGGAAGACTGGGTAGATCTTCGGGAAAGACCTCGGGAAAGTCACAAACGACATGTATGTCTTTTATGCCTTTTTCCTTGTCTTTGGTTGTTACCACATGAGCCAAGAATGCAACATATTCCTTACGGATATACTTTCGAGCTTTGGTACAAGACATGAGTTTGAGTCCTTTGAAGGCTTTCTCACCATAGATTTGTAAAGTGTCACCGCTAGGAAGCGGTATACGGATAAATTTTTAAAAGCAAACAACTTCGGCATGATGTTTTGCAAGCCAATCCATGCCTACTACGATGTCAAAACTTCCCAATTGCATAGGATTTAGATCTATGGAGAAATCATGGTCATTAAGATTCAAGGTGCAGTTTTTGATAATGAAATCAATAGAGATGGGTTCACCATTTGCGACTTCAACGGTGAAAGGTTTCGATAATTTAGATCGTGCACAAGCAAGTAAGGGTTCAAATTCTAGAGACACAAAGCTCTTATCCGCACCAGTATCAAAAAGTATAGAAGCATAAGATCCATTAACAAGGAGCGTACCGTTCACAACATCATTTTCAGTTTGAGCTTGGGCCGCATTGAGGTTGAAAGCGCAACCCCTTGGTGGTTGATTTTGAGCCGGAGCTTGAACTTGGTTGTTGTGGGTACATTGAGGAGCAAAATGATTAGGATCACCACACTTGAAACATGCACGCCCATTGCCGATGGCTAGAGGAGGTTGGTTAGCAGCTCGGGGTTGGTTAACAACTTGAGGTTGGTTGTTTTGGGTTCTAGGGCCGGTTTTGCAAGTTTGGACAAGGTGCCCATAGCGGTTACAATTGGTACAGAAACAGCAAGTAGAGGTTGGTGGGTGATGAAAATGGCACGTGTTACATTTTGGGAAAGAGCTGGTGTAGGGTTTCTTGGCAGGCACTTGGTTAAGAGGAGTTGGAGCTTGAGCTTCGGTGGATGGAATGGTAACGGCATAGTTTTGGGTTCGGGACTTGCGTTTGCGGTTATTGCTATGGGTTGGTGGGGTTTTGGCTTCCTTTGGTTTGTCGGTGGGAATGGTGGTGGTTTGATTGACGGTTTTGGTGGTGTTTGGGATAGTTAAGGTTCCATCTTTCACTTGGTTATCCGAGATTTTGGAAGCTAAACGAATGGCTTTTTCTAGGGTGGTGGGTTCGGCTCCTTCAACGATATCACGAACACTCGTTGGGAGGCCTTTGAGATACTTAGCTATGATTCTCTTAGTGGTGTGGAATTGGTGAGGTACAAGGACAAGGAGTTGCCTGAAACAATTGGTATAGGTTGCGTTATCACCACTGTTTTGCTTGAGTTTCCAAAACTCGTCTTCGAGTCGCTCAATCTCTTGCGCGGGGCAGAACTCCTCAATCATGAGTTGCTTGAGTTCCTCCCACGGCAGAGCTAAAGCGGCTTCGTTTCCACGGGTGGCTCTCTCGCTTTTCTACCACTCGAATGCCCTTGATTTGAAGACACTGGTGGCGTGACGAGTGCGGAGATCCTCAGGGCATTCGCTATTGATGAAAACTAGCTCGATGTGGTCGAACCATTTGAGCATAGCGGTAGCACCATCGTTTCCCGTAAAAGAGTCGGGTCGATGCAGGTTAAATTGCTTAAAGGTGAAGGAGGTAGCTTTGGAGGATTCGGCTCTTGAGTCAACTGAACCGTGAGGGCTTACGGAGGCTTGGATTTTGCTAACCACATCGGGTATGACCTTGGCCATTTGCTTGGCCATGAAATATAGCATTTTCTTGTTGGTGCTTTGCTTAGAGTTCTTGCTTGACATACGGTTTGACATGGAAGACATCTATAGAATAAACAAAAGGATTATGAGCTTTGATCAATGGTTTATTTGTATAAAGTTTGCATTTTGTCTTTGTTTTTAGATGTGAATTAAGCATACAATGCACATAGTGTCAAATAGTTCAAGTAGCATGTAGTTTCACATTGTTTTACAAAGCATAACACATAAGTATAAGCAAGTATAGTGCATTTAGACAATATAAAGTAGCTTTGATTAGTGTTGGTTTGCGATTATTAGTATTGTTTGGAGATTGCTAGAGTACTAGAGATGCGAGTCTTGAGAGCCTTTGCGAGTAGTGAAAAAAATTAAATCGAATATATGTAGTGAAAACTAGGGGTGTAAATGACACGTAGCGGCTCGGGATCGGCTCGGGATCGGCTCGGTAAAAAGCTCGAACGAGCCGAGCCTTAACGAGCCCGAGCCCGAGCCCGAGCCTGAAATATGGCTCGTTTAGTTATCGAGCCCGAGCTCGAGCCCTAGATACAAAGCTCGATTGGGCTCGCGAGCCTAATCGAGCCTTAACGAGCTAGAGCCCGAACCCGAGCCCGAGCCTAAGTTACAGCCGAGCCTAAGTTATAGCCTTAACGATTGGGCTCGCGAGCCTAAGTTATAGCCGAGCTTTTGCGAGCTCGAGCCGAGCTTTTTGAGCTCGTTTGAGATTCTCAAATCACCTCGAGCCGAGCCGAGCCGAGCTCGAGCCTTGGATTTTGCTAGCGAGCCGAGCTCGAGCTCAAGATTGTAGGCTCGAACTGAGCCGAGCTCGAGCTCGAGCTTCACAAAACCTTAACGAGCCCGAGCCGAGCCCAGTCAGGCTCGGGCTCGGCTCGGCTCGTTTACACCCCTAGTGAAAACATAGCATGAAAACATCATTGAAAATAATATTAACATAAAATGAGGGGCTTGTTTTAAGCAAGCCATTGGAGTGTTCCGAAACGGAACTTAGACTAACCAAAGTGGTTCGAATTTACCTTTGAGTTTGAAAACATGCTTTGGCCTAATAGGTGGAAATACTCTCGCCGACTTGCGGTTAACGGTATTCACCCTTCCAGTTACTACATGTTTCTTGTCATTAGTAAATTTGAGACTTTGGCGAGATTTTAAAAAAAAAATATATCAAGGATCGAAACTAGTCGTTAAGTTGCGGATTTCACTCCTATCTTAGCGAGGTCGTTTCTTTGAGTGTGGTTTGTACACTTTGTCCAACGTGGTAAGAAAATTAATTCTAACCTTCGATTGGTAAGTGTCCACTAGAACGAGAATTATGAAGTTTCCACCAAGGTGAGGATATCACTCCTATCTTGGCGTAGTTTAAAAAACACAAAGGATTTACGCGGATTGAAAGTTATCACCAAAGTGAGGGTTTCACGCCTATTTTGGTGATTTTCTTTCGTTTGTGGTATACAAGTGTCTTCGAGTGTAGAATAATCCACAAATAGGAAGGTAAATTTTTGAAGACAAGAGGATAGAGTAGAAGCAACATAGGGAGAACAAGTATTTTAAGCATGATAAAAAGGAATGGTCAAAAAGGTTCTTAACTATAGTCTAGGTCAAAACATGGCAATTTTCCTAATTCCTTATAGTCATGGCTCTGATACCAATCTGTCACACCCCAACCGATGGCGGAATACATCGGGGCGAGACTTGGGATAGATTGTTTAAAGACTTCATGACACTATAATTCGTGACAATATGATTTAAAGATAAAATTTCATTCATAGTATAATTATCGTCTAAAAAGATAACAAAATACAAATTGTTTTCATGAAAAGAGAATTACGACATCAAAATATAGAACTTAAACTAGTGTGAGTTTCTAGTCCAATCCTAAGTAGATTTCTTGAATATCCTACATCAAACATTTCCTGCAACATGTATAAAATATCCGTGAACACATAAAGCATTGGTGAGCATACTAGTTTTAGTTTACATACATAGTATTTTAGAATGGTTTACTCAAATCTCATACTATAGCATTGCACATACCTATCATACAAAAGACATAACTCAAACCCGCGAGTACCACAGCGTATACCTAACATATTCATGTTAGGTCGTTTAAATCTTAACAATGACCCATAAAGGGGGCGGTGTGCTAGTCCTATAGCGCTATACATGTTAAGTGGGCTAATAATAGTTAATGATTTATGTCTAAGTATCTAAGAATCATAAGCATGCAAGTAGCATATAAGTATGTTTAATAGATTGAGCATGAGTGTTTATGAAAGCATTACCTTTGGAACCTCTTTTAGGTGCTCTACCCTTATCACACTTATGTGGATAAATATGGGAAGATCCTAGAGGTTTCTCTAAGGGGTTAGAAGAAGAAGAGAAGTGAAGAAAGAAGAATAAAGTTAGAGTTTATGAGAGAACTCACTTAGAAGTGGACTTCCACTCTTGGAATTTCTTTGGAGAATTGGGAGGTTTAGAGAGGATTTAGAAATGAGCAAGTGTTAGAATGGGTAGGAGTGGTGTATTTATAGTTGGGGTGAATGGGTTGGGTATTTAATGAATTAATTAGGGTGGTTAGAAGTTAATTAAGTGGTAATTATATCTTAAAAAAAAAGAAAATAAAATAAATAAAATGACAAAAAAATGGACGGCAATTTTTTTACATAACATTTCATGTTATGTTTTTTTTGTATTATTATTATTATATATATATATATGTTTTATTAATAATAAATATATATTAAGATCTTTACTAAATAAGTTCCTTGTTATAGACATAAAGAGTTTAAAAATTCATGAAATAGCAACCATGGGTAGTCACCGGTTTCCGATACCGGAGAAGTTTCAAGGCCGTATAACGAAGTTCTTTATCACTAATCTGCCCGACAAGTGTAGCGGAAAAGATCTGGCAGAGTTTACACGTCATTTGGGAGGTATTTTCGATCTTTATATCGCTAGAAAAAGGGATAAAGCGGGTCTTAGATGCGGTTTTATATCGTTTCTGGACGTCAAAGATCCTGATGAATTGGCACGACTACTGAGTGGGGTGAAGATGGGAGAGTATACCCTGAAAGCCAATGTGGCTAGGTTCACTTTTGAAGAAGGTGAAATAGGGCCTCCTCCAAGGATGAATGGTAAACAGACGAACAAGCCAGTGTTTGAAGCGGGACAGGAGGAAGGGATGAAGGGTGGTACGAGCAAGTTTTCTCAAGGGGGCAGAACGTTTCAAGAGATGCTTACGGGCACAAGGAATGAAACGATCGATCATAATATGGTGAAAGTGGACGATGGTTTGGAGGTGTATAAAGATTTGCATGGTAAGGCAGTTATTATGCGGATGATTGACTTGAATGCCTTGAAAAAGATTAACATTATTTTGAAAGAGATTGATGCTGGGGAGTGTAGAGTACAATATTTGGGAGGGCTATCGGTGATGGTAACGTTTAGAAACGAGGAGGAGGCGATGAGAACGATGGTAGCGGCTAAAGAGGTTCTTGGCTGTTTTTCTTCGATTACAATGTGGGAAGGACAGACGATGGCTTTCGAACGTCTTGCATGGATTAAGTTAAAAGGTTTACCAATCCAATTGCTACACAAAGAGGTCATTGATAGTGTGGCAGGAAGGGTTGGAAAGATTGTCCACAGACCACCGAGGGCGGAAGAGGATGCTGACTTGTCTTATGAATACATGGGAGTCTTGGTAGGGGAAGGCAAACGTATCATGGATGAGGTTACAGTGGCGTGGAGGGGTCGTAAATTCAAGGTGTGGATAGAGGAGGAATCTGGAGATTGGGTACCGGAGTTCATGGAATCTGAAATGAGGGAGGGTGATTCAATGGCGGATGATGAGGAAGAGGTTCATGTCAATGGTAGTAATGATGGTTCGTCGGAAAACTCGGTGGAAGCTGAAGAGGAAGAAGACCGGCCAACCGGAGTTGTTGCCGATAACGGTGTAGTTAATGCGCCGGTGAATACTTTTAATGCTCCGTTAATTGAGGAAACCGTTATGGATGATAAAGAGTTACCATCTTTAGAGGAGGTTATTAAGGAAGTCAATAATGGTCAGGAGTTTATTTCTGGAAAGGATTTTGATTTTGAAAAGACTTTTAATGAGGATAGTATTGAAGATTCGGTGTGTAATATAAATAAAAGAAAGAAAAAACAATTCTCGGAAGTGGGCTTGGGCCAGTCAAAATTACAATATTCTAGTAGTTTGGAGAGGGACAAAATACTTAAAAAGAATAAGGGGTGTGATAGCCCAATTGAAATGGTTGGGGCCTTTTTTTAATGAGGAAGGGATGGAGCCTGTTTGTGAGAATGAAGGGGGGTCAGTTGTTAATAATGATTTTAAGGAGGAACACATTGGTAATTTAGGTGTGGATAATGTCCCTGTGGTAGATAAAATGGATGTTCAACTGGATATTATCGATGACTACTCCACTGGTCAGAATGGTGTAATCAATTTGGAGACAAAGAAGAATGCTCTTAATAAAGAGGTGGAGGAAACCATACGGTTGGGTTCCTTGCTTGGGGCTCATTTATCTAATAACAGAGAATTGGTTATGGAATCGGTTGGTGGAGAAGGTGTACAGGTTGGTTACAAATGAACTTTCTTTCTTTGAACATTCGGGGGATGAGGATGGGGGTAAAGCTTCCTGGGTTAAAGATTTACGCAAGAATCATGGGGTGGAGTTTATTAGTCTCCAAGAGTCTATGGTCTCGGGTCTTTCCAGGCAAGAGATTGTTGGCTTTTGGGGAGATGGGGGTTTAGATTACGATATGGTGGATGCGACAGGGAGATCAGGGGGCTGGTCAATGTGTGGAATCCCAAGTTGTTTCAGAAAACGGCATCGTTGATGAACAGGTATTTCTTAGTTACGACAGGTATGTTGACTAGTGATGGGTCGGTTGTTAATTTTATTAATGTGTATGCTCCGCAACGTGCGGGTGCAAAAAAGAGATTATGGGTAGAATTGACAGGGGTGGTTAGGAATTGCTCGGGTATGATTGTGTTGCTGGGTGATTTTAATGCTGTCAGGCTGCCTGAAGAGCGTCGTAATTCGGTTTTTAAAAAAGGGGTGGCTGATGAATTTAATAAGTTTATTGATGAGTTGGGTTTGAGGGAATACTACATGCGTGGGTTTAAGTTTACGTTCGTGTCTGGAAAAGGTAGAGATCACAAGATGAGTAAAATCGATAGGGTGTTGGTTTGCCATACTTTTTTTAATAAGTGGCCGGCTGCGTGTCTTCGAGCTCTCCCTAAGGAGCGTTCGGATCACTGCCCGCTGCTTGTGACGATGGTGGATGTGAATTTTGGTCCGAAACCATTTAGGTGGTTTAATTCTTGGTTGAATAGACCCGAGTGTGAGAAGGTGGTGATTAAAGCTTTTGAAGATTGTAATGTTGAGGGGAACCCGGATCAAATTATTATGGAGAAACTTAAATTTGTGCGACAGTGTCTTAAGAAATGGTGGAAGGAGGTCCTAAACAAAGAAGGGGAAGATATGAAATCTATGAAAGAGGATTTGGAAAAACTTGAGATTGCTTTGGAGAATAGGGAGTTAGAGGAAGAGGAACAGTGGGTTATGGAAAAGTGTAGGAATGGTATCGATTTTTTGAAGATGTGCCAAAATAGAGATCTAAAACAAAAATCGAGAGTGAGATGGGCTATTGATGGGGATGAGAACTCGGCGTTTTTTCATGGTGTTGTGAATGGTCGAAAGGCCTCTAATTCTATTCCAAGGCTAAAGATTGATGGCGAGTGGGTTAACAAGCCTTCTTTGGTGAAAAAGGGGGTATTGAGTTTCTTTAGAAAACACTTTTCGGACCGTCACAAACATAGACCGAAGGTGGAGTGCGATAACATGAAGCGTCTTAACAATGATTGCGCCGATTCTTTGGTGAAGCGATTTACTAAAGAGGAGATTAAAGATGCTTTTTTTGACTGTGGGTCGGATAGAGCTCCAGGTCCCGAAGGTTTTAATTTCATGTTTGTAAAATTTTTTTGGGCTTTCATGGAGGAGGACTTTTATAATATGTTTGATCATTTTTTTGAGTTTGGAGAGATTAGCAGAGGATGTAGTTCCTCCTTTATTACTTTAATTCCTAAAACCAAAGTTCCGGTGGGTCTTAAAGACTATAGACCCATTAATTTGGTGGGGATTATTAGTAAGGCTATATCTAAGGTTTTAGCCAGTCGTATGAAGACCGCTTTGGAGCACGTTATTTCGGGTTCGCAATCTGCCTTTCTTAAAGGTAGGTTTATCTTAGATGGTCCGCTTTTGATTAATGAAACAGTGGGTTGGGTTAAGAAGACGGGGAAGAAAGCTTTTTTACTAAAGTTGGATTTTGAGAAGGCGTATGATAACGTGAATTGGGAGTTTCTTCTTCACACGTTAGATCGTATGGGTTTCCCGAGTAGGTGGTGCAAGTGGGTGAAGGGGATTTTAAGGTCGGCTCGTTCGGCTATTCTAGTGAACGGGTCACCTACTTTTGAATTTAATTGTGAGAAGGGGGTTAGACAGGGCGATCCGCTATCCCCTTTTTTGTTCTTAGTGGCTATGGAGGTGCTACACTGTTTGTTAGACAAAGCTTGTGGTTTACGGGTTATTAGAGGTATTGATTTTGGAGGAGAGTCAAAACCATTGTCACACCTTTTTTATGCCGATGACGCGTTGATTGTGGGTGATTGGGATGAGGAGAATGTGAAGAATGTGGCTAGAATTCTTCGGGTTTTCCATGTCTGTTCGGGGCTTAGAATTAATTTCCAGAAATCTTTTATTTATGGAGTTGGTCCCAGCGATTTAGAAGTGAAGGAGTTGGCGGATATTATTGGATGTAAAGTGGGAGTGATGCCTTTTGACTATTTGGGTATTCGAGTTGGGGCGAATATGAACCGGGTTATACATTGGTCTCCGGTGATAGAGACGATAAAAAATAGGCTTTCGTCATGGAAAGCTAAGACTCTTTCGTTGGGGGAGATTGACATTGATTAAGTCGGTTTTGTCAAGTTTGCCGATTTATTATATGTCTCTTTTTAAAGCGCCAAGTAAGGTGTTGAATATGATGGAAAGATTAATGCGTGATTTTCTTTGGTCCGGTAATGAGGAGGTCCGAAAGATGCATTGGGTTTCATGGGAGGTCATAACTACTCCTAAAAAATTGGGGGGTGGGGTGTCACGAAACTGGGGGAGGTGAATTTGGCTTTATTAGCCAAGTGGGCGTGGCGATTTGTTACGGAGGTGGATTCGATTTGGCGAAATATGATTGTAGCTATTCATGGTGGTAGAGGCCTTTGGGCATTTTTGCCTATTAAACGATCTTTATCGGGGTGTTGGAAATCTATTGTGAATTTGCTGGAAGCGGTTCGAATCAACAATAGTTCGCTGCATCAGTTGATTAGGGGAAAAATAGGGAATGGGGTGGAGATTAGGTTTTGGTACGATTTGTGGTTGGGTGACACGACATTAAAAGAAAGATGGCCAGGTCTCTACAATCTTGAAATGAAGAAGGGGTGCAGGGTTCTAGAAAGGGTGATTCAAAATGATCAACAAGTTGTTTTCTCAGGTACATGGAGAAGGCAGCCTGGTACGGTCCAAGAATTGTCCGAGATGCAAGATTTATGCAGGTTGATAGCGGATATTAAGTTCAGCAGGAGAGAGGACTGGTGGTGCTGGAATAATGATGTTAAAGGGCTGTTTTCGGTAGCTGATTTGAAGCGGCTGCTTGTGGAGTCAGGGCCAAGAACGACGACTTCTTTCAAATGGGAATCATGGGTTCCGTTGAAGATTAATCTTTTCTCTTGGAGGGCGGATCGTGACAAGATTCCAACGCGTGTAGCATTGATGCAGAGAGGTATAAACATTCAAAATGAGGTCTGTCCGTTTTGTAATTTCGCAGTAGAAGACGTCAGTCATGTTTTGGTGAGATGTGGTTTTGCGGATGGCATTTGGAGCAGGATTGGTAAATGGTGTCGATTGGGTCCGATTTATGCCTATGATTTTGACGATTTGTTGAATCTTTATCATAATGTTCACGCCGGGAAGTGGAGAAAAAAGATAGTGCGCGATATTGTATTGACTACGGCGTGGGTTATTTGGAATGCAAGGAATATGAAGATCTTTCAAGGAAAGGACTATAAGGTGATGGACGTGATCGCGGAAGTTAAATCGAAGACGTTCTTATGGTTAAAGTATAGGTCGAAATGTAAAGATATTGTATGGAAAGATTGGTCTAAATTTCCGTTGTATATGTTTGTGTGATGGGCGGTTCTCGGTTTGAGAGCTTGCCGCGTTTTTTAATAAAAGTTTCTGTGCAAAAAAAAAAAGTTCCTTGTTATAACGTCTAAATTGAATAGGGTAAAAATATAATGGCGACTCGTCATGAATCGGTATGAGTAACATAAAAGAAGCGAGTAACGGCAAGCTTGGAATTTGTTTAAATATAGCATTTATAATACAAGAAAATTAAGAATCACGCGACGTTACATAAAGTTTGCGTCGCGTAGAATTTATAGATTAAGATTAAATGCAATTGATAAAATACTTTTCCATTGATCATAAGCTCGGGATTACAAGGGTGTAAAAATGACAAGATACAAGAATACAAGGACTAGAATGGAAAATACGAAAAACATGAATGTTACACATATATATATATACTATTTTAGTACCCGTGCGATGCACGGGATTCGCTACATTATTGTTTATAATGAATATAACTTATTATACAAAGGAAGAAAGTTACGATGTTAATTGATTATTGGCATATTAAGATTAACGAATATTTTCTAAATGAATTGACATGATTTCTATCTATCTATTTTACTGATGAGTGTTAATATAACTTTTAACAACTTATACCAAGGAGTTTGACAAAAAGTTATTTGTATGAATATGTTACTTTTGCGATTTAATTAACTTTTTGAGACCTTTGTCAATATATCCAACATAATATTAACATACAATACCAAAACAAACAATCAAGTACCATGAAAAAATAAAACCAAACATAATGTCATAGCTGCATTGCTAAGTTCACATAGTAGCCAGCATTAAAAAAACGATTAATATAAAAAAATGGAAAAAACCCGAGTAGCTCTACAATATGAGAAACAAATAAAGGTCAAACACACACCAAAAAATGCTTGAAATAACCCGGATTGAATAATTTAAATTATATAAGTCATAACTCTAAAAATAAATGAAATTACATATTGCATTAAATCACGGGAACAATTACTCTATATATTAAAGAACATCGTCTTAGGCAACAGTACTAACGGCGCTGGAATAACGGCGTTAACGCAGGTCAACATCGGCAGCGGTTGACGCAACGAAATTACAATCTTGTCCTTACAGCATCAACACAGCCACCCACCACAAGACCACCGTCGTCGTGATTTTTCTTGTGCTCTGCTCACACGCACCTATCGCCATGACCCCGACCGTAACCACCAACAGCGGCACAGCTTTGTCACCACCGTTGTCGTCTGACTAGGGAAGAATATGGTCTGTATTTCAGCCGGAGACGACGCAGACGACCGGAGTGGGTTAGGGTTTTTGGAGATGGTCGTTTCCGATGATTCAAACACCCTTAAGTGTAGATCGGTCGCATGCAATGATGTTGTCGCCGGTCAAATCAAGAAACCTTCAAAGTTCAAATCCATCACCATGTTTTGTCACATAAATCAAACCCACTAATAATAATAATCATCTTTTGAAGATCGGAAAAACTGTCATGCGACGAGGCATCGCACCGACAGCTACCATAGATCTGAAGCAAGTTATTGTGTCTATTTGATGTCTGTTTTTTTTTTTTATGTGTGGTTCTCCGGCGACGCTGACTTGGTAACGGAATCACATAAACGCCTGAAAAAAATCCAGCAACAGTAGTTCTTCGTTATGCTGTTGACGGAGGTTTTGGGATGAAGGTAAGATTTTTTTGGGGGGAATTAAGCCTTTTGTATTCATCGATCATGTTTTTAAGTTCTTCATCGGTTGTTAGTTGTTACTAAGAGCATTCACAACCCACCCATCAAACCCTCCCCCATCTTTAAAATTTAAAAAAACCTACCAAAAACACACTACAACCCATCCATCATTTTATACCCCATCTTTATATTATGAAAAAATGTTATCTAAGCTTTTCATATATGAAAAGTTACTATTCACCATACATCAAATTATTGTGAGTGTATTTATACGAGAAATATAATAAAATAAGTGATTGTGAGTAAGATGAAGACAAATATGGTGGATGGGATGTGGGAAATTTTTTAAAATGAGAGATAAATTTTAAAAAGTATGACTTTTAGTTAAATTATAGAGTAAAAAATGATGGATGGGATGTGAGTAAGATGAATGCTCTAATATTAAAGAGTCAAACTGGTATTTTTTTAGTACAAAGGAAGATGTGTAATAATTATAAAATAATAATATGCTTTTAGTAGCCTTGGAGAAAACAAATTAGTGAACATACTGCTTCGGAATAAAACATATTTGAGTCCGTTGTTGTTAATGATAAATGCTTTACTTGCTAAATGATTTGTATATATTATTAATCCAAATACACACAATAAAATTAGCGAGCCAGACATATAAGCAAGTTCACGCCCAGCATCACCAATAGGAACAACCTCAGGCACAAACAGCAAAAGCGAGATTCGGTTTAATGTGTACCAACAACGATACAGTTTAACGCGGCGCATACCAAAACTGCCGCATACCAAGAACGATACGGTTTAATCCCGCTAACCAACCCATTTCAGCAGGTTAAAGCGGGTGGTGGCTGTGTACCCGTGCAGGTACGGTACCCGCTTAGCCCTCCATCCATTCAACACCAATAATACGACTTCTAGACAACGTCATGTTTGCGGGCGGAGCCCGCGGCCAAACTACTAGTTACTATTATAATTCACAACCCTAAAAGTGATTGGTAAATCTCTAAATAACTCCTTGAACATAATTGTATGCTATGTATAGCTTGTATTTATTGGTCGTCTCCTTGGCAAGCTCAACTTCCTAGAACAATGCATGATTAGAAAAAAGAATAGAAAAAAAGTTTCATGTTAAGGTAGGCTCAAATGATTAGGTTGTTTCTCATGTAATAAGTTGAGGATGATAAGCAGAGCAAAAGATACAAAGTGAAAAAAAGTTTCAGGAATTATAATATAATATAATGTTGAGTATATTATTATTTAATTTAACCTTTTTCTCTAAGTACCTCTTCTTTTGTGGTTGTAGTATTTACTACAACCTCATCTAAACTGCAATCAACACGATTGATTCTTGAAGATAGACGTCGCTTGGTAACCTAACAATCTAGACAGGAACATCAACTAAATCAAAAGTGAACAAAATTTATGATATCTGGTTTAAATTCATTAGACAACTAATAAAAAACAATGAATAAATAACATGCAAGTCGTTCAGCTCTAATGGCAACCCTAACTTCAATAGTTTCATAAGAATTTGTGAAAAGGTTCTGAATATGAGTGAGGCGTTAATTGCGTGGAAACCAAACCCGTCAGGTGATCTTTTGTCACACCTGAAGGCTAACCATCCACACCTAAATACTGAATTCAATAAACATGAATTAAATCAATCATTACAGGAAAGTAAGCTTAAAGGATTATTTTAGCAATGAAATTAACGAACTTATTTTAACTTTAAAATTTTCAACAATAACACAGAAAGCAACTTAGTTTTTGTATTTCTTTAAAATCTGACTATCAATTTCATACGATTTATTATAACAGTTAAAAAAAATTGAACAATAGAATCTGCTGGTCCAGTATCGTTGTTTACATCACCAAAATCCTAAGTGGGTCAAAATGTCAATCTATCGTATTGCACCATGCATAAGAGATCGTAAAAAGATATCGGTATTTTCATAATATGATGCTTACCCAACATCGTCACGACAAAGTAAGATTGGGTAGAACCGTCACTGAAGAATATACATGGCATAGGGACCGGAATATACATGAGAGCTGAAAAAAGATATAGTAAAATAATCAACATCAATTTCTACAAAGAAATGCTATTTTATTAAGGTATTAAACTGCATTTCATCGATGGCCCAAGTTGGTCATTGATGAAAAAACTATGATTGCCACCAGGGCTTATATATAACAATGTCATTATACAATCAACTATCCTCAAAACTTACTGTTTACACAAAAAAGAATAAAGAATATAAAATTAGTTGGTAAATAACAATTGCAACTGGTAATCAGAAGTCCTAAAGCTATGCTATTCATTGTTTAGACCTTGAATTAAACCAATTTTGCCAACAATTCAACCTAAAAGTAAATTCCAAAATTGAGTCATTAGTCAAACATAATCATTTTCATAAGATCCCATAATTAATAGCTGATCTACTGAATGTAGAAATAAAATCATTGTATATGCTTACTATTTTCTCATGTGCTCTTTGCCAACTTTTGTGCCAACGCCTAAATTTAGAATACACACATGCATACACAAATAACACAAATGTATTTAGCTACACATAAAAAAGATTAGATAAAAAAGAAAAGAAAACGAAAATAGAGGTATTAGGTTGACAGCAACTACTTGTTGTGAAAAAAGAAAAACAAAAGGGGGCTAAAAAATTATTGAACATATAGTATGCTCCGAAGAAAAATAGAGGGGACTACTTATCATGTAAGCCTATTTATATGGATTTTCAAATAACTATTGCTATAAAAAAAAAAAAAGATTAGAATATACCTGGTCATGGCCACAATGCTTGTGCCATTAATGTAAATCCTTTTGAAAAGAGTGGTAGAGAAAAATGATGACTGCTAGCAAATTTCCCTTGTAACTCGCTTGAATTCTAACCATTCGATACAAAATTAGCACCAATTAAACAATCTTCATACCCAATATTTTTGGTTAACAGGGTAAATTTATGGTTCATAGTACAATATGTATAATTAAAATTAGGTAAACCCCTGACCATTCAACTGTAATCCTTTCACATGACCATAGAAAAACTGGTAAACAATTGAAAAGTGAGAAAAATAAAACAACACCTGAGTATATTGACCTAAATTCACATCAATGGTGGCATTTCATATCGAGTGCAAGCTATACACATGACGCAATTTTCAATTTTCAATTTTCAATCAATAAACACATGTGCAGCTAAAGAACATATGTGTTACAGATCCCATATTAATAGATCCCATTTGAACAATTTCAAGAAAACCTAATTTTGATAAGCTCAAGAATATTGAATCGATTTGAAGGAAAACCATCATCAGTTTAGAAATTGATGGAACAACGAACCTGGTTTGGAGTCGATTTGAAGACTGAACCCTTGAATGAAAGAATTGTAGAAGAACGAACAGCAAATAGATGTGTATCAAACCTGGTTCCAACCAATTGGATGAACCAAAAACCCTAATTTTATCTCTGATATCAAACAAATCAATGAAAAACGGATCTAACAAAGAAGAAGTTACCAATAAGGTGTAGATTAATCCCACAAATGAGTGAAAATCGTTGACCAAGTTTATTGGAGGATAGAGCGGAAGCAGTTAAACCATCCAGCATTAGGGTTTGGAAAGAAAAAATTGAAGGAAAGAAACGTATGATGAAGGGGAAGAGAGAGGATACGCAGACTTTAACAAACCCACGATTTTAATGGACCAGATTTCTTAGGACTATCCATAACACATTAAAGTATCCATAACCCAATTTTATGACCCATCAATTTGAGCGGGAAAAAGAGAAGGGAAGCCCTCACATAATGCCAAGTGTCCCTAAACTACTTTTATTTATATATACTAGGTTAGAGACCCGTGAGGACCCACGGTGAAAACCAAAGTAAATAAAAATTTACAAAGTTAAAAAGTAAAATTAAATTAATAGTGTTAACATGCAATTCCAAACCAACAATGAAACTACCATAAATGAATTATAATTTAAAAATCACCAACTTATTAAAAAATTAATATGCAAAGTCATTAAGAAATAAATAACCATTCAAAAGTGACCAAATCATAACATTATAAAAGAAAAAAAAATAGCAAACATAATGTGAAACACAAAACGATAGTATGGAAAAACAAAAATCCGGAAATAAAACATACGATAATACTAAAAAAAATTAATCATCAAATAATATTAATAAAGCCAACGTTCTGCAAAGCCTTCTTATGCTTCCTTCCATCAAAATGCGCATTTAGGTTTGGTTGACTGGTACATCTGACTTCACATAGACCACAATAGAACACATCATTGCCGGTAGCATGTGCAACCTAAATAAAAATCAATACACAAATAAGGCATTTAATTTTACGTATAATAAGTACATATATATATATATATATATATATATATATATATATATATAAAAGTTATATCAATATATATATATATATTAAATGTAATACCTTAGATTGATGTTTTTTACCATTAACATGTTGTGCATATTGGGCATCGTCCAGACATTGGACGTCACAGAGTTGACAATAATTCGGTGGAGAACTGCACCGTTGGAAACCATATGCGACAACCTAATATCCATGAGTACCTATAAAAACAAACCGATTTTTGTGACTATTTTGAAGTTGTTAAAAAAAATTCATAACCGTAATTTATAATCCAATGTTAAATGTCAACAAACATCCAATGTTGTCTTGTATTGCTATGAAACAAAACATACAAAAAAAAACAAAACAATACAAATAAATTAATATATAAAAAGAAGCCGTTCAAAAAAAATTAGAAAAAATAAATAGAAGATTGTGAATGATGACCTTGTTTGACTATCCAATGTGATTCAATTATAAAGAAGAATGTGGCAATAAGAATTATGAAAGCATCTTTATATAGATGTTAGTGATTGAATATATTTTTGTTAACTTTATATTTTTAGTAATAATTAATGATAATATAAATTTAATATAATTATAAAAATCATATTTTCGGCAAGTTATTAAAAAAAAGTATAATTTTAAAACATATTATGAAAAAGAATATAACATGCAAAGTTAAAATAATCTTAACGTTTACTTCAATTGTAATTGTGCTGTGTTTGTGAAACATATAAATTGATAAAGAGATGTTGCAAATAAATTTAATAATTAAAAAAGTCTTCCACCAAACAAAATAATAGGATACTTTAAAAAAAAACATCGGTAGACATAGAATGTTGACAAATCGTAATAATAGTGAATGACTAAAGACATTGAAATATGTAAAAAAAAAATTATGGATGTGTTCGTAAGATACATTGTAGCACGGTAGCTTCCTATAATCTTTACATGGATAACTGGAAAAAAAATTAAACCATACCGACATTAATTGTTTATAAAATAGCGTTAGCATAATAATAAAACTTGTAACATAAAAAAAATGAGACTTACAAGAATTTGTCATAGCTGTCCAAAAATCTCCTTGTAAACAACATTTACAGTACGCGTAGTCACATTACCTTCCTTGTCTAATATTAATATCTTCAATCCATTCCTACTTTTTACTCTTGATAATGCAACATACAATTGTCCATGTGTGAAAACTAAATCTTTCAAATATAACCCAACTTTAGATAGCGACTGTCCTTGACTCTTGTTTATTGTCATAGCAAAAGACACAGAAAGAGGAAACTGTCTTCTTCTAAATTTGAAAGGAATCTTCTTATCAGACGGTGTAAGACTAATTCTGGGAATAAATGTCCGCATTCCAATGTTACTACCTGAAATAATTCTGGCTTCTATAACACGTTTTCCCAATTGAACAACCTGTAGTCTTGTTCCATTACACAAACCACTTCTTTGATCGATGTTTCTGAGTAACATGACTGGAACACCAACTTTTAAAATCAATCTGTGGTTTGGAATTCCCGAAAACTTAAGGCTATTAAGAACATTAAGTGAATATAAACTTTCATCGACTTCTTCATCAATATTTTCTGATTGACAAACACTGTCTGAACTTAGATATACCATTTCCTCACCAGGAAACAAAGCAAGCAAACGATCATTAATATCTTCAACAACTTCATTCTTTGGTGCCAAAATAGCTCGTTCTTCTAAAAAACCTGGAATACTTGAATTCTCTAAAATCGATGGATAAACAAACGATATCAAATCAGAAACAGGATCCAACGATTGAGTAATTAATAAGCCATCAGGTATATCAATCATACATTGATCCTCATATTCAGATCCAACCTTGCCTTCACATAAATCCAAAAGCCATTTTGCGAAATTCTTTGTTTGCTCAATCTCGGTTGTAGTGTTGCCACAACTTAACCGCATATTTTTTGTTAACTTAAGGACTTTGCATTCATGCCAAATGTATGAAGAACTTAATGAAGCATTAACAATATCATGTCTACTTCCGTTTTGAACTACTGGTAGAATTTGTCTGAAATCACCTCCAAAAACAATTACCTTTCCACCAAATAGTACCTTCGAATTGTTATCATTATCAATACCAAAAACGTCTTTTAAAGTTCGATCCAATGCTTCAAAGGCATGTTTATGAACCATTGGTGCTTCGTCCCAAATAACCAAATCAGTTTTCTTAAGCAATTGGGCTACGTCACTGTCTGGTGTTATGAAGCATAAAGAATCCTCGGTTAGGTTGATTGGAATTGAAAACCTTGAGTGTGCAGTCCTACCGCCTGTTAATAGTAATGAAGCGATACCACTCGAAGCGACATTCAAAACTATTTTACTTTTTGATCTTATGGATGAAGCCAATGTTTTCCATAGAAAAGTTTTACCCGTACCCCCGTATCCATAGACAAAAAATACACCCCCTTTTTTACCCTCAACTGCTTTTATTATTGTGTCATAAACATTTCTTTGCTCATCTGTTAGCGAACCAAACATTTCTTCAAATTCCCCTTGCAAACAATTTGTGTCATATCCCAATTCCTCATTAATCAATCGATTGTTTGAAACGTATATTGAGTCATCATCAGGATATGGCATGTCTATGAAATTTCGCAAAGTGGAACTATTGCGCAACAAAAAGTTTTCAATACTAAGCAAAGCAAAGTTCTTAATCTGATCTTCAGAAAGTCTCAGATCTACATAAATTTGAATAAGAAAAATTTACTCAATAATATTAAACGATTTAATTTTTTATACAAAAATAACAATAATATTAATATGTAATTAACTTTACTAATATAGGTAAAAAAATCATACCTGGACAATCAGTGTCTTTTCTTCGTTTACGTAGAATGTCTTCAGACAACTCTTTCCATGTGCTTTCCCATACAAAGTTTGGTCTAGAAAGACTATTAGATGTTAACATAGTTGCAAATAAGTTTCTCAAATAATCACCAGATCCTGAATGGAATGCTTCCTGTATTGCTTCAATATACTCAGCATCATCATCCAAGAGTCCCATGGCATAACACGCATCTCTATATGTACCATAAAGATGTCCATTGACAGTACGAATATCTTCAAATGAGGTTGGACCTTTAACCTTATTTAACAGAATTCTTAAAAAGTAACCATCACCAACAGCAGGAGACACAGCATGAATACGACCAACTGACTTGTTTCTTTGCCTTGGTTCCCAACATCGCTTGTCACTTTTCCAAACGTAGTTTAACGGGAATTGGACGTACGTAAGTTGCCTCGCGTTGTCATCACTTTCATTGCGTTTCATCCAACCTAAAAACATTGATGAAGCGACAGATGGTTTGTTAAGTACATCATCAATGTTTTCGCCAGCACCATAAACAACTTTTTGTTGTCCAGGAAAATGGAAAGGTAGCCTCATTACATGAGGTGTCCTGTAATGAACATCATAAGAGAATATTCCCCATGCAGCTTCACATGCAGATATATACCGACATTGATAAAATCCTTTTATTTCGTCTACTTCCTCTTCTTGACCTTCTTCTTTATTGCTATGGACAACATTTAGAGTAATTCTATCTGGACCTTTGTTAATATATTTAAATAAATACTTTATAGATCCAGCTTGCTTACACCACTCAACATTGATATGTGCTTGATATCTTTTAAGCAGAGTTTTGTTATATGGCACAACATACCTGTTATCAAGGTCTACATTAGACTTTTCAACGAAGTTACCATTATCTCTCCTTCTATAGACAGGAAAACCTTCAGAATCAACGCACGTTTCAATTTGAAATGTTCTAGGAAAGTTTTTAGAACATTTTTTGTCGACCATGCAAGGACAGTTCATATTATAACGACCACAAGGACCATGAATCATATAATCACGTACAAGCATGTAAAATTCTGGATCTTCATTCTTATCTGGAATTTCAATAGATATAAATTTATCGATATGGTCAACGGTGGGGAGTTTATACGCAGGTTTCATAAATAAACAAATATGTGCATGAGGTAATCCCCGCTTTTGAAACTCTACCGTGTAAACAACTGCACATTAAATTAAATACAATTAGTTTTCTAGATGAGAATACAATATTCAAATAACAAAATGATTGTTAATTTAAATAGTTATTAATAAATATAATAAATTGAAATGTAAACTTGTAGAAAATTAATTAAAAAAATGAAATGACTTTTGTAACTTACCTGCTGTAACCTCTCCAAATATTTTTTCTTGTTTGATTTCTTTGATGAGACAATCAAGTTTAATTTTAAACAATATGATTGAAAGATGTCTGGTCTGTCCTTAGGATTAAGAGTGGTGTCATGAAGATACCTTCTGATTTCTGGCCATTTAGGATTACATGTTATAGTTATAAAGTAATCTGGATATCCACACCACTTACAAATTGCCATAGCATCAAGATAATTTTGCATCATATATCGAGCACCTCCTGTAAAAGAAGACGGGAGGACAACACGTTGACCAATACGTGATGTTTCTGTATTCCCCTCTTGTTTTTTATTGTTTAGAGTTTCAACCGTCTCGCTTCTAAGCATCATTTGTTGACTACGTATGTAAAACAATCTCTCCATTTCAATCATTGTATACGAATCAACTAAAAACTGTTGAAAGAGTCGCCTTGCATTTAGAATGAGAATCTGTTCACCCTATCTTGAAGTCTATAAGCAAAAAACTCCCTCATTGTTAAATTTTCGTGCATAATCTTTTTTGTTTCATTTTTTTTAGCACTTGTACTTGCTGAGGTATCCGGAACATTTTTGTGAAGAATGTCCACTCTATATCCATCTTCACCATATGGAAGTAACAATGGATACTGAAGTGCAAGATAAGAAGGATGCAACTCACTAATTCGTTGAAGAGTACCTTCTTTTGTTTGTACGATAATATCACGCTTTTCAACTTGATCACCAATATCACCTACAATTAAAGCAGCAACTTCTGAAGCAGTTGGTAAGTTGAATGTCCTCCTATCTTTGGGCCTCCTACCCTTCAATTGCAACTTAATTTTTTCATTAGGATTTGAATGAAAACAATCCCTAGCCATCTATAAGATTGTACCAACGAATTAGTTGAATCCAACATAATTTTCAATTGTTTTATAAGCTGAACTTCAATAAATTTTTCTGATTCCGGACGTTTGGATGATGAACTAAAAAAGTAACAAAAAAAACGTTAAAACCTTGTGAATATATTGTAATAAGATGTATAATTAAAGTAATAATAGAAAAACACTTACCCAACATTGTTTATTCTATTGGAAACTTCATTGTCAGTATCATATATGTATAGCTGACAGCATTTTGGTTTTTCTCCATCGGTAGGTAACAAACTACCCATCGAATGATAATTCTCACCGCTTATTCTAAACACGGAAGGGCCTTTACCTTTATTAACTGAAAAATCAATTTTGCCGCCCATAGATGTGAATGAGAACATTGAATTGTAACGTGTAATGTTATTGAGGAAAATTTTACTCCTCGCATCGACGCCATTAAATAATTCTTTATAGGTAGGGGAGGTTCCTTAAAATCAGGAAGCTCAACTTTGGCATAAGCACAACATAGGTAAAAATTTGTTTTGGTGTTGCTTTTATTTCCTCTAAGAGCTTCACTTTTCCATAGCTTAGCATAACATTCTTGACAAACAACTGTTTGGTCACCATGGTCCAAGTAATCTACAATGGTTAATATATGATAAACACAAATACGAATGGATCAGTATTATAAAATACCTATTTAGCAATATTGATAAATGTTTGTTACCTTTGGATATGCCTTTTATAACACTATCAGTATTTGATTCAACGTTGTCTTCTAAACATTCGGACAAATCAGCCATAGGTATTGGAGTAACCGTCCTTCGAGTATTACGGTTGACAGAAGAGTTTTGTAAACCTATAAAATAAATTAAAAATTTGTGGTTTTTTTTTATTATATGTTATGTAGTAATAAATAGAAAGTAATAACAACTTTTGTTAATATATAGAAAAATAAAATATTAAAATATAATACTAATAAAATAAAGAATATAATTTTGTACCTGTTTGGGTGCTCTTGCACCTTTTAGAATCCAATAGATTTTTTCTATGTTTTCTTCTCTCGGAAGAATCTATAAAACAATAATAGGAATTATAAAAAATTATAGGTATAATAACTTAAAATGAAAAGTTAACTAAAATTAAAGTATACATTGTTTTATACATAATACCTTCAATATTTATTGAAGACTGGGTTCTCCGTTTTCGACTCGCAGCATCATCATCACAAACTACAAAGGTTAGTATGATTTAAAATATAATTTGCTAAAAATGGAGTATAAATATGTAAAAATATTAATTTGGAATGAAAACATACCATTTGAAATGTTTGACAAAGGTGTTGTACATGTATTAACTAACAAAAAGTAAAAAAAAAAAATTGGATTTAGAAATATAAATGTATAAATTAAATGTGATATATGTAATGTATAATGTAATAATTAATAATTTCACCTGTATTAACATTCAATAAAATTGAATTAGACGTTGAAGGTGTTTGGACTTTTTTTGATCTTTTTTTATCCAAATATATCTTTCGTCGCTTTCGATTTTCAGCAGCTAAATTACATCATAAAAGAATATATATAATCAGATTTTTGGAAAATATTTAAAAATTATAGTAACTAATAAATACTGTCTAAAAACTTAAAGGTACGTATTTAGTATACAAACCAGGATTAATGTTTTCCTTGTTGACGGATGAAGATAATATAACATCTGATGAAAAAAGGGGTCTACCAATGTTGAAGGCGACATGTTTTCAATAGAAGCAACATGATGCAAATATTGATTCAAAAATCTATGACGGTCAGAAGCATTATGAGACACTATAAATAAAAATTATATTAGGAAACGGAAAAAAATAATAAGTTTAGCAAAAAATATTTAAATATAATCTATACAACTAATATATGATATCAAAAAACTTAAAGGTACGTATTTAGTATACAAACCAGGAATAATGTTTTCCTTATTGAGAGATGAAGATAAAACAACATCTGATGATAAAAAGGGGGCTTCCAATGTTGAATTTGATATGTTTTCAATAGAAGTAACACGTTCCAAATATTCATTCATACGTCTACATCGGTCAGAAGCATTATGAGACACTATAAATAAAAATTATGTTAGGAAACGGAAAAAAATAATAACATTTACAAAAAATATTTAAAAAATAATATAACTAATATATAATATCAAAAAAGTTAAAGGTACGTATTTAGTATACAAACCAGAATTAATGTTTTCTTTATTGATGGATGAAGATAATACAACACTTGATGATAAAACGGGGTCTTCCAATGTTGAAGGTGATATGTTTTCAATAGAACTAACATGATCCAAGTATTCATTCATACGTCTACGTCGGTCAGAAGCATTATGAGAAACTGTAAGTAAAACATAAAATTACGAAATGAAAAAAAAATGTCAAATCTCCCATATATATCATTAAAGTATTTTAAATATTTTGCATAATTAAAATTGTAACTTACTATATAATTAATGTTTGGTAACTTTAGAGTAAAATTATAAATGTAGAATAAGTATAACATATATTATATCTTACCATTAGACGTACTACTACTCTTGATAACTTTAGAAGCTGGTAAGCTAAAAGTACTTTTCGGTAACTGAGACATTGTAGAATAAACGTTGACTTCTGTATAACAATAGGAGTGACAATGATTGTTAGGGATGATAACATTACAAATACTAACTTAGGATTTAAATCATTAAATATAAAAGATAAATAAAAAAAATAAAGGTTTCATGCAATTCTAAGTACATTGTTTATAAGATTCAATATAATGTAAGTTAAAACTATTTCTTGATAATCCTAACATTCATTTTTTGAAGGTCGAAGTAGACATTTAACGTTAAAATATAATAAAAATTGTAATATTAGATTTTAAAATATATATTTGTTGTACAATAACTATCTAACAAAAAAAATAAATAAACTAAAATCACATGATATATACATATAGTAAATTACATAGAAATTATATGATAACTCTCATATTGGCCATGAATATAAAGATGGATGTGAAAACTTACTCAGACATTAAGTTTTGAAGCTAAAAATGTAAGACTTGTTGTGTATAATCCGCGAAGCTAACAACAAAAGAATATAAAATGAAATTGTAAGTAATTGAAAGAAAAACAGAATTAGTATAATGATTCATGTGTTTTCAATATTTATACTAATATTGTATTGCTTAAATATGGAATTGTAATTAATTTTAAAAAATTTTGAAAATTTAAAAACTAATTAATTACCGCCTAAAACTCAAAAAAAATGAAACCGAAATTTTAAAATTTTAAAACTTTTAATGAATTTAAAAAACAAATCGAATAAAATTAATATTTTGATATTAATTTACATATACAATATTAAAAGTAACGAAAAAAACGGTTAAATTATTTATAGAAAGTGATTTAATTTTAATAATTACTAAATTATTAATAAAAATTTTATTAATGAAAACTCGAATATATAAAAAATAATTGAATTTAGACAGTAATATTATATAAAAATTATATGAAAAAAAAGCCAATAACCTTTAAAAAAGTTAAACAACGAATCATAATTTCAAAATTTTAATTATTAAAAGTAAAGAAAAAACCGGTAATATAATTTATATAAAGTGGATTACTTTAAATAGGATTTAACTCATTGTTTACAATACGTAGAAACATATAAAAGTAAAAAAACAATTATTCTTGCAAATAGATAAAACAATAAACACACAACATAATATCATAAACCAAGCACGGCAAAAAAAAACATCACTTTATACTATGCTATTGGGTATATACCGTTAGCAGTATAACAACGAATATACAAAGTAAAGTTAATTTATTTCATTTTTTAAGCAAAGCGTGGTACATATATCATAAAAAAAATTAATAGTACATAAATATAACATAGGATTTAATTCATTGCTTACAATACGCAAAAAACAGGTCAATCTTAAAACAATTATTCATGCATGTTCATAAAACGATAAAAAACAAAAAGAAAATCATAAACCAACAACGCCAAAAAAAAACATAACTTCATAACAAAAAAATAAAACATCTTCAACGAATTATCTTCAGTTCACATCATTCTTCATCGGTTGACAACTCCACCGTCAGATCAACAGAGCCCAAAATATTTGTCCAATTAGCCTGTATTAAAATTGTATATAAATCAAGAAATTTAGCATAAAAAATAATAAAAAGAAAAATTAACCGTATGTATGTAAAAATGAATTACACAAATACTTTTATAATACCTGCTCAACAAACATTTTTTTCTCTAGTTCAGACAAAACATTTTTGTCATCATTTATACCGCTAACGGTATAAATTTCAGAAAAGGTTTTTAGATTTGTCTCTGTGACTTCTATTTTAAATCCAATCCATCTATCTCTGATTAAAAAGAACTCATCAGGAAAGCGAACATAATCGCCAACATGAGCACCTCAACACGTGTGAGTCTAAAAGAGCACCATAACATAAGTTATGTCTAAATGAGCACCGTAACATAAGTTACGTCTAAATGAGCATTGTAACATAAGTTACGTCTGAGTGTAAAGAGCACCATAACATAAGTTATGTCTAAATGTATGATTTTGTATGTAAGCTACGTTCATGTTCAAGCATAAGCACAAAGATAAACAAGACACGTATATGAATTGTAAATAAAATGTATGTGTAAATGAATACGAAAGTTTTGTATACTTGTGCATGAATCACCCCAAAAGTTGTAAAAGCGGAAAAAGGGGATAAGTAATACTCACCAACATCATATGTTGACAAAATTATTTTCGTGCATGTTTCAGGATAAGCTGCTTGGCGCTTCACATAGGACTTTGGATTTAGATTAAATCAATCAATTATCTTTATTTTTTTGTTGTCTTGTATTTAAATTTCACATGTTGTAAAACAATATTCTATATTCAAATATTTACATTTTAGTACCATGAGCTTTTGAACAATCGTCACAACGTGGCACCTCGATGATTCCGCCAACGGTTGGGGTGTTACAGATTGGTATGACATCCGTCACTTTTCTTTTCATTATATTTTTATTTTTGCATATAATAATAATAATAATAAATAATACTAGTCTAGACCACTCTTGAACCCAAACAACAACCCAACCATCCTAAATTGTTTAAAAAAAAATCTGAGCCCAATCAAGGCAGCCCAGAAGCCGGCCCAACAGTCCCCCTTAGTCTGGCCCATCACCCTTGCCCTTCTCCTCTACCCGGCTTCCCACCTGGATCCGACCCGAGGCTCTGGTCAAACCCGGCCCATCTTCATTGATTAATGGCCCCATTTTTGGTAACCAATTCATCCCCGGTTGATCGGCAAACACACTCCTACAATCATGTCCCGTAATTTGCGCATAAATTCACTATAATTCGCATACCATATGCGTTTGTTGACCAAGCATTGAAACCTTTCCTTACGACGAGAACCCTATAAATAGAACCCGTCTCCTCATATCATCCTCCCACTCCTCCAAACTACAATAATTATTGGCACCCATAAAAAAAGTTCCATCCAAGCCATTCAAACTTTAAGTTCCAGCAAGTTTCCTCCATCTCATACTGGGCTTGGTGATTGCTGTTGTTATCATTCTAACCGTTGGTATGATTTTTTTTTTTTTGTCTTTTAATCTAATCTGCTTATATATCACTTAAGTCGTGATATTCTTAATTCAAGGTTATTATCACCTAACTCATGTAAGGAATCATATAATCTTAATTAACCAACTTGTTTCGGTTCCATAACCATTTTCGTGAGATTATAAACCTACACATATATGCATATAACCTTGAACCTATCCTAGGGTCAAGACTTGTCAACCAATTGTTTTCGTAATAAATACACACGTGACACAAAAATAATTAGTCAAAACTTAGCATCATATCAAAGATACACTAGTTCATGATTGAAATATAATTATTTTGCATTTATTATTTTTAAATATATACATATATGATTCTTGAAAGATTTGCCGCAATGAATTTTTATAATAAGCATAAATATGCATGTAGAAGGGTATATGAATCAAGTTCCCAGATTAAGACTAATACTGTGATTTTTTTTTCAAACTATATACCAACAAAACGGATCATGACTTGGCCAAAACGGATATTCATATAAATCCTTACTCGATTTCATACAGGAAACTCTAGAAAAGAAATAAGAAGGTTGTACATCATTTAAATTTATTTATGTAAATATAATCAAGAACATAATATATTTTTCCGACAGTTCATGGTGCCGAAACATACAAAGGATACAAGATATATTTTTCCGAACTAGCTAGTTGGGTGAACCTAATGCCTAACCCTAGATAATACTCATAGACTAGATAGACTTAGACTTATTTGTTACCTTATACATAGGGTGATACTTGGCAATGTTGGATTACACTTATTCAATTCCACAAGACTTACCACCTTGCTAAGGTGAGTATTACTTATCCCCTTTTTCGCTTTTACCACTTTTGGGGTGATTCATGCACAAGTATACAAATCTTTCATATTCATTTACACATACATTTTCATTTACAATTCATATACGTGTCTTGTTTATCTTTGTGCTTATGTTTGAACATGAATGTAGCTTACATACAAAATCATACATCTAGACATAACTTATGTTATGGTGCTCTTTACATAGACGTAACTTATGTTACGGTGCTCATTTAGACATAACTTATGTTATGGTGCTCTTTTAGACTTGACACGTGTTGAGGTGCTCATTATCAATTTCATGGTACAAACTTTACATTTGATCTTTGTCTTGTTTGGTTACTTGCGTGTTTACATAATGCCTTGGTGATACTAGACACATGAATTGTACTACTTTTCAAACTTATACTATGTGTACAAAGCTAAGTAGTACTCACCAACATCATATGTTGACAAAATTTATTTCGTGCATGTTTCAGGGTAAGCTGCTTGACGCTTCATATAGGACTTTGGACTTCGACTAAATAAATCAGCTATTTCAATTGTTGTTGTGTATTCAATTTCATATGTTGTAAAACAATATTCAATAATCAAATATTTACATTTTAGTACCATGAGCTTTTGAAGAATCGTCACTACGTGGCACCTCGATGATTCCGCCATCGGTTGGGGTGTTACAGATTGGTATCAGAGCCATGGTTATAGGGAACTAGGTTATTAGATAAGATGGCCTAGACTATAACCGAACTTCAACTTTCATGCATAATATTTCCTAAATTACCTTACCCCTCATTTCCCTCTACTTTCCTTCCTCTATATTTCCCTTCTTCTCTCTCTCTCCATTTTTCTCATCTTTCATCATGGTGCATAGAGATGGTGTCCTACAAGGAGTGGAAGGTTTACATCATCATAGAACGGGAGCAGTACCTTTCATGAAGACACTCTTAGACATAATGCCTGCTCTTATTTTGCTCCTTCTAAGTTGTTAAGCTTTAATGAGTGTGATAGAACACGTGCAATCTGGAAGGGTGGATGCCTGTACACTGGGTTTTCTGGCATAGGCAAGCATAGCGCATAAATCCAATAACGGACCTGTTATGTTTACCTGGGGATTCCTGGAGTGAGTGTCCACTTATAGGCTAAAGCATGTCTTCTTTGATCACCATTGGGTTCAATTCCTTTGAAAAGTCAACGTTCTTGTTGGGCTTTACAGCTAGACAAGGGCACTCCAAGCATTTTGTACAAGTTTTTCAATAATACTCTCTCGTTTCATATACAATACTTTGCATATCATGATTGCTTACAAGATCATATCTTCATAATCATCTGTACGATTATACACTTACATTTTCTAATCTCATGATTATTCATTGACTACCTCATAGATGTCTGCTCGCCGCATGCTCCGTGATGCCAGCCAACGCCCTGTTCGTGCTTCTGGACAACGTTCTGATCGTCGCCTCGCATCTTTAGTCGCCGAGCAAATTGCTGCAATGATCCCAAACCTTGTCAGTGAGATAACCTAGAATAGTAACAGTGCCAACACAGGGAGCACGACTCAATTTCGGTGCACTTTCAAACACTTTAACTCCTGCAACCCCACAAAATTCACTGGTGAGGAGGGTGCTACTGACCTCCTCCAATGGTTTGAAAGCATGGAGAGCACCTTTGTGAACAGTGAATGTCCTGATGAACTTCGTGTTCGCTATGCCACCAGTGTCCTTCAAAAAGAGGCATTAACTTGGTGGAACGGCGAAAAACGCAAACGGGGCACTGAAGTTGCTTTAGCACTGACTTGGGAGGAAGTTAAAGAGTTGATTATTGCAAAGTTTTGCCCTAGAAACGAAATCAAAAAGTTAGAGGATGAATTCTATGAGCTGAAACAAGACAGTGGAGAAAACCTAGCGTATACTACCAGATATCATGAACTTAGCCTACTTGTTCCTCATATGGTCACCCCGCTATCCCGAGCAATTGAGAAGTATATTTAGGGCTTACCTGATCTAATTCAAGATACTGTCACTGGTAGCAAACCTGTTACGGTAGAAGAAGCAATTCAGCTCGCAGCCACTTTAACAGACAAACACGTAAGGAAAGGAAACTTGGTTAGGAAGGGCACCAAGACGTCTACTGAGAAAACCATCCATGTTGTTGAAAAATCTAAGACCGTTTTAGCAAAGGCCGCCACTACTGCTTCGAACTCTAAGAAACGAATGGGCGATAATCAGAACCATGTTGTTATGGATTCGGTGACTCAACCCCCTATCAAGAAAGCCTACACGGGAATCCATCCTCAATGCAACACTTGCAAGTATCATCACCCTGTAAATCTTCCATGTCGTCAATGCACTAGATGTGGAAGGTTGGGACACTTTGTCACCACTTGTCGTGTAATGGATTGGGCACAGAATAATCATCAAACAACTGCCCAGGAACCACTACCGATTACTAACGGTCGAGCATGTTATCATTGTGGAGACCCTAACCACATGCGACCTCGATGCCCTAAATTGAATAATGTAAACCTGGTGGCACATGGACGAGCTTTCAATATCAATATCAACGAAGCAAACGGTCAGGATGACGTTAATCCCACTGGCTAAGCCATGGATGGAATCTTCTTAAGACTCGAAGATTCAATACTTGTGTTTTCATTTTCTTAACCCTATTATCATTTTGTACCCAATTGTGTCGTACTCATATAACCTCTAGAAATTCCTTGCATACTATTGTGTACGAACGCAGGATGGAAATTTATCATATTTGGTTACGTTTAATCATAGAAGTTTAAGACTCTACCTTACATTTTGTTGAAAACATTTAGACTTGATTTCCACGAAAACAAACTACTAGAAACTTGATACTTGATCCTACAAGACTTTTTCTAAAAACATCATTGTTTATCATATGAAACTTGATTTTTCCCTTAACTTGACTATCCATTAAACATTTAATTATTCATGATACTCGTAAACTATTTCTATAGGCTACTAAGATAAACACTTACACTTAATGGTTGTAGTACTTACAAACTTGCTTGCATGTGTGTATTATCCACACAACTCAGATAAACAATTCACTTAAAGGGCTCCTCGGGTGAGTGGTAGCCCATACTTAAATTTTGTCATACTTGCAAGTCGTTGCAAACCAATATAATTGACCTCATTATTACATGGCCTCATTTCATTAATAACGTCTCATTGTAACCCAACGTGTTTGTTGTGCCATCTTCTTGTGAAACATATTTGCTTTAATGTGTGTTAGATTAGGATCATAGAAGGACATAAAACCCTAATGTAAGGTAAATTGATGATTCCGGTCCGGAATGTAATCATGAATTTACAGGTACATTAAGGTAGTGTAAAATTCTATTAGAGTTTTTGGGTAGAAGTCCAGGACGTTTTCAAGGTATCAAAGGTGTGGTGGGTTAGCTGCGGTACACCCTATATATAAACACTAATGATGCATTGAAAGTGAGACTGGGAGTCGAACCAGGAACAAACTCTGTTTACTTGGTAGTTCATTTAGACTTTCTATAGTCAATCAACTCATACGTTCATTTTAGGATTCCTAAAACTTGAAGTTTAGTGTTTTAGTAGATTCTTATTCTCCTACTATTTGAGACGAACCTAATCCAAATCCTTAACTCACACCTATCAAACCTCTTATCCAAAATCATTCAAATTTTCCAAACCCCGGTTACCTTAATTTTTTTACCCAAACATCCATAACCCTATGTTTCTAATAACTTCGGGACGAAGTTTCTAAAAGTAGGGGATGCTGTGACATCCGTCACTTTTCTTTTCATTATATTTTTATTTTTGCATATAATAATAATAATAATAATAATAATAATAATAATAAATAATAATACTAGTCTAGACCACTCTTGAGCCCAAACAACAACCCAACCATCCTAAATTGTTTAAAAAAAAAAAATCTGAGCCCAATCAAGGCAGCCCAGAAGCCGTGTCACACCCTCAAAATCCACTTGCGGAGTTTTACCGCGAGGCGCATGACAAACCAGGATCCAAACCAACGATCACAATAAACAAGTCTAAATGTAATTAATGCAATACCAAAACATAGTTTTAAAATCCCGTTTACAGCGGAAGCTTATTCAAAATAAAGTTCAACATAATTTAACCAAGTTCAATGTTTGTGAAATCATGCAACTCTATCTAGACGCCGTGCAGACGCGTGCGTCCTAGTTCCCCTGTGCTACCTTAGCGACCTGAGAAAACATGTAAAAGTTTACGTCAGCACAAAAATGCTGGTGAGTTTACAGGTTTGCAGTTCAAGTACCAAGTCCACCTGTCCATACTATAATAAATAGAAAACCAGTATACGCTAGCTAGGCGTACGTTTTGCTACTACCACGATTGGAAAACCATTACTAACACGTATACCAGTTTTGTGCCCGAATAGTTCCAAATGTTCCTGTTGTTCCTGTTTGAGACAATATGCACTCGCCCGGCCCTCCAAGCCGACGAGCGGGGTTGGTCACTCCCAATAGCGCTATTCACATTTCCCCGTTGTGCAAACCCGCACATTCATGGTTCCCCCCGGGACTTCCAAAGATCGTGTAGTATACGTTAGAACCCATAGTATGACAGAATTTACCAAACAATCGTTTTAACACATGTTTTCTCCCCCGAAAGTATAAAACCAGTTTAAAAGAGGGGCCGTAAACTCACCTTAAGTTGCTTTACTCCTAATCCCGAGTAAACTCAGCTGCTATGTTAGTCCCGTACAGTGGCGACCTAACATACAACAGTTACAAGTACTTAGACTAATAACCCGCAGGTTAATTAGTCCCTAGATGTCCAGACCATAACCAAGTTCGTTTAAAATACCGTGACTGTTTAACTGACCCAGAGTACAAGACTCGACATCCCATTGGTGACTCGAGACTCCCCGTGTTATGTTTACGCTCCAAAACATACAATAACGCAAGTATACTTAACATACGTTAGCACACAACAAATTATAGCACCTAGTTCACGTATCACCGAAATACATCCAAATATATGTTACCAAGTTATTAGACATGTTACGAGGTTCCTAGCATGTTACTACATGTCAAATCGGGTCTCGGAATGCTAATTTACACTTACAGCAGCAGTACACGCGATTAGGAAAAGTCAACTAGCATTTAGGTTGGTCAACTAGCAATTAGGAATCCTAATCGCATGAATTACTAGCATTTAGGGCTATACCACATGTAACTACTAGCATTTAGGGCTATACCACATGTAACTACTAGCAATTAGGGCTATACCACATGTAAAACTAGCATTTAGGGCTATACCACATGTAAAAACTAGCAATTAGGGCTAATCACATGAAGTTACTAGCAATTGGGGCTAATCACATGAAGTTATAGGCGATTGGGGCTAATCACATGATATTATTGGCGATTAGCACCCCAATCGCATGAGTTACAGGCGATTAGCATTGCTACTCGCCTGTAACCATGCTGTTCCGGTTTTTCGCGCGTTTAACGCTCCAAATCAGATCCAGAGCGTGTGTAACTACCCAATATCATCCCAAACACTATCCTAAACATGTTTAACCCAAAACCCTTCGTTCATCCTCGTAAAATCAGTCCTGCATGCAACCAAAGCAATCCAAACACATACACATAGCATGCAACATTCAATTAACGCATGTAATCATAACCCTATTATCCAATTACTGAGATTTCTATCATCATACTAACAATATTTATTCTGACCTAGCATGATAACACATCAAATCATCATCAAGAATCATAAAAATCCTATCTTTCTAATCATACACACCCATAACGCATGTATATTAGTTATAATCCGATTAACAACCATTATTGACGATTTTCAGAAAGCTTTTTCGTTTATGAACAGGTCTGGACCATTAGGGATTTATTAAAAACGTTTACAAAGTGTTATGGATGAGAATCAAACCTTGGAATTGTAAAAGGATGATGGTTAGACCTTGAAACCTTGTGTTTTTGATCAAAATCGCCTTCCAGAGGTTGTTTAAGTGTTTGGGGCGGTTATGGGACGACTAGGGTTTGTCTAATTGAGTTTAGGAGGTTAAGTATGGTATTTATAGGCGTTTCTAGTCGTCCAGCCCGTTCCATGCGATTGTGCAGGTTTATACGCGATTAGGAATCCTAATCGCGTGAACAGTAACGCGATTGGGCCTAATCGCATGAACAGTCATGCGATTAGCCCCAGTCGCACCATATGAATCCCAGTCACACCATATGAACCCCAGTCACACCACATGATTCCCAGTCACACCACATGATTCCCAGTCACACCACATGAACCCCGTTTTAACATATGTTAACACATATTAATGTACCGACAAGTCATATAATGATTGTAAACACATAACACAAGTAAATACACATATTCACACTCGTTCACCAATTCCCGGGACTCGAGACTCGTATGTTCCGTATGCCCTGACGATCCTACCGATCGTCACCGTTTGTACACTTGGTTAAGGACTGACATCTAACGAACCTCTAGACCAACATCCAATGATCTTCTAGACTAACCAATAGTTCCCGAACCATAACGCTAAGGTAGACTTTCATCTAGCCAACGTTGTTAACCCGAATTTGCCAGGTGTCACATCATCCCCACGTTAAAAGAATTTTCGTCCCGAAAATTGCACAAGTACCAAAAGAACAAAAGAGTAACGAAGGAATCAAACAAAAAGATAGAAACCAGAAGAGAGATTTACCCGAGTTGTCACATCATCCCCACGTTAAAAGGAATCTCGACCCGAGATTCATTCAGCTGCCGAAGAGACATGCCTCGACTCGAACGCTTCCTTAGGGAAGAGATGAGGATACTTAGACTTCATCTGATCCTCCCGTTCCCATGTATATTCCGGTCCCCGGTTCGAGTTCCACCGAACCTTAACGATACGAATCTTGCTGTGACGTAGGCTACGAATCTTGTAATCAAGGATCTCCACAGGTTCTTCCACAATCCGAAGACGATCATCAACCTTGATCTCTTCTAGTGGAACGATGAGAGACTCGTCAGCCAGACACTTCTTCAAGTTTGACACGTGAAAGACGTTATGTACGTTACCGAGCTCCGTCGGTAGATCAAGTCGATATGCCACCGGCCCAATCCGTTCCAGGATCGTAAATGGGCCGACATATCTTGGATTGAGTTTGCCACGCTTTCCAAAGCGTATGACGCCCTTCCACGGAGAAACTTTCAGAAGCACCTTGTCGTTAACTTGGAACTCCAGTGGTTTGCGACGCTGATCAGCATAACTCTTTTGCCGGTCCCGTGCCGCCGCCAACCGATTTCGAATCTGTACGATCTTTTCCGAAGTTTCGTACACTAGTTCAGGCCCAGTGAGTTGACTCTCACCCACCTCAGCCCAACAAAGAGGAGAGCGGCATTTCCGTCCGTACAGTGCCTCGAACGGAGCAGCCTTGATGCTCGTGTGATAACTGTTGTTGTACGAGAATTCTACCAACGGCAGATGAGCTTCCCAACCCTTCCCAAAATCGATCACACACGCCCGCAGCATGTCTTCTAAAGTTTGAATCGTACGCTCACTCTGACCGTCAGTCTGTGGATGGTAAGCCGTACTCATGTCTAGTTGGGTACCCAAAGCCTTGTGCAAAGACTTCCAGAAGTGAGAAGTAAAGCGAGAATCGCGATCCGAAATAATAGAAACTGGTACCCCGTGCTTAGAAACAACTTCTTTCAAGTAAAGGCGAGCCAAACGATCCATAGTGTCGGTCTCCTTAATAGCAAGAAAATGGGCTGATTTCGTTAACCGATCGACAATCACCCATATCTTGTCGTTCCCGCTTGGTGACTTAGGAAGTTGTGTGACAAAATCCATAGTAATCCGTTCCCATTTCCATTCCGGAATTTCAGGTTGTTGCAGGAGACCCGACGGTTTCTGGTATTCCACCTTGACCTTAGCACAGGTCAAGCATTTACTCACGTATGAGGCTATGTCCGACCTCATGTTTGGCCACCAGTAAAGCACTTTCAGATCTTGGTACATCTTATCCGAACCAGGATGAATAGAATACCGGGACTTATGAGCCTCATCAAGAACAAGCTCCCGTAGTCCCCCGAATAAAGGAACCCATATGCGTTCTGCGAAATAGTGCAGGCCATCAGGCCTTCGCTCTAGATGCTTGTCGGCACCGTGCATAGTTTCAGCTTTAAGGTTTTCCTCCTTCAAAGCTTCCAATTGGGCAGAACGGATTTGATCAGGTAACGACGAATGAATGGTGAGCTGCAACGCCCGAACACGACGAGGTTTAGTAGATTCCTTCCTGCTCAAGGCGTCTGCTACAACATTCGCCTTGCCAGGATGGTACTTAATAGCACAATCATAATCGTTCAAAAGTTCAATCCAGCGACGCTGCCGTATGTTCAAGTGTTGTTGGTCGAAAATGTGTTGGAGACTCTTGTGATCGGTGTAGATGGTGCATTTGGTACCGTACAAGTAATGTCTCCAAATTTTCAACGCGAATACCACGGCACCCAACTCCAAGTCATGAGTTGTGTAGTTCTTCTCGTGCACTTTGAGTTGACGAGAAGCATACGCAATCACTTTCTCGCGTTGCATCAACACGCAACCGAGTCCATGAATGGAAGCATCACAGTAAACGACAAAATCATCAGGACCCTCAGGTAAAGACAGAATAGGAGCAGAACACAGTTTAGACTTCAGTTCTTCAAATGCTGACTCTTGTGATTCACCCCAGTCGAACTTCCTATCCTTCTGAGTGAGAGTGGTGAGGGGTTGAGCAATCTTCGAGAACCCCTGAATGAAACGACGGTAATAGCCCGCAAGGCCTAGGAATTGCCGCACCTCAGTTGGCGTCTTAGGTGCTCCCCAGTCCTTGATCGCTTCGATTTTAGCGGGATCGACATGAATTCCTAGTTCATTAACCACATGTCCTAGGAATTGAACTTCGCGTAACCAAAAGTCACACTTTGAGAACTTGGCGTAAAGTTGCTCCCGTCGTAAAAGTTCCAAGACTAACCGCAGATGTTCCCCGTGTTCGGTCTCGTTCTTGGAGTAGATCAGAATGTCATCAATAAACACAATGACAAACTTGTCCAGATACGGTTTACAGACGCGGTTCATCAAGTCCATGAAAACCGCCGGTGCGTTCGTGAGACCGAAAGGCATGACCAAGAATTCAAAATGGCCATAACGTGTTCGAAAAGCAGTCTTTGCAACGTCAGCCTCCCTGACGCGCAGCTGGTGATAACCGGACCTCAAGTCGATCTTGGAATAATAACTAGAACCCTGAAGCTGGTCGAATAGATCATCGATACGTGGAAGAGGATAACGGTTCTTGACGGTCAACTTGTTCAGCTCTCTGTAGTCTACACATAATCGGAAACTCCCATCCTTCTTCTTGACAAATAAAATCGGGGCTCCCCAAGGGGAAGAACTTGGTCGGATGAAACCCTTGTCCAAGAGTTCCTGCAACTGGCTAGACAATTCCTGCATCTCGGGAGGTGCAAGACGGTAGGGGGCCCGAGCAATAGGAGCAGCCCCTGGTACGAGATCAATACCGAACTCGACTTGACGATGAGGAGGAAGACCAGATAAATCATCGGGAAAAACATCAAGAAATTCGCGTACCACCGGAATGTCGTCAATCTTCTTCTCATCACTGGAGGAAACAGATAAAAGCGCCAATACGGCTGGATAACCCTTTCGAAGACACTTAAGGGCTTTCATGCTAGAGATGATGTTTAGCGAAACACCACCCTTGATACCGTACACAGAAAGAAATTCTCCATCAGGGAGAGGAATCCGAATAACCTTATCGTAACAGACGATCTCCGCGCGATACAAAGATAACCAATCCATCCCTACCACAATGTCAAAACTACCCAAGGGTACCGGCATAAGGTCGATGGGGAACGATAAACCCGACAACTCTAACTGACACTCCCGAAGAACACTAGTAGCTTCAATCGTTTTACCGTCAGCCAACTCAATAATATACTTGGTCTCTAATGGTACAGATACTACATCTAGCAGTCGACTAACGTCCATGGATACAAAACTCTTGTCGGCACCAGAATCAAATAACACGCTAACAGAATGATTATTGAGAAGAAACGTACCGGTGACTGTATCAGGGTCCTGCCTAGCCTCAGCAGCTCCAATGACGAAGGCACGTGCATTTCTGCCGCCGCCCCCGTTGTTACCATTCCCGTTGTTTCCACCCTGTTTCAGCTTTGGGCAATCCTTCTTGTAATGCCCAGTGACACCGCAGTTGTAGCACCCTTGTTTCCCTGTAGTACCCTGAGTAGTCGGAGCAGAACTGTTGGTCGGAGCCTGAGTCGATGGAAGTGTAACCCGACAATCTTTAGCATAGTGGCCTGTTCGCTGGCAGCGGTGACAACGGTTACTGTCGCAGTTCCCTTGGTGATGGCGTCCACACTTGTTGCATTTGGGCAGTTTTCCTGCATAACCACCCTGCTTATTACCCGAAGACGATGAACCCCCATTATCAAACTTTTTACCCTGCTGTGCAGACCCAGACCCTTTCCCGTCGTTTTCCCACTTGCGCTTATTGTTCTCTGGAGTCTTAGCAGTCGAACCTTTCGCCGGCAAAATCCCTTCATTCACCTTTAAATTAGTCATCCTATGTGCAGATCGAACTACCTCCGCATAAGTAGGATGATTCCCAGCAGCCACTAACCCTGCAATTTCCGGCACTAACCCTGAGACATAATGTTCAATCTTACGATACTCCGGCACGTGCAGATCGGGACATAGCACTGCCAACTCATTCCTCCTCACAGTATACTTCTCGATCTCCGATCCCGTCATCTTGAGGTTCCATACCTCATGCTCCAGCTTCTGTACTTCTTCCCTTGGGCAATACTCCCGTTTCAGCAACTGCACAAAGTTCTCCCACGGCATAGCATATGCCTCCCCAATACCCATATTCTGGGTAATACCATTCCACCAAGTCAATGCCACGTCCTGAAATAACGCAGCCGAATACTTCACCCGATCTTCTGGGAGACAGTTACACATCAAGAATACCGACTCCACTTTCTCCAACCACCTAAGCAAACTGACCGCACCCTCGGTGCTAGAGAATTCCTGGGGTTTGCAGTCCCGGAACATCTTATAGGTGCACATGGGTGGGGGTGGGTCAACAGGACCACCTGAAATGAAACGTATGAGAAACCACGAATAACGTACACAAGGTTCACCAATGAGGCAAAGAAAACAGATAAAACAACTTACCACCACCGTTGTGCCCTAACTGAAAGGCAGCCTGGAGCAAGTTGTTCAGATCAGCCTGTGACAGGTTAATACCTCCACCACGACCACCAGCACCACCACGACCACCACCGCGTCCACCACCGCGTCCACCTCCTCGTCCTCCACGCACTCCAGACATGATTCTGGCAGAAAGAACGAGAAAATTTAGTTTCGCAGTTAAAAGGATAACCACAAATGTTCACAAGATTAAAGTCAGATCCCATCCAGGACTATCCCTTCAAACCCAAAGCTCACTAGGGCTTCCATGCATTTCGTTTTATGATTTTGTGTGCACCCAAAATGATAAAACGCTCTACATGGTCCTCCAAGTGTCCTCCTAGTTCAAAGTTCAAATCACCGAACATAGACTCTTAGCTACGCACCGTAATACTACGGTAGTTCATGACAAGTGTTTCTATTGGAATACGAAAGGGAGATATCCGAGCCTTGGACAAATCTCAAGAGCACACGAGTTATTCCAATGGACCACACTGCCTAAAAACAAGTAACCCAACCTAAGATAGAACGGATGATGTAACGTAGAAAGACCAACGATTTAGAGACACCCCGACAAGACCATACGTAACCCACTATAACGTTTAGTACCATGTGATCGTCTAGTGTGTGCGACTCGGCTATAGACTAGACTCTACATGCAGTCCTAGTTCACTATAACCATTGTCTCTGATACCAATCTGTCACACCCTCAAAATCCACTTGCGGAGTTTTACCGCGAGGCGCATGACAAACCAGGATCCAAACCAACGATCACAATAAACAAGTCTAAATGTAATTAATGCAATACCAAAACATAGTTTTAAAATCCCGTTTACAGCGGAAGCTTATTCAAAATAAAGTTCAACATAATTTAACCAAGTTCAATGTTTGTGAAATCATGCAACTCTATCTAGACGCCGTGCAGACGCGTGCGTCCTAGTTCCCCTGTGCTACCTTAGCGACCTGAGAAAACATGTAAAAGTTTACGTCAGCACAAAAATGCTGGTGAGTTTACAGGTTTGCAGTTCAAGTACCAAGTCCACCTGTCCATACTATAATAAATAGAAAACCAGTATACGCTAGCTAGGCGTACGTTTTGCTACTACCACGATTGGAAAACCATTACTAACACGTATACCAGTTTTGTGCCCGAATAGTTCCAAATGTTCCTGTTGTTCCTGTTTGAGACAATATGCACTCGCCCGGCCCTCCAAGCCGACGAGCGGGGTTGGTCACTCCCAATAGCGCTATTCACATTTCCCCGTTGTGCAAACCCGCACATTCATGGTTCCCCCCGGGACTTCCAAAGATCGTGTAGTATACGTTAGAACCCATAGTATGACAGAATTTACCAAACAATCGTTTTAACACATGTTTTCTCCCCCGAAAGTATAAAACCAGTTTAAAAGAGGGGCCGTAAACTCACCTTAAGTTGCTTTACTCCTAATCCCGAGTAAACTCAGCTGCTATGTTAGTCCCGTACAGTGGCGACCTAACATACAACAGTTACAAGTACTTAGACTAATAACCCGCAGGTTAATTAGTCCCTAGATGTCCAGACCATAACCAAGTTCGTTTAAAATACCGTGACTGTTTAACTGACCCAGAGTACAAGACTCGACATCCCATTGGTGACTCGAGACTCCCCGTGTTATGTTTACGCTCCAAAACATACAATAACGCAAGTATACTTAACATACGTTAGCACACAACAAATTATAGCACCTAGTTCACGTATCACCGAAATACATCCAAATATATGTTACCAAGTTATTAGACATGTTACGAGGTTCCTAGCATGTTACTACATGTCAAATCGGGTCTCGGAATGCTAATTTACACTTACAGCAGCAGTACACGCGATTAGGAAAAGTCAACTAGCATTTAGGTTGGTCAACTAGCAATTAGGAATCCTAATCGCATGAATTACTAGCATTTAGGGCTATACCACATGTAACTACTAGCATTTAGGGCTATACCACATGTAACTACTAGCAATTAGGGCTATACCACATGTAAAACTAGCATTTAGGGCTATACCACATGTAAAAACTAGCAATTAGGGCTAATCACATGAAGTTACTAGCAATTGGGGCTAATCACATGAAGTTATAGGCGATTGGGGCTAATCACATGATATTATTGGCGATTAGCACCCCAATCGCATGAGTTACAGGCGATTAGCATTGCTACTCGCCTGTAACCATGCTGTTCCGGTTTTTCGCGCGTTTAACGCTCCAAATCAGATCCAGAGCGTGTGTAACTACCCAATATCATCCCAAACACTATCCTAAACATGTTTAACCCAAAACCCTTCGTTCATCCTCGTAAAATCAGTCCTGCATGCAACCAAAGCAATCCAAACACATACACATAGCATGCAACATTCAATTAACGCATGTAATCATAACCCTATTATCCAATTACTGAGATTTCTATCATCATACTAACAATATTTATTCTGACCTAGCATGATAACACATCAAATCATCATCAAGAATCATAAAAATCCTATCTTTCTAATCATACACACCCATAACGCATGTATATTAGTTATAATCCGATTAACAACCATTATTGACGATTTTCAGAAAGCTTTTTCGTTTATGAACAGGTCTGGACCATTAGGGATTTATTAAAAACGTTTACAAAGTGTTATGGATGAGAATCAAACCTTGGAATTGTAAAAGGATGATGGTTAGACCTTGAAACCTTGTGTTTTTGATCAAAATCGCCTTCCAGAGGTTGTTTAAGTGTTTGGGGCGGTTATGGGACGACTAGGGTTTGTCTAATTGAGTTTAGGAGGTTAAGTATGGTATTTATAGGCGTTTCTAGTCGTCCAGCCCGTTCCATGCGATTGTGCAGGTTTATACGCGATTAGGAATCCTAATCGCATGAACAGTAACGCGATTGGGCCTAATCGCATGAACAGTCATGCGATTAGCCCCAGTCGCACCATATGAATCCCAGTCACACCATATGAACCCCAGTCACACCACATGATTCCCAGTCACACCACATGATTCCCAGTCACACCACATGAACCCCGTTTTAACATATGTTAACACATATTAATGTACCGACAAGTCATATAATGATTGTAAACACATAACACAAGTAAATACACATATTCACACTCGTTCACCAATTCCCGGGACTCGAGACTCGTATGTTCCGTATGCCCTGACGATCCTACCGATCGTCACCGTTTGTACACTTGGTTAAGGACTGACATCTAACGAACCTCTAGACCAACATCCAATGATCTTCTAGACTAACCAATAGTTCCCGAACCATAACGCTAAGGTAGACTTTCATCTAGCCAACGTTGTTAACCCGAATTTGCCAGGTGTCACAAGCCGGCCCAGCAGTCCCCCTTAGTCTGGCCCATCACCCTTGCCCTTCTCCTCTACCCGGCTTCCCACCTGGATCCGACCCGAGGCTCTGGTCAAACCCGGCCCATCTTCATTGATTAATGGCCCCATTTTTGGTAACCAATTCATCCCCGGTTGATCGGCAAACACACTCCTACAATCATGTCCCGTAATTTGCGCATAAATTCACTATAATTCGCATACCATATGCGTTTGTTGACCAAGCATTGAAACCTTTCCTTACGACGAGAACCCTATAAATAGAACCCGTCTCCTCATATCATCCTCCCACTCCTCCAAACTACAATAATTATTGGCACCCATAAAAAAAGTTCCATCCAAGCCATTCAAACTTTAAGTTCCAGCAAGTTTCCTCCATCTCATACTGGGCTTGGTGATTGCTGTTGTTATCATTCTAACCGTTGGTATGATTTTTTTTTTTTTTTTTGTCTTTTAATCTAATTTGCTTATATATCACTTAAGTCGTGATATTCTTAATTCAAGGTTATTATCACCTAACTCATGTAAGGAATCATATAATCTTAATTAACCAACTTGTTTCGGTTCCATAACCATTTTCGTGAGATTATAAACCTACACATATATGCATATAACCTTGAACCTATCCTAGGGTCAAGACTTGTCAACCAATTGTTTTCGTAATAAATACACACGTGACACAAAAATAATTAGTCAAAACTTAGCATCATATCAAAGATACACTAGTTCATGATTGAAATATAATTATTTTGCATTTATTATTTTAAATATATACATATATGATTCTTGAAAGATTTGCCGCAATGAATTTTTATAATAAGCATAAATATGCATGTAGAAAGGTATATGAATCAAGTTCCCAGATTAAGACTAATACTGTGATTTTTTTTTTTCAAACTATATACCAACAAAACGGATCATGACTTGGCCAAAACGGATATTCATATAAATCCTTACTCGATTTCATACAGGAAACTCTAGAAAAGAAATAAGAAGGTTGTACATCATTTAAATTTATTTATGTAAATATAATCAAGAACATAATATATTTTTCCGACAGTTCATGGTGCCGAAACATACAAAGGATACAAGATATATTTTTCCGAACTAGCTAGTTGGGTGAACCTAATGCCTAACCCTAGATAATACTTATAGACTAGATAGACTTAGACTTATTTGTTACCTTATACATAGGGTGATACTTGGCAACGTTGGATTACACTTATTCAATTCCACAAGACTTACCACCTTGCTAAGGTGAGTATTACTTATCACTACTACAAAATTAAGCAATTGCCACCAAAATTTGCTACCAAAAGACACGGTAACAAATTTTATAAACTTAAGGTAAAAATAAGTCATAATCCTAATTCTTCCCCAAATAAAATCAGATCTTAACATTATCTTTCCATAACCCTAACATTCATTCCCAAATAAAATCAGATCTACGCCTCCACCACCGAAGCTCCATCACCATAACCTCCATCACCATAATCCTTCCATCACCGTAAGCTCCATCACCGACAATTGCCTCCATCACCGAAGCTTCACATTCTACTCTTCATCTGATTATTAATATAATCATCAAAATAATTGTTAGGTAATTAATTAGCTTCGATTCTGTCAATCGCTTCAATTTTTAGCTTACTCTATTGTTTATACGTTTTTTCTGGATCTTACGACATGCAAATTGATATCTGATTACTGTTACTAGCTTCAAATTTGAACTTATTCCATCGGTTATCTGACACAACTGATGCAAATTGATATCTGATTGCCGTTATCTGCTATGGATTTGAACTTATTAGATCGAGTTTTTATACTTATCTGGTTGATACAAATTGATACGTGTGATTTTGTTATGAGTTGAGTCCAGCTGAGTTTAAGTTGATTTGATATCTGGTTGTTGTTATTAGAATATTCTTATAAGTTGTTATTAGATATCAATTTGTATCAGCTGTGTCAGCTGAGTTTAAGTTGATTTGATATCTGGTTGCCCGTAGCTTGTTTTGTCACTTGAATAAGATTTGTTTTAGTTTTGACTTCTTAGAACAGGTGTGCTATAAAGTAAGTTTTAGGATTGACATTTTTAAACTATGTTAGCTAAGGGCCTGTTTGGTAGTCTTTTAATGATTTGCCTATGGATAGGCATAGGTATAAGAAGGAAATTCACATTATAGATTGTCAAAAAAATGTTCTTAACCAATAAAAATAATTTTGTTATATTTATTAAAATCAATCTGAAAACATAAAAATCTAGAAAAACAATTCTGAAATCATATCCCTAATATAAACTACAAAACAATCGAACATATTACTAAAAAAAATAATAACAAAATATTATATTCATAAATAAAATGTTGTTAACACTACAAATAATTCAAAAAAATATCTACTAAAACTGATCCGAGAACATAAAAATCCAGTAAAAAATATCAGAAAACATAACCCTAGAATAAACCCTAATTTAAAAATATACCTATTAAAACAGATCCGAAAACTTAAAAATCTAATAAAACATATAACAAAACATAAACCTAAACTATAACACATAACAATCGGAATAATAAAACAAAAAAAAATTATTTTATCTTTAACTAAGTCATAACAGTTCAAATATGAAGATTTATAGAGAAAAGTACATACCTTTGACGAATTGATGCAAGGAATTTCAAACCTAAATCAACAACAAAGGGAAAGTTTTATAGATTAGGGTTATGTGATAAAGATGGATCGACTATGTAAATACATGTTTTGGAAAATAAGATTGGATTTGAAGATTGTTACCTTTAAGATGAAGAAATCGATGGAAGAGATGGATAGAAGTTAGTAAAGTGAAAGTTAGGTGAATGGTTTTAATGGATGACACTTATTGTATAGGTTGGTGAGATGGCCGACAAAATCAAAGGATAACCTAAAATCTGATGGGCCAAGCATATTTGTCTTATCAGATGGGCTTAAAGCTTAACGGGCCGTGTATAATTTAGATGTACGTATGGGCCAAGCATATCTTCTCATATCTGATGGGCTAACATCTTATCGGGCCGTAAGGAATTTACATGGCCCTATGGACTTTACACATAGCTATGTTTGTATGTTTAAAAAGTTTGTGTTTCTTAATTCGTTTTATAATTATAAATACAGCAAATTAATATTGTTATGCTTATAAGTATACATTAATACTCAAACTATTTTGGTATTACAGAAAAAGTTACGGTAACATGTGTAAGCCGAGATGCCAAAACAATGGCAGATATATAAAGAATCAAGAGAATAATATAAAACATAGCGATTTATTCAATTAATAACCGTACTTAAACATACGAGTGGGTGAAAAATCAACATACGAAATTATCCAAAACATATAATCAAACATTGTTCAGATAAACACGACAAAAACAACGATAAAGTGCAGTAATAAAAAGGACAACTCCAATTTTAAAAAACAAACGACACGTCGAGTCACGTTGAATAAATATTACTTCTCAATCTTTGGGATGAGAAGATTGGTGTCTTCAATGGATTTTCCTTTGTCATCTTCAGAAGCAAACTGGACATTACTTGTAGACAACATGTGGCTTTCTTCCGCATCGTAAACATCAACCAACTTTCGCTTTATAGTAGTTAATGAAGATTTATTTCCAGAAAAAACATAATCTTTTAGTCCGTCATTAGCAGCATTTGAAACTGGAGTAACATTGTCGCCGGTACCAGAAAATGTTTCCTGAAAAAGCATAAAAGTTTATTTATTACTTTCAGTTTATAGGCTAGTACTTTGTTAAAAAAACCTTATTAGTTTCATGTTTAATATCGATATGTATATAGTAAAAAATGAAACAGGAAATATTGATATGTTACCTTTTGAGTATCCGGAAAAAACGAAGACATGCAAATTGATTCAGAGTCAGTAACCTGAAAAAAGGCTTGTTAGTAATTTAATATAAAAAATGAATTTTAAAGATATATTATTTATGTTAATACAATAACAGCATACAACGATTAATACCTGTCCAATGTTCAGTTTTTTCTTTAGCTCTGAAATTATGTTCACATCTTGAGTAAACTTAGAGATTCCATAAACATATTTATTTCTCAAATTGTAGTCGGACACTTCAATCTTGAAAGCAAGTTCCTTCTCCAACAAACAATCGATCTCGTCGGGATATTTAACTGTATCGCCAACCTGAAAGAAAAGGGTAAATCAATATAGTGAAAACATATACTTATACAATCTGTTATCTAACATGTATTTGATAATACATGAATAATGTAATGATACACTTAGTAATACAAAAATACATATTTAAAATGTGTTACGGTATTTTGAAACGTGTATACATATGAATTTGAAAAGTAAAGTAAAAAACAACAAAAATATATATTTAAAATGTCTTACGGTATTTTGAGTTAACAAGTCTGAAGCAGATTCTTTGATAAGTTCACAGCCATCACGATGAAACAAAGTAAGAGATACTGCACCATTGGTATCCTGAACACGAACTTGAACTTTGTACCTAGTTAAGAATAAATTGTTTATAAAAATATAATAATATATATGTAAATAACCAGTTAGTTAATACAAACTGTGGCTGAATACAGTACAAACTGTAGATGATGATGTATATGTGACTCAATTAAATGAAACAATAGAACAATTACCTTGGAACTGGGTCAACAATCTTTGAGCTGCACTTGACGTTTACACATTGATGTATCTTCTCCTCCTCAAAATCTCCGGTCCCATCATCTTTCTCCCTAACTATATATTCCGTAGCAACCTTTTTGGTACACTTGGGACAACCAAGATAGTACCAGCCAACTTCTTTACATATCGCATTAATTGTACCCAAAACAACTAAAGGTTGCTCCTGTAATAAAGACAATAATCCATTCGTTAAATCTTACTATATAATAAGTAAATTGTAAAACACAACAGATTAACTTAAATATAACCAACCTCTTGTATCTCCCAAATATCACCAATCCTACTTAAAGTAGTGTTTGTTAAGAAATCCTCCTCAGTGGAAGCAAACATTGAAACACCATACGGACGATGGCTTAAGGACGGGGTATCAGTATTGACCTTAATCAAACTGTAAATAATCGGACAAACAATTATTAAGTACATAAAAAAATTTATGTAACTATGTATAGAATATATTGAAAAACTGAAAATACCAAGACTTATAATCATTAATGTCGTGTATATCGTCATTAATGAACAGTTGACTGATAGCAGCTCCAAAAGAGTTGGACACATATGGCTTTCCTGATATAATAAAGACATTAGTTCACGACATTACAATATTTTTTAGATAAACAGTTAGATCTCAATTGTTGTCTATTTAACTATTTCATACTCATGGGTCAATAGGTTGTTTTATATTTCCTACCAAACCTGATATATAACAATGTACATCTATCATATGTGCCTCACAAAAGTTTTTCTATGCAATTGGACATTTATTTAATGTAATGCTGTAACAACTAAACACCAAGAATAAAATATTGTTTGGTAATTTAAAATATTTTGGTTCAACTGTGACGGTTCTAAGTAATTTAAATATATAATTGATCACACCAACTATGTGGATAAATAGACATCGTGACAATGTATACATACTTGACTAATCTAATATATAAATACAGTAAAATAACATAAGATATAGATGATACCATTAAAGAACTTCAAGCGCGCAAACTGCAAAATAACAATAGCATGCTCCTCCTTCGGATGTCCAACCACAAACTTTTGCATTTGCTTTGCATACTCATCCCATAGTGTAAGATAAACGGACAAACCCCTGATAAGATTAGATAAACAAATTTAAGATGAAAGTATATACATACAAATATATTAGAAAATCAATACAAAATTACGATATTTGATAACATACTCCTGGTTTTGAACTTCCATTGTCAATCTTTTTTTGGTTTGAATAGTCACATCCTTGTCTTCATTCTTGTAAAATCATTTTACATGGCCAATAAGATCTACATAAAGATAAGAAATATTATACTAATTGAAATATAAGTATTTACAACTTAATAGTAATTGCGGATAATTAACATATGATATTTACCTATTGTGATGTTGTCGGGTATTTGATTATCTATGATTGACTGAAAAGGAACAAAACAGAAACCATACATGGGACCTCCAAAATTTTCACATTTTGAAACACGAGTATTAGGATTGAAACAGATTTTGTTTGGGTTTTCAGAAAATTTATATTTCGATGGATTGTATCCAATACCAGGACTGGTAATGGTTAAACATGCATTTTCTTCACAAAACCTTTCAAACCTAAAGAACCATCTTTTGAAAACATTGGCTTGGATTTTATTACCCTGTAAAAGACAAAACAGCGTTAAGAATTTTGTATAAGGATTTTAGTTTTCAATATTATTCAAAAAAAAACGAAAATCAAATAAGTTGTTACTTACGTGCTCATCAATTAGGATCGTCTCAATTGAATAGTCTTCATTAGGTATTCTGCGATTTGGTTGTTGCCAAACCCTAATAACTCTTACTCGCAAAAGCACATTGTCCCTCATGACATCCAGGTCACGTAACATGGTGATTGCTGCTTCTTCCATTTATCTAACCTTTATTAAACAATGCGAATGTTTTAGTGTTAGCAAAATTTTAAAACAGTATAGGATTGAAAAGAAATAATAATATAAAAATAAAGAACCAACTGAACTTACTTTGAATTGCAGGATTGTTGTGTGAATGTTCAATCTAACACGTATGGTATATATAGTGGAAAGTTTGGATTTACAAATAAGGAAACGTTTTAAATCTGACAGCCAAATTTATGGTATGTAAAATAGTTTATGGTAATGATTACCAAAAAATAGTCTCTGTTAATGATCATCATTAATTAGTATATGTTAGTGTCCCCATAAAATCAGCCACTACTAAAATTTTGAATACCATAAATCGTATTTATTTTATTTATAACTAACGAAACATTTTAAAGCGCTATACTAATTTGGTATGTAAAACATTATATGTTAATGACTATCGTAAAATAGTCTTAATGATGTTCATAAATTAGTATATGGTAATGTTTTAAATAAAATGAGTTAATACTAAAATTTTGATTAACATTAATCGTATTTATGATTATGTTTTAACGAAGGAAACCTTTTAAGGCTATATCCAAATTTGGTATGTAAAATAATATATGTTAATGATTACCATAAAATATTTAATGTTAGTTACTAACGTAAATAAGTATATGTTAAATTGCCATAAAATCAGTCAATACTATGTATATATTGTCAAATATAATTAACTTTCTATATATAGATTGTCAAAAAAAATATACAAAAAAAAAAACGTTATAAATAGTTTTCCATAAATATATTGTCAAAATTATAATACGCGGAACATAATGAACTTGCTATAGATAGATTGTAAAAAAAGAAAGTTATAATTACCATAATATAGTCTACGTTAATGATAATCATTAATTAGTATATGTTAATGTCGCCCATAAAATCAGCCAATACTAAAATCTTGAATAGCATAAATCGTATTTATGTTATGGTATAAGTAAGGAAAAATTTTAAACGGATAGCAAAATTTGGTATGTCAAAATAAAAAACGTAATTAATAACTTATAATAAATATATGGTCAAACTTATAATACGCGTACCATAATGAACTTCCTATATATAGATTGTAAAAAAAGAAAGTTATAATTAACATTCTATAAATATAATGTAAAAATAAAAAACATTTATAGCTGCCATATTGTCAAATTATCTCATTATTAAACATATAATTGCGTAATATAATATAAAGACATAATAAATTAGTAAAACATCCACGACATAATATTTTATTAAAACTTTATTTCAAATAACACTGAGTGTTACGTAACGTACGTCTTGAAAAAACAAATGAAATTCAAAGATGAATAGGCCGGTTAAATAACAAATAAAAAACTCTAGTTTATTACCTCTGGTGTTGGAACCTTATGAACTAAAAGCTTACGATTAATTGCACACCAATTGAAGACACAACCATCGCCTATTGAAATATCCTCGGCTTGAATCAAGTAACGCCATCCATCAACAATAAACCTTGTTAACAAATTATAGAGTAATATTAAATTAAATTCGAATGGGTAGAATATGAACAAATAAATTGAACATGAAATAAAGTTATATTAAAATATAACATTACCGGGTAGAAGTACCATCGAAATTGATAAGGACGGGCCTTGTCCAAGCAAATCCATCGACAAATTTATTTGTAACCTCTAACGTTTCATTTAACCCAGCAATGTGAGCAACTTCATTTGGTATTATCTACAAGAAAAACAAAATGAAATTAAAATTGTAGAATAATAAATTTGATGTTGGATAGAAAAAACAAATTGTACCAGTTCTTCAGTGATAGTTGAAGTAAACGTAGGAAAATCTGATTCAATATACAATGTCAAATTATGGGTAGCAAACATGTTTTGTGAAGATGATATTTCGTCAGTAAGTAGTTTGTGTAAAAGCATCTGCCGCCCAGTCTTGCTAAACGTGATTATATTGAAACGTGTAATATCATTAAACTCAAAACAAATAAAATCGCCAATTTCAAGACGAAGATCCTCAAGAAATTTGGCCCATCCAACAATAAAACAGTACTTGGTACCAATTTTTCTAAGGGTAACATCCCATTGATGGCTATTAGTCACAAATAGCTTAACAGGATTAGACGGTAGACCTTCGGCATAATGCCTTTCGGCAAATGACATTGGTAACACCTGAACAACAATTAAAATACTGTTACATCTGTGTTAATGAAAAACTTTAGAAGATAATAAAAAATAAAACATACCATTGGACGAACTATTTCATGATCAATCATCTTGCAAAATGAGTTTGATAATTGTTTAGAGGGACAATGATTGTAGTATCGCATCATAAATGTATAATGGCCTATATAATCAAAAATAGCAAAGAATATGCCGAAACATAAATCACGTACAACCCGAGACCATCCGTTAGTTAAACAAAATGAATCATCAACCACTTTGACACGAACGGACCAATCATGACCTTCATTAGTCCTAATGATAACATTTGTGTTATAAAGGTTGTTTGCACTAAAGAAGTTGTTCATTGATCTAGGAATGGGCTGCAAATAATTGGTAAATTAAATAAGGCTACGCAAGTTTCAAAGTATAAGTTAAAGTCATAAAATAATTGAATATTAATAAGAAATATATCTTACCAATTGAAACGAAGAAGGGTCATGTACAACGACAAAGAATTGGTTTCCCTTTCGATATGCCATACTGCAAAAATAACGTATATAGTTGGAACAGAAGCTTGCTATACAGCCAAATGGAGTACCTGAAAATATTGTGAACAGAATGTATTAATAACAATGATTAACCATGAATTTATATTGACAATCACTAATGGATAGCTAACAGATTCAACAGGGATATATACACTATAAAAATACCAATTGATAGCTTACTTGAATTTACAATACATAATTACACATCTTTCCATTGTTTAAGGCCTCGGGTTAGGATTTAAATAGATGCATGAATGGGAAACAAATACTCTATTATTCACTTCTCTATGCCTTGTTGTGATAATTGATTATTAGTATAACATTGAATATCCCTTACTGACTTCTGGTTATACAAAGGTTTGCAGAATAAATCTGTTAATTTGGATTCTTATTTTCCTTGATGTGACCTATATTCTTTGAACAATGGATTATGAGTTCTTTCATATTATGTTAGCAGAATCAAAATCACATTATATAACGTCAAATAAATGTTGTAAACCAATACAAATAATTGAAAAGTATATGTATAAAAACAAATCGGAAAAAATAAACATATAGTAACACAGAACCCTAAAACATAAACCTAGACTAAACCAAATAACAATCCGATAAACAACAAAAAAAATAAAACAACATATTCTACTCGTAAACAAATCAAAACCGTTCAAGAAGGTGAATGATTGAACCCTAAAAAAATATTATACATACCTTTGACGACGTGATGCCAGGAAGTTCACACCCTAAATCAAGAACGTGAATGATTGAAACCTAAAAAAAATATCAGATTAAAGCATAAATCAGAAAAGAAATCATTTAAATGACATGAAGTTATACATGGCCGATGCATACCTCAGATCAATTGAAAGCAGAAACCTTGTTTGAATGATAGTCAAGTAGCAGGATGTGTAATGAAAGAGATGGATTGATAGGGTTTGAATGCGGCGATTCGTAAGAAGATTGTTTGTTAGGGTTTCATTTGATAGCGGCGATGAGATTAAGTGGTTGTCGTATTAAGTATATTGTTGATACAACTGAAAACATTTGGGGATGTTTAGATGAACTAATGTTTTTAGATGTTGTTGCGCGTTTCACACATGTTATGAGGGAGTTAAGTGGGTGTAAGGGGGATGGTGAGGATGTGGTGAGGGTGTTTTGTGAAGTGGTGAAGGTGATTGAAGTAAGTTTGGCGCATGTCGGGGAGTTGTTTTTTGAGTTGTTGGGGGATATGCCGTTGTCTTATAAGACGATGAGGAAGTGAGGTTGTGGAAGTTGTTTAGGGAGAAGCTTGAATCGTTAATGGGGATGTTGGAACGAGAGTTTGTTGGTAAAAGGGTGGAACCAAAAACACAAAAATACCCCAGATTTAATCATTAATCTGTAATCTATTTTAATTGGGTTTTAAAAGGGTAGAACCCAAAAAGACAAAAATACCACAGACTTAACGTCAATAATTAACCGGGTTAGTTTTAGGGACGAATGTGGCATAAAAAACGTAAAATAAAAGGACCCAAATGTAAAAGGTTTTGGTTTTGGTTTTGGACTGACGTGATTTTGACGTTAAAAAAATATTTGTTGCTTTTTTAAATGTAATGGTACAATTTCAAGGGGGGGGGGGGGGGGGGTTTCCAATGCACCGTCTCTTTTTTCCTTCACCACGCCCACAAGTTTCCCAAGCCTCTGACTGCACCACTATGTTTCAGAGTTCACGAGTGGTGCCTGGGCTACATGGCTTCCCTTGCACCCATTTACCATATCATAACACATACCCTTAGAATGTCATGCTTAAGATGGAAGTTTATATAAAAGGGTGTAAACATATACATTTTGAGAACCAATTTGAAATGAAAGTATATACAACTTTTTCATGGATTTCTCAACCAAATAAGGAAAACATTAAACATAAAAAAAAAATAAAAAAATAGATCAAAGTGTTAAAATTTCAATGAAAGACCGAATTCGTCACAAGATATAGTCGAGGGACCAAAATAAAAATTTCTATTTTTGGACAACAAGTATAAAAACAACTCAAAGCATTCACGGAAGCTAAAGACTTGCAACTTTAAAGCCCTTTTACAGCCCAACCTGTTAACCCTAAACCCACACACATCATCTCCAATCTCTCTGCGCCTCTCCCTCAAAACCTGCAATAATAATATTATTAATATTAATATTAACCGTCAATCAATCATATTACTCAATCTCGATCATCTTCTTCATTAATCAAAACCTAATCAACAGATCGATCGCTACCATCTCACCTCCGTCACTGCATCCTTTAGGTAACGACGTCGTTTCTCTCAATCAGTAACCTAATATTTTGTAGTTTTATTAGTTTTATTAATGTCATGTCTGATAAACGAGTTGATATTCGTTGATTGTTGAATTGCGTATTAGATGTAGTAGTGTGTGTGTGTGTGTTGGAGTCGGTTTACTGTAAACGATTTGTTACTGATATGAAGTGTTTGTTTTATGAGTTTTGAAACTATGTGACTTTGTATCTATATTAAGTTGCGTTTGTTTGACGGTATATTGTGGTTGATGTTGTGTGAGCTGGAATAGGTTTGTTTTTCGACGCTTGATGCTCAATCTGCTATATCTGTTTTCTGTATCTAAGATGATAGTAGTTAGAATTACAATGATGTGTGTCTTCTCTTAAAAAAGGTTTGTGTTTGCTATTTATTCGTTTGAGCTGTGTTTGAATGGATTTGTAGAAGTATGTGACTATGTGACCTTGCATCTATACAAAACTGTGTTTCTTCACGTTTGATTGTGTATATCCAACGGCATATGGTGGTTACTGTTGTGTGAGCTGAAATATGTTTTTGTGGTGGTAGCTATTTATAAAGTTGATTGATCAGTTTCTTTTTTTGCCGCTTGATGTTCAATCTGCTGCGTGTGTACCTATGGTAGATTTCATACCTTTTTGTGAAGGCTAGAGAGGTCATTGTTTGTGTTTATTTTGTTGGGAAGATTTTCTTTGCTTCTATTGGGACCGAGGATTGATGCGTTTTGACCTGCAACATGATACTCCCTGGAAAATGTGTGTATTACTTATTTGTTAACATGACATAGTTCACGATTGAGTTTAGTCATGAACAGGATAATGCAAATTCGAACAATATGGATAACATCTGAATCGGGTATATGTCATTGTCAGATCTGTACATATGTGTTTTCATTTGGGTAGAGGATCAGATGTCAAATATGCACAAGCATACAATATCTTTTCTGTTGAAACTCCACTTTAAGTGCCTTAACAAAGAAAGTCTTAGCTTTATTTTTGTGTGACCGTGGGAATTACCGTTCATCCAAGACATACCTATAGGCTTGATTATTCTATGTGCATATGACATCTTTTTCCAATAGTTTTTTGTTAATTTTTGGTGCACAAAAAGATAAATCATTTATGTCTCCCTTGCCATCTCTTCTTTCCACTAGTTCATGGCTTCATGCCGTTTCTTCCTTTTTTACAAACAGAAATTGGTCAGCATATGTTTTTATTTAACAGCATTGGATCAATGAATCTTATGTAAAACTGTGTGTGTCCTTAAAATATTGTTATATGGAATGCATGGAATCTAGAATTCCTAGGCATGGATTACGCCGTTAGGATCAAAATGAGAAGAGAGCCCACAATTTACCATTCATGTTGAATGTGGAGAAAGTGAGAAATTGTTTTTAATTTAAATAGTTGCAAGAAATGTCACAAGCGATATAGTTCAGTTCTACAAGTTTTATTCTTCTTTTTCAAAAATGTCAATTTGATGCTATGTGCTTATATAGTCTTTAAAACATTGTATGTAGTGTAGTGATTATGTTTAGCATCTTGGTATCAGGATGTCTATATTGATCTACTGACTTTTGGCTTTGATACCTCAATGTTAGCTTAAAGCTATGGATGCTTGAGTTGTAATAAATATTGCACCTCGTGCAACAAACAATTTCTTTCATATGTTTAAATTTTAATTGCTTACGTTGTCATTAAATCTATATGTCGTGTAGTGGTTATGGTTGGCATTTTGATTTCATGTTCTCTGTTTGTCTCTACTGACTTTTGCTCTTCTTGCTTTAATGTTAGCTTAAAGCGGTGGATGCTTGAATTGCGGTAAATATGACGTCTCGTCCGACCATTCGTCTTATTACTTACTCAAACGAGCTTGTAAATGGTGAATCCGTTTATGTCTCCTCAAATTGCATTCCAATAAAGGCCTCACATTTTGAACCTGCTGGCCATTCTTTTCACAATGTCGCGCTTAAGCTCCGTGGCTTTTTTGAGGAAGAAAATGTGGCCAGTGATGATGAAAATTTGCCTAAAGACAAAGAAAACGACTATATGCAATCATCTGATTCATATAGCAGCAAAGGTAAAAAGAAATCTGGTGACAAGGCGGCCCAACAAGATCATTATGCTTTATTGGGTTTGGGTCACTTAAGGTATCTTGCAACTGAGGAGCAAATTAGAAAGAGTTATCGTGATACTGCTTTAAAACATCATCCTGACAAACAGGCGGCACTTCTTCTTGGGGAAGAAACCGAAGCTGCTAAACAAGCTAAAAAAGATGAAATCGAAAACCACTTCAAAGCCATTCAAGAAGCATATGAAGTTTTAATGGACCCTACGAGGAGAAGAATTTATGACTCAACAGATGAGTTTGATGATGAGATTCCTACTGATTGCTCCCCACAAGACTTTTTCAAGGTATTTGGACCAGCTTTTATGAGAAACGGGCGATGGTCAGTGACTCAACCGATCCCAACACTTGGAGATGACAACACTCCGCTTAAAGAAGTTGACGCTTTTTATGATTTTTGGTTTGCTTTCAAAAGTTGGAGAGAATTTCCACATGATGATGATTATGATCTTGAACAAGCTGAATCGCGTGACCATAAAAGATGGATGGAAAGACAAAATGCAAAGCTTTCAGAAAAGGCAAGAAAAGAAGAACACGTAAGGATACGTTCTCTTGTTGACAATGCTTATAAACGGGACCCTAGAATTTTAAGAAGAAAGGAAACTCTAAAAGCAGAGAAACAAAAGAAAAAAGAAGCCAAATACATGGCAAAGAAACAACAAGAGGAAGAAGCCGCAAGAATTGCTGAAGAAAATAGACGTAAGAAAGAAGAAGAGGATAGACAGGCGGCTGAAGCTGCTTCAAACCAAAAGAAACAAAAAGAAAAAGAAAAGAAATTACTACGAAAAGAAAGAACACGTCTCCGAACTATTTCAACCCCTGTTGTGTCCAATAAGTTGCTTAATATTAGTCAGGATGATGTGGAAAACCTATGTATGTCACTTGATATGTTACAACTAAGAAACTTATGTGATAACATGGAGGGTAAAGATGGGGATAGTCAAAGTCAGGCTGAGCTTCTAAAGAAAGCAATTAGCTCGGACCATACTGAGAAAGATAATGTGACGAAAAACAGTCAACAAAACGGTTCCGCAAATGTCAAAGTCAACGGAATTATTTCTAGTAGCAATCTTGAGAAAAAGGAGAAACCGTGGGGGAAAGAAGAGATTGAGCTTTTGAGGAAAGGAATTGTAAAGTATCCTAAAGGAACATCTAGAAGATGGGAGGTGATATCTGAGTACATAGGAACCGGGCGTTCCGTGGAGGAGATTCTAAAAGCAACAAAAACCGTTCTTTTACAAAAACCTGACTCCGCTAAGGCTTTTGATTCGTTTCTTGAAAAAAGAAAACCAACTGTTACGATTTCGTCTCCACTTACAACCAGGGAGGAAGTTGTGGGGACTTCTACAGTTACACCGACGGCTGCGCCTACACCTGCTCAAGCGGATGTGGTTCCACCCAAACCGAGCCAAGCTGCTGATAAAGTGGAGCCGGTTGGGTCAAGTTCAGACCCGGATGCATGGTCTGCTGTGCAGGAAACGGCTTTGGTTCAAGCTTTGAAGACATTCCCAAAAGAAACTAACCAGCGTTGGGAGCGTGTTGCTGCTGCTGTCCCTGGGAAAACAGTTAACCAATGCAAGAAGCAGTTTACATTGCTTAAGGAAAAGTTTAGAAGCAAGAAAAGCAATCAAACTGGGTGATTTTGCATGCGTTTATGATGAAGATTATTAACGGGCATCATTTTTGTCACTAGCCGAGCTCTGAAGCATATCATCTTATGAAGCTGTGTGCAATGACAATGCAGATGTGAGGAGATCTGGCTGGGCACATTGCTGACTTGATACCGGAGGTATGTGTTTTCATGTTCTTTGGGATAGGGTATTAATGGGTTTTTGTTATTTGTTGACCATTCTATTAAGTCAACGCTATGATGAATCTATACTGTCTTATGAGTTGTAGTTGAAGTTTAAACATGTTATTTGAGTATGCTACCATCTTTATTTATTAGTCATGTGCCTTTTTTGGTACATATTAATCATGAATGATTTCCGAACAGAACCACTACCGTAATATTTTGAAACAATTTAGGAGGTTGTATGCTGTTATATCGAGTGATTTTCAGCTTGCCTCATATGGCTTGTTTTTCAGCGCTTTTTGAGATAACACAAAACATGTACCTAAATCAGTCAAAAATATGACATGTATAGAGGTTTACTCCTCACATTTCTAGGTCACAGTGACATGTAGCGGCAGTCTAGCATAATCAGCTATTCAGCTCATCCTTTTTAGAGGTTTAAAGCGAAATAATTCGTTGTTATACGCCATTTTTCTTTATCTGGACTTAGTGGCCCAAACCGAAATGATCTTTTGGGGCGGACATAATTACGCAAATCATTTACATGATTTACATAATGCTATTATTCGACATGCATGCAATTGAGTCTACAAGAAGCCAAAACATTTGTGGAATCAACTCCAACTAGTGTTGCAAGTTAGGGAATCAACTCTAGTCGAAACCCTTATGTTTGGGAACAATCATTGATATGAATGATACACCCTAGTCCGTAGAGTACTAAAGACAACAATATAATAACAAATAACATGGCACGATATGTTATATCGAACTCTAGTTTAACATGTCTTGTAAAACATATTTGTGAATCATCAAGTCGTACAAAATATAGATCCTTAGATATTAATATTGGTACAAACATATTAAGTTGATAACACGCATAAACGATCTGTTTTGGGTTTAACGTATGGGTTCCGTTTTTGGTTGTCAGCCACTTGTAATAAATGAATTTGGACTGAAAAAATGTATATTTATATTCGGGCCATAAATCCAATAGTAAACATTCAAAAAAGTTCAGCGCATTTTGGAGCGAGGTATGAACAAAATTGTTACTTTTGGTTTTAAAAACAAAAGATAACCTTTAGTCATAAGTTTAGGCATGGTTGTAAAATCTTGCCAGTCCCCGATTACTCAACCAGTGTCCTCGACTACCCCCTGCCTTGGCCGAGTACTTTACGCAGGGGCGATCCTTTTAAGGGGCGGGGAGGGGCGGCCAACCCTCTCGAATTTTCGCTTAAAAGTTCCAATTATGCAGTATTCGTATAGAAATATTTTGGTATATAAGGTTTCGACTCCCCGAAACTGTTTTCGACCCCCCGAAACTAATGACTTTCGACCCCCCAAAGTTTCGGGTCAAGATTCGCCACTGACTCCGAGTACTTGCCGACTATGGTGAGTACTCATAACTCACCAGTCAACCGAGTTGGCACCGCCTAGTGACTTTTGCAACCATAAGTTTAGGTCTGTTTCGTTACAGTTTTCCGGTTATTTCGGTTTTAGTTCGATTAAACTTCACCCTCTGTTGAAAATCATGGGAGGAGATGGAGGTTTGAACATGAAAGAAGCCCACATGAAAGTCTTGGCGGGCCAAACCCATGTGTAAACATCTTAGAGCATTCACAGCAAAATCTCCATATTTTTTCTATAATTACTCTAAAAATACTACTTTTTATCACTTCTTTCTATTTAATAATATTTATTAAATACTTTTATCATTACATTTTCTCTCTCCTCTACTCACAGCTACTTTCAAAAATATTAAAAAATTATGGAGGATTAACAGTGTTTCCTCCAAATTTACTGATGAACAGTGTCTTCTCTATATATTTTCTCTCTCCTCTACTCACAAACACTTATACCCACTCTATATAATATGGAGACCCCCCTCACATAATATGAAGGCTCTACTGTGAATGCTATCATCTTAGATGGATTGACCTGTACAAAATTCATTGTATTTCTACTATGTATATTGTTTGAAATCAGACATGTAATACTTAGGAAGAAATTTTCATTTTTATCTAACTTTGGTTCATTATCCAACATTTGCTCGAAATCAGACATGTAATACTTAGGAAGAAATTTTCATTTTTATCTAACTTTGGTTCATTATCCAACATTTGCTCTATATACGAATGACCTTACAAGTAGGCAATCTTGACCATTTATATTAGTTGTCGCACCCATTTTGCGTTAAAGACGGTTTTAGTACAAGTTATCATGGAGTAGGTCAACTGCGGCGTCTTCCTAAGATGATATTTATAGACTAAAACGGTTTGTTTTGAATGCTGATAAATAATTACTAAAGAAGAGATGCGCGATAAATGCCCGTCTAGTAGGCTTTGCAAAACTTGGGAACACGCTTTAACCATTGTATGACTTATAAAAAAAGATTTTATTGTAATTATAAGTTATAATGTACTGAGTTCTAAAATAATAATAATAAAAGTAAAAATATGTTTAGTTTGACTATGGGAATATCCCATCATATTGATTTGGTAGACTCGTATATTGTTTTTTGTTTCTATACTTTCAATTTCACTTGTTATCGTTTGGTATTTTTATTAAACGTTTCCCACATGACCTTTTGAATAGGCATACTATTGTATAACAATATATTGTTACTCCTTCTGGTATGTCAGGTATTTTAGTGTTAGAATTTATATGAAAGAAGACATAAATTGTTGAAGAGTATGATGAGGACGGTTTAATAGACCGTGCATTGATGGTGCACCGTCCAAAGAAGTGTGTTTTAAATTGACGATCGAAAGTAAGGCTGCAAAATGATAAAATGGACTTTGCTGACCAACACGTTTGTTATGATTAAAGTTTTATCCAATATATCCCACTTATAAAGTAAATAATAATAATAATAATAATAATAATAATAATAATAATAATAATAATAATAATAATATAATAATAATAATAATAATAATAATAATAATTTGTCATTTGATTGTTAAGTTGACCCTCGTGTTGTGCTTCCACTTTTGGGTTAATTCAATGGGCAATGAGTGGTTAATTTCACCAATAATATATTTTCTTTAAAGAAAGATTATGAAAGAAATTATATTATCATTATTATCATTTATTTTTTATCTATTTTTTCTTTTGATTTTATCATATACTTTGTCCCCTATTTTCGTTTACATTTCGGTCTAAGTATTGCGACTTAACACATTGTAGTGCGTGCCTACGGTTTAACGTTTTTACGTCTGTTTTTTCCGCTTAACGGCTTCATCGCAATGCACGGGTTCTAGGCCGACTTGGTTAATCTTTTATAGGTTTTATGTTTCGGTCTATTTTTTGCACGTTAACACGTTGCAACGGACTGCGTGGTTCAACTTTTTCATTCAGTTATAGTCCCATTAATACGCGGGTCCTAAATATTAGCTATATAACAACTTTTGTTATTTGTGATTTTTTTTTACTTTTAACCCTATATCTTTCATCTTTTACAATTTTGTTACAGAGTATTTTTCATTTTTAACCCTAACAAATTTTCAGTTTAAACTTTGGTCCCCTATACTTTTCATCTATTACAAAATTTTCATTTTACGTTTCGATCTATATTTTGCTAGTTAACATGTTGTAACGCGCGTATGTGGTTCAATGTTTTACGTCTATTTTTCCCGGTTAACGGCTTCATCAAAACGTGTAGGTCCTATCCTGACTTTTTTTTGAACAGTAGGTCCTATCCTGACTTGGTTATTCTTTTTATGTTTTATGTTCCAGTCTAATTTTTTCACACACGCCCCAACAGGCGCCCGGGGTTCAATATTTTTACCTCTACTTTCGTTTGATGTAATGCTCCCGTTACAACACACGAGTCCTAAATAATAGTGTTATGTTATTTCTTGATGAGAAATAGATAATATATAATAATATGGTGCTAGATTGCTATCTGTGGCAATGCTCAAGGTTTAGAGTATAGGGATGAGCTCGGGACGGTATCGGTACCAACTGATATCGATCTCGAAAAAACCGATACCGAAAACACCCTAAACCCAATACCGATACCGATACCAAACACATACGGTACGATATCGGTTCGGTATCGGTACGGTACCGTATGGTATCAATATTTTACCTTAAAATACAGATACCATACTGATCCCATACCGACAATACTGAAACCGAAAACCTCTAATTGTGGGTACCGATACCGAACACCCTCGGTTCGGTATCGGTTCGGTACGGGATCGGGATGGTATCGGTACCAACTGATAGCGATCCCGAAAAAACCGATACCAAATACACCCAATACCGATACCGATACCAAACACATACGGTACGATATCGGTTCGGTATCGGTACGGTACCGTATGGTACAATATTTTACCTTAAAATACCAATACCATACTGATCCCGTACCGATACCGATACCGATAATACCGAAACCGAAAACCTCTAACTGTGGGTACTGATACCGAACACCCTCAGTTCGGTACAGGATCGGGACGGTATCGGTATTCGGCTCCATGTGCTCATCCCTATTAGAGTATGTTTGGTAAAGAGCTTTTAGGAGCTTCTAGCTTTCAAGAAAAAAAAAACTCTTACTTAGGGTATGTTTGGCAAAACTAGCTGGTGGCTGGAAGCTGGTGGTTGGTGACTAAAAACTGTTAGTGTAGCTACTAGCTGTAGCTTTTTAAATGTATTTTGGTTTTTAGCAGAGCAGCTGGAGATTTTAATAAAATGTATAATTTGACCAAAATGGGCATAACTAAAAGCTTGTATGCATGTTTTTTTATTTTATTTTTTTACGGTAAAATGGGTATTTGTGTAATTTTACTCATTAAAAGCTTGTAGCTAGTATGAGCTTTTACTTAAATGCAAATACTAGTAGCGTTTCACTATGGAGCTTTTTCTCCTAACCTAAAAGCTTCAAGTCCGTTCAACCAAACAAAACTTTTTATTATGAGCTTTTTCTTAAAATTTTGAAGCTAGAAGCTCCTAAAAGTTTTTGAAAGCTACTTGCCAAACATTCCCTTAATAATAATAATAATAATAATAATAATAATAATAATAATAATAATAATAATAATAATAATAAAAAAAAACTTTGTTTGGTTGAAGGAGCTTGAAACTTTTAGGTTAGGAGAAAAAGTTTCATATTGAAACACGGCTAGTACTAGGGTATGTTTGGCAAAACTAGTTTGTGGTTGCAAGCTGGTGGCTGTTGCTTTTTAAATATATTTAGGTGTTTGGCAAAGTAACTGTAGCTTTTAATAAAATGTATAAAATAATCAAAATAGGCATAAACAAATATAATCCAGAAATAAAATATTATTAAGTAACTTTAAATACTAAAAGCTTGTGATTTTTTTTAAACGCTAGTAGTAGCGTTTAAGAAAAAGCTCATAATAGCTACAAAATTTTAATGAAAAAAAATGACACAAATACCATTCTACCATTAAAAACAAAAAAAAACATGCATACAAACTTTTAGTTATGTCCATTTTGGTCATTATATACATTTTATTAAAAGCTCTAGCTACTCTGTCAAACATCAAAATATATTTTAAAAGCTACAGCTACCAACTATTACCTACAATCATCAGTTTCTAGCCACACGTTTTTATAAATACACCTTCTTATAAAATACAGTAGAATCACTACCAAGATTAGCGTCTATACGGTAATCCAGGATTCGTGTTTTTTCAGTCACAAACCTCCAACAAGGCAGTCATTGACCTCCGTCGGAGCCATTCTAACATCCACCATTGCTATCGTGATCCTTCCTTGACGTTGTCATTGCCTCCGTCGCGACTGCCACATTCATCATTAGGTACACCTATCCATTCAGATTGCCTTCAATCGTCTTTGAAGCTACTTTCCATCACCTTCATATTTTGTCAAACTTCAAACCAGTGATTTAGGGTCCTATTTTTCGGCCATCACAACAAGTGTTTACATTCTAATTTAAGGTTAATCATCCCATCAGATGGTACATATCTAACATGTCAACAGAGAAAACTATGCTTTCATAACTCTAATAAGAATAAATGTGATTATTGATTCAACTTACTTTAGTTGTGTTTTAAGGTCCTGTTAAGGTGTTTGTTCATTCTTTTTTGTGAATGTCAAATAGGTAAAACAAAAAAACATCCATTTGGTTGTTTAGATTACAAGGTATTACATGTATGATGATCAGCTCAAACTAGGGGTGTTCAGAATTCGATTCGAATTCGAAAAATTCGAAATTCGATTTAGTTCGATTCGATTACCAAGAATTCGATTCGATTATTAAGAATTCGAATTCGATTCGATTCGAATTCGAGTCCAGTAAATCGAATACGAATCGAATACGAATTTATGATTTTAAATTCGATTCGATTCGAAATTCGAATAAAAATTTTACATGTATATTTTTTTAAATATATACACACATATACACATTATTATATACACAAGTATACACATTGGAAAAAAAAAACTTCTAAATTTTGGTCAAACTCTAAGAACCCATAGTGTCTATAACTTTTAGCATAACTATGTTTTATATATTTACCTTATATATCACAAAACTCTATAAAACTATACTCTCTACTATTTTTACTATTCTCGTATTTGACATATTGTTGTTTATCAATTTGTAGATTTTTATTTTATATGTTAAAAATAATGAGTTTGTATTAGTTTTAAAACTAAAAGTAAAACAATTTGTTATTTAAGGTGAATTTGAACTAAATCGAATTTATTCGAATTCGATTCGAATTCGAGTTTCTTATTCGAATCGAATACGAATCGAATAAATTGAATTTTAAACGAATACGAATCGAATACGAATTCAGGTAAAAATATTAAAAATTCGAATAATTCGATTCGAATAATTCGAAAATTCGTTATTCGATTCGTTGAACACCCCTAGCTCAAACTCGACTCGTTTATATACCAGCTGAGTCGTCTCTTTTACAACTGGGTTAAATTCAAGCAAGTTATTTCTTAGCGAGCTTCGAGCTATTCAAACAACCTTATCCTCCGTTAATAATATCCTCATCGAAACAATCCACTCAAATATCTTAACGGTAAAAATCTAGGATGTTACACCAGCGTGCCTAGCAAAGCCGGCTCATTTATAATTGAGCCAAATTTTTAGGAGATTTGAGTTATTTAAACAAACCACACCATCCCACTAACCATCACCATGTAGGGTGTTGAAGATTGGAATGTTCGGTTTTCGGATATCCGAAAATTTCGGATATTGAATGTTAATATCTGGATCCATTTCTGAACTTTTGGATATTCAAATTTTTGATATCCTATATCCGATATCTGATTTTCGGATATCCGAAAGTTTGAATACGGATTCCGATAATTAAATGGATGTCCAAATTTACAAAAAAAAAAAAAAAAATGTTCGTGCAAAGAATAAAACTAAACTCGTATACGATTTTTCAAGTTTTCAACCATGAAAAAAAAAGCCATTTATAAATCCACATCTGAACCCGATTATTTACTTATATTTTTTTACTAACATAGTAACCATATAATAATGTTCTATTTTTTTTCTAGTTGTTGAATATCGGATAATCAGATTATTCGATAAAAATCAATACCCGAATCCGAAAATTTGGATTATCTGATTTTTGGATATCCAAAATTTTGGATATTTCAGATACGAAATTTCTAATATTTCAGGTTTGATTTCATCCAGATTTTTTGAACACCATATCACCCAGTATAACACATAGCCTAAGTGGCATCATATCAACACCATTGTCAAATTAATAATTAATAAAATGAATTATATATTGGATCCGTAGTCAAAACACTCCTTAAGTTTTAGAGCATCCGGATTGTGTGTGTGTGGGGGGGGCATGGAAGAGGTTCACGGGCGGGAACACCGTCCCTTGGTGGCGTGGAAGAGGGCGGGGAGATCTTGTTTGGCGTGGGGCGGGGGGTGGATCCAGGTGGCAGTGTTTGATTGGTTTGTCTTTTTTTTATATATAAATCTTACACACAATAATACTATTCCTTCCCCCCCCCCCCCCCTCCTCACTCCCCACAATTTTCATCCTTCACACGTAGACCCCACAAGTGCCACGTGTGTTTCATCCCCTCTTCTTCCCGTGTGTGTGTGTGGGGGGGGGGGGCGTGGAAGAGGTTCACAGGCGGGAACACCGTCCCTTGGTGGCGTGGAAGAGGGCGGGGAGATCTTGCTTGGCGTGGGGCGGGGGGTGGATCCAGGTGGCAGTGTTTGATTGGTTTGTCTTTTTTTTATATATATAAATCTTACACACAATAATACTATTCCTCCCCCCCCCCTCCTCACTCCCCACAATTTTCATCCTTCACACGTAGACCCCACAAGTGCCACGTGCGTTTCATCCCCTCTTCTTCCCGTGTTTGATTGGTTTGTCTTTATATATATATATATATATATATATAAATCTTACTAGGGATGAGCATTCAAGCCCGAATACCGATCATGTCCCGTCCCGATCCCGATACCGTACCGAACCGATATCGAACCGAGGGGTTTCGGGATCGGTATCGATATCCATATTTATGGATTTTCGGTTTCGGTATTATCGGTACCGTACCGATACCGAACCGATACCGTACCGTACCGTATGTGTTCGGTATCGGGATCGGTATTGGGTTTTTGGACTTTTCGGTATCGGTATCGGTTCGGTACCGATCCCGTCCCGAGCTCATCCCTAAATCTTACACACAATAATACTATTCCTTCCCCCCCCCCCCCCCCCCCCCTCTCACTTCCCACAATTTTCATCCTTCACACGTACACCCCACAAGTGCCACGTACGTTTCATCCCCTCTTCTTCCCCCCACCCCACACACACTTTATAGTCTTAGAAGTCGGGTATACAAATATGAACTTAAAAAAACTGCACTTTTAGCGTATGCTAAACAAAATTACAATTTATAATAACTTTTGTGTTTTGATATGATTGGCCTCCCTATCTAAAACATGGACGGCTTTATAATAAAAACGCTTGTGTTTTTTATGGATTGAATATATTTCTTACAACTTCTTTTCGTGAATTTTTGCTAGTCAATGCCCACATGTTTTTTATGTCAAATAGGATATACACATCTAAACAAGCCGAAGTTTTTTTTAGTTTCTAGTGTTCTTTTGGAATATTTTCCTTGAAAACACGTTATCTTATTCTTTGACGGTAAATTGACCTCTTTTTTCTTTCTTTTTCTTTTATAATAAAGTTTGTCAAAGGAGTATTTGGCCACAACACGCTTGTTGGTAAGAATCTTGAAATGATGTTTATGTTGCCTTTTAAGGAGAGTTATAATATATATATGAACCCATGTTGCAATTTTTGGAGTAAATTAAACTTTTTGTCTTGTTATGTGTGGGCAACCTACAACTTCCATTCTAATTTCTAACTTCGATAAGTATAAATAAACATTTGTATGTTAGTCATACTTTTCACCTTTTTTTACTAAATGATGTTAAAAATTTATGCTAACTTTTTAACAAAGTGACTTTTGTTTTTATAAACAAAATATGTAATTTTCACAATTCTTTTCTTTTTTTTTTTCCGTCCACTTTGTTTTCTTTTCTTTCTTTTTCTTTTATTGTTTGTTTGTACTCTTATTTTTGCAAAATTTTATTATATAATTAACAAACTTCTTTATTTTATAAGAATACTTTTATTTATAACCCTTTTGTGATTTTATTATTTTTGTTTCTTTTACTAAGTTGTTTGCCTCTCCGTCCCCCTCCCTCCCTCTCTCTTTCTAGCTAGGGGCAGCGAATGTATATGTAGAAGAGGAGAGATGCCCGCACTTATATAAATCTAAAAGTGCATTGGCTTAATTTGAAGGAGAGTTGTTTCAAAGTAGTAAAACTGCTTCTGATATTCTTGACATATCAAACGTAGCTTGCGAGTAGAATAATGATTAATTAATGATGGAAGGGCAAAATAGTCATTTTTAAAAAAAAAAAAAGTTAACATGATATTTAGTTGGAAATGTAAACATTATGTCTAAACATATTAATTCAAGGACCCTTTTTTGTAATTGTTGAAGTTAAAGTAGGAAAGATACAAGTTATCCAATACATAAAAGAATAAAAGATTTTTTTGAACTGTAAAAAAATAAAAATAAAAGATTTATACAAATACGTGTAATTATTCCAAAAATGCTAAATTTCATAGGATCAGAATGCTCATTTGATACTTCAATAAGACCCAAATCACTGGATCATAGTATAGCATATCTAATACGTGTCTCCCTTAGACTTAGACTTACAACTGAGGACAGGTGGATATGATCTATCCGTGTGTGACGCTGATGATATTTGTAAAATAAGTTAGATGTCATAAATTTTTGGTGATGGTTAGTGGTGTAAGGCGGCGGGTTTTATGTTTTTTGGTTTGTGGTGTAACACCTTTGGGCAATTGGGTGTTTGGTGTCGCTAGTTTTTGCTAGTGGCCTCGTGGTTTTAATAAAAAAAATTCCGTTAAAAAAAATATAGGCTTTGCAATTTAACATGGCCTCGATATCTCCTTGAATTGTGTGTCCACTTTTTGATTAAAGCTTTTTTTTAGTATTTATTAGGGATAAGCATTTAGTACTCAATACTGGTACCGTATTGATAGATTCAATACAATATTCGATACCCACTTTTCTAAAAATTCGGTATCAGTACCGGTTCAATACTTATACCTTATAGAGTGAACATTTCGTAACAAATATCGGTATCGTACCGAATATTTGGTACGGTATTCGTTACCCACTTTTTCCGAAAATTTGATATCGATACGCTACCAAATTCATCCCTATTACTCATAATAATGGAGTACTATAAAATGACTAAAGACTTGTGCTTTATAGTAGGATTGCAATACATGTCTTATCGTGTTAAAAAAGTCATAAAAGTCGCGATTAACAAAAGTATCAAACATTAATACGACTCGTTTAACTACTTCATATATCATGACTATAACACAATTGTATGTTTTATGTATCACGAAAGAGAAATGAGGGAGTCTAGCCTTCTAATTTTTGTTTGTTATAAATAATATAAAATTACATAGTGTGCTTTTTATTAAACACGTTTTATCGTGTCTTAAACAAGTCAGGAATTGCAAGCTCTATTTCATCGTAGGGGACCATCATAACGTTTAGTTGAAACAACAATATTTCATGAAAATGGTGCATTAGTTGTCTGTTAAATAAGTTGGTTTTTATTTGATTACTAACAACAGTAACTTCTGTCTATAAGAAATCCTTCAGTATTAACTTGTTTGTCTTGCTTGATCTATCACACTAACTAGGTTACTACCGATAGCCATTATTGACGATGGTTAAGTTGTTTATGATCATACATACCATTGATGATCAGTTCCCATGAAAACTATCCGTCAATCATGCAAATCTAAAGCAATTTCAAGACTTTCAACTTTAGAAACTGAGTTTTCGCTCATTGTACACGTCACTCGTAAGTTAGCCAACAAGACCCCACCACAAGGTGATATACCATCTTGAGCAAGCATGCACTTTACATCTCTTAATTGTATCAACGTATATTCAAATTTTACTTTGATCTTAAGTAAATTCATCTAATTAAAAAAAATGATTTAATTACACTAATAGCACCAACATAGTAGTAAAATTAACATTAATATTACCAACATAGTAGTAAAGAAATCCTCAATCTATCATCAAAATATCTCCCAAAAACTAATCAAAATCTCCAGCTCCTTAAACTTTAAATCCTCGACAACCATCAACCTCATGGACTTACTTGGCGTGGTGACTTCTTCACTTATCCTCTGCTCTTGAAACCCTCCTTACACCGATACAAGAAATGCTATTTTTTTACGATTTTATGTCTTTTTATAAATCATAATGTGTAGTTTATCATACACTTTGTCTTATCGGGTATACTTTATCGGGTAATCAGGCCGGGTAAACGGGTATATCACCAAATCTCGAACTCCATCACAAACTCGTGAAGAAGATGAAAACGAATCCCATACTCGATTATCCAACCCCAATCCCGCCCAAAATGTGTCGGGTTTCGGATTTGCCAATCGGTTTCGGGCTTGATTGTCATCTCTAACTTAGTGTTAGCTTAGCTATGTTCGTTTATCTATGTTCAGTTATGTTCGTTCGTTTATATTAATAACGAGCACGAACACATTCATTTTCTTAACGAACGAACACGAACAATAAAACCCCATTGCTTAATTGTTCGTCTTCTATCATTTGTTGGTAAAATTTAAAAGAACAAACACGTACATGCCCCATTCGTGTTCGTTCGGTTCATTTACAATACTATTTTTAATTTTATAGTTTTGCAATTATACATGATCGAAGGTCGAATGTGGTTCTGACTGGCAACCCCATTCGTGAGAAACATATGGTTTGTTTATGATTTATTGATAGTCAGTTTTTATGGGTCAGATAAAAACCAAATTAATGAAGCCAATTGGTTTAATAAGATCGATTAACCGATAACTTCGGTTTCAGTTTAAGTCAAGACTAATAACCGAACTAAACCAAACCATACACACCCTTAGAAATGTCTGTATTCTTCGCCGCATCACCCGAACACCCTGCCAAGTTCAATTGTATATTGTTTTCTAGCTTAAAATAGCTACAAAAAAATAATAAAATTGTAGTAAAACCCTAAACACAATAAACCCAAATGTAAACGCTTAAACAACCAAACAAACAACCAAACAAACCGGGCGTGATAAACATGACCACCCTCCACCACCGGACACACTTTCTTTCACCACCACTTTCCGATTATTATTTTACCTAATATTATTATTAACCCATTCATAACTCATTCTCCTCTCCCTCTCACTATCACTCTCTTTCTTTCTTCGTACATTCCAACACCTTCTCAAAGTATATAACTTGGAATATTATTCTTATTATTATTATTTCTTCTACATCCCAATTCCCATCTTTGTGGCTACAATCCCTTCTTCATATCCCCCAATACCCACTTGTCATTTTTATTAATTTTGCTTATTTTCTTATCTTTATTATTATTATTATTATTATTCATCACTTGCTTACTTTCAAGATTTTCAAGAATTCCATAACCCATTATTTTCCAACAAAAAGACACCAACTTTCTTATTCCCCATTTGAATCCCTTCAAAACCCACTTAGGATTTTTATTAATTTTGCTTATTTTGTTATCTTTATTATTATCAGTTAATAAGTTTCAAGATTTTCAAGAATTTCAAAACCTAAGAAAAAGATACCAACTTTCTTAATCCCCACATTAATCCCTTCAAAACCCACTTAGGATTTTTGTTAATTTTGCTTATTTTGTTATCTTTATTTCTATGAATTAATTATTTTCAATATATTTAAAAAAAAAAATTGGATGACAATAGCTATGCATTCATCATCATCTTCTTCTTCATCATATGTAACATTTGAAACCACTAATGCTTTAACTTTATTGCCCAAATTAAGCACCTTTGCATATGATTCCAATATTAATAGAATAAGTTTAGATGGGTATTCTTCATTTCTGTCTAATTATGTCCAAGACAGAAAAAAAGGGGATTTTTTGAGCAGAAAAAAGAGTTTAAAGATTGTGGGGTCTTTGAGGTCTGGAGCTGGAGGTGGGTCTGGGTTAAATAACTTTTTTAGTGAGTTTAATAAGTTTGTTAGGTTTCATTGTGAGAGGATTCCGCTTGGGCTCGGGTTTGGGTTCGATTCGGGTAAGGTTAATGCAGGGAGTGAGTTTGGGTTAGGAGAGAAAAATGGTGGTGGGTTGGATGATGGGGCAGTGGCATTGAGTGGTGGTGTGTCTAATGGTAAGAAAAAAGTGTTGATTTTGATGAGTGATACTGGTGGTGGTCATAGAGCTTCTGCGGAAGCGATTAAGTGGGCTTTTAATGAGAAATTTGGTGATGAATATGAGGTTGGTTTCTTGAAATCTTTAGCTTTTGTTGTTGGTAGATTACTCATTACTACTTGTTTTTGATTTTATTGTATATACTTTATGTTATATGTATTTTTATGTAAAAAGTGTTCTTGAGCCGGAGGTCTCCTCGTTTGACCTTCCCTTGACCCTACTTTATGAGTGGGATTATACTGGGTACGTTTGTTAGTTTGTGAGATTGAAATTTGATTGGATCGGGGTGTTTTCAGGTGTTTGTGACTGATCTATGGACGGATCATACTCCTTGGCCGTTTAATCAACTGCCAAGAACTTATAACTTTTTGGTTAAACATGGTTCGTTGTGGCGGATGACGTATTATGCGTCTGCTCCTCGTGTGATTCACCAGTCGAATTTTGCTGCAACGTCCACTTTTATAGCGCGGTAAAAATTATAAATTGATTATCTTTTGCTGTTTTTTTTGTCTAGATAATTTGTATGTCAATGGTTTGATTATTATCTTCGTAACTTGTGTAACCTGTCATCCGTGACTGGTTAGTAAGTTGATTTTGCTTACTCCTGACTAATCCGTGTATAATCTATGTTATGTTGACAGCGAGGTTGCAAAGGGTCTAATGAAGTACCGGCCCGATATAATCATCAGTGTACATCCTTTAATGCAACATGTACCGCTTCGTATCTTGAGGTCGAAGGGTCTTTTAGACAAGATTGTGTTTACTACAGTCGTTACAGATTTAAGCACTTGCCATCCCACATGGTTTGTTTAGCACCCTGAATTTTTTGGTTAACACGCTGTTTTGAGTGTCAAGATTGTGCTGATTTTTACGGCGTATGTGACAGGTTTCATAAGCTTGTAACAAGATGCTACTGCCCTACAGAAGAGGTGGCAAATCGGGCCTCCAAAGCTGGTCTCCAATCTCCTCAGATAAAAGTTTATGGCCTCCCTGTTCGACCCTCTTTTGTTAAGCCTGTTCGGCCCAAGGTTGGTATCTCAATCAAGTAGGAGTTAGAAGTGACAAACTGGAGAGATCAGGGTGGGTTGGGATTATGTCTCTAAAAGGTCAACATGGTTAATTTTTTAGTACAGGTTGGGTGGACCCAAAACATTTTTTGTTACAAAATATTATTAATTTTTTTTTGTATATAATTAGTGTCAAACATTGATTTTACAAATTATATTATTTCAACAATAGTCTTTTTTGTGATAAACTGATTTAGGATGTTTACGCAAAAAAAATACACTTTGGGTGACTTTTGACATTATATACCCATTTGACTAATTTCCTTTTTATATATTTTGTATTTGACCCATTTAACCCATTCGAGATTAAACATAACTTGAGTCAACCCTTCTTAAACGGAAAATGGTCGAAACTGTTACCTCTATTGGAGTTTTCAAGAAAAACTTCTGAACCGGCCTAAACCAAAAAAGAGGTCTCAGCTCTTCAAGGTGGTTTACTTTTAGTGTAGGAAGTTTGTAGATCCATATTATGGGGTTCTCTTTCGTTTCAATACCTAAAACAAGTAGCTAACCGAACCAAACTACATATGGCTGTATGCATTTAAAAGTTTTAAAAGACATATTTTGTGTCAAAGCAAATTCAAATATATTACTTTTGTTTATCTCAAAGTCATTCTCGATGCGTTAAACGACAGAATCTTGACCTTAATGCACAACTTGATTTTAGATTCCTTGTTCTTGCATAGGTTGAATTGAGGAAGGAGCTTGGTATGGATGAGGATCTTCCTGCTGTGTTACTGATGGGTGGTGGGGAGGGGATGGGCCCCATTGAGGCTACAGCCAAGGCACTTGGGAATGCGTTATATGATGAGAATCTTGGCGAGCCAATCGGTCAAGTACTTGTAATTTGTGGACGCAACAAAAAACTTGCCAGTAAATTGCTTTCGGCCGAGTGGAAGATTCCTGTTCAGGTGAATATCCCCTTCATCGTTATTATCATCGTTTATTATCCTCATATTATTAAAGCTGTTTTTTGGTCACAATTATAATTTGGATTATGTTAACAGATAAGTGATTGTAGTATAAAGATTAATTAATTTCAGGTGAAGGGGTTTGTCACTAAGATGGAAGACTGCATGGGCGCTTGTGATTGCATTATCACCAAGGTAACCGAGTTCCTTCTATTCTTCCCATTTGTCGCAAGAATCAGACCACTTGTTAAAAGATTCAAACTTTGTAATTCCGGAATTTTAATTAAATGTTGATTTTTAAGGGTTTTTTTTTTTTTTTTTTTTTTGTAAAATGATTGAAGTAATCCATGTGTCCAATAATACAGTTGCGAGTTCTTCGTACACAAACGAAAGGACTCTTGTCAATTTTGAAGTTAAAAGTATAATTTATTCGACTCACAAAAGTCTAATCTCATACTGTCTAACGACTTTATTGGTTTATGTCTGGTAGGCTGGTCCGGGAACCATTGCAGAAGCTATGATCCGAGGACTCCCCATAATTCTAAACGATTACATTGCTGGGCAGGTAGTTTCGTTATCAAAGTTGATTATTTCCTGCTAGTGTTTCCATCTTTAGTTATTGGGTATTAACAATAACAGAACAAGTAACAACCTTTATCGGCCAATGGGTTGATATTGCGCGCATTAACAATAATAGAACATGAAACATCCTTTATTTGACTCTCAAAAGTCTAGTCTCACACTCTCATCAGTCATCAGCGCATCACACGTTATGCGCACATTTTAAAACCAAGATCAACCCATTTACCCACAAATACGTCAATTTCGGCTACGTTTAACCTTTATCAGGCCAAATGGGTTAAGTTTTATTTTTTTCCTTTCTTTCTTGGTAACAATGAGAATCTGTTATCGTAAACTCACCAGACCCCACCAATACCCTGCTAGAGGGACTTAAGCAGTTAAGCGACTTGATTCCGTCGATTAAATACAATCAAGCGCAATCATATTTTGATGCAACGAAAAAGAAACAGAAAAGATACAAAATCAAAATTTCTAAAATAAAATGTGTATAAAAACAGATACCATTGACCGCGGTATCTAATAAGTTCTACCTACTATTGGATTTGAACTAATGACTCCCGTCGTATGAAAGCAATACTCTAACCGCTGAGTTAAGTAGGTCATTTATCTTAACAAAGAAAACCAAAAGGGACTCCTCCCGTCGATGGATTATAAATATCATATTACTTAGAAGCAATACCGATCAATACCCTTGAAGGTTACGAATGGGTTAAGTTAAAAAAGGGTAAACAAATGTGTAAAACCTCCTAAACGCCTAAACTGTTTTACGAAGACATAGTAGATTATTATTGTAAAGAATGTTCTTTTTTCAATTATTTACGCAAACTATTTCTAATATCGAAACTGAACAAAAGAACTTCATTTATCCTTGTGCAGGAAGTTGGGAATGTGCCATACGTGGTGGAAAACGGGTGTGGAAAATTTTCAAAGTCACCAAAAGCGATTGCAAATATCGTCGGTCAATGGTTTGGTCCAAAAGCACATGAGCTCAAAGCTATGTCACAGAACGCGTTGAGGCTAGCAAGGCCTGATTCAGTTTTCAAAATCGTTCAAGATCTTCACGAGCTTGTTAAACAACGAAGTTTAACAATGCAGTATGCGGCGTCAACTTAGACGAGATCAATTTTAAAGCTACTTGTCATATAACCAAAACAATTTTGACTTTTGTTAGTAGCAAGTTATGCTTTCAAGGGATCTTTTTTTACAAGCAGTCAAACATATACAAATACATGTTTTAAATCATATTATTCACATTATATGATTTAGAGTAAAGACTGCTCCTGAAAATTTGTAAACACTTTTATTATTGGATTTCAGAAAGCAAGTATGAAAGTGGAATTGGTATATGATTTGACTTTTGACTTTTTGTGGTCAAACTAGGAACTTTTTTTTTGGATCGAATTCTAGGAACCTTCCAAATACAAAACGAGCGTGTGAATCGCTATTTTCGTAAGAAAAATGATCATGTTGACACGGAGTCTTATTGTTATTTATACGTTTGAACGCAACGTTTGACATGGGCGTGAGACGATTGTATAACTATAGGTTTAACAATGATATTTTAAGACGATATGAAAGATCAAATGATATGTAGAGGTGAACACAGCGATTCATTTACTACAACATAGGTTTATATATAAGGGGTGAACCTAGGATGTATGTAATATCTTTTTTTTTTCAAAGGCGAATTTCTTGCTCCTTGTGAGACTTGAACTCAAGACCTCACACTTTTAGTGTATTAAAAGGCATTGCCTTACCACTGGATCACCAACCCCAATGGCAGGATGTATGTAATATCTAACATCAGAACTCGATTGACTGACCCTATAAATATTTTCGCCGGTAAGGAGCCGATCCATTTGTACTAAATCTTTTTTGGCAGCTCATCAAAATTATAAAATAAATAAATAATTATTTATTAATCAAGCTTAACTTATGAATTGTAATGTAACAAACTTTTATTTTGATTTTCAAAAACTTTGCTCAAGTAGATTGGAGATGTTATCTTATGAAGTTGAAAACATTAGAAATGCTTTAATATAATCGGTTATGATGCTACTCAATGCTTATGGGATGTGAAATTTGTTAGTTTGAAGCATATGCATCGGTGATTTATACTTGTTCGATACCAGTCAAACAAAAATACCAAAAAACATCAAAACTGATTAGTACCGAAACTAGAAACCCCAAAAATGAATACCGGTACAGATACTAATTTTGTTTGGTCGGTACAATACAGGTATTCAGTAAAAAATTTCCATCCCTAGATTATACGGGTTAAATTTCAACATTAATCGTATGATGAGTCAGACATAAACAGAACTAAACCAAAATATAACAATAAAATATCTAAATCAAGTTGATAAATGTCCGCTAATGAGGTAGTGGTGGAGTGGTTGAGGTAAGACTTGGTGTTCCTTGTGACCCAGGTTCGATTCTCACTCTCTCCATTATTTTCTGCGGCATCCAGGTGAAGAGCGAATACGGGTGGCACCGATTCAACTCGGATGGGAGACAAGGTTTTACCGATTATTCCACTGTTGTGTCTTCGGGCGGGTGAAGGTCGGATTTCTGCGCACCTGGAAGAGCCGAGGGACGTATTAGAAAATAACAAGAAGGTTCGGTGGGCTACCGGTAGAAGTTGTGTACAAAACTCGTACAAGAACCGTTCCAACACTTCTGACTTCTCTCTGTTCTTCCTTCTTTAAAATCAACACTATTTTTTTATTTTCCTAAAAAAAAACTAAACTCTGAAACAATGAATTCAAGCACCTGTACCAGTTGTTCTTATAATCCCTTACTAATTTCAACAAAATCGTCACTTACTGGATTCAATTATCACCGCCGTCATAACGGCGTTAGTCTAATTAAGAAGCAGATTAACGGTTCCCGGATTATCATCGTTAGAGCTTCAATGGTGGAGTCTTCTCCTGATAATTCTAATTTTCTTAAACGTATGGAACAAGCTTGGTTAATATCTCAGGTATGTTATTATTATTATTATTATTGATTATGAATTAGGTAGTTTGATATTATAAATTTTCCTATTAATTAATTATTATTATTTAATGTTGTTTGGGGTCTCGCTGAAAGTAGGATGTAGGCACGCCTCTCTATAATAGGCATGGTTGTAAAAATCCTGCCTAGCCTTTGATTAATCGCTAGTCGAAGGTTCACCGGGTAAACAACGATTAATCTTTTGTTGGTGGTTGTCTAGCGATTCTAGCCAAATTCCGGCCAAAATCTGTAAATTTCGGTCAGATTCCGACCAAAACTTGTAAGTTCTAGCGATTTAATCATATATATTTAAGGACGTGAGTCAAGGAAGAGGTTAAAACATGTCTACTTAAAAAGCTACATATAAAATGTGTGTGTCTATATATAAAACTGAAAATTACATATAAAATCTCAATCCGATTAATCACGATTAATCCCTACTAATCCCGATTAATCGCTAGGCAGTCTCTCACCGACAGACTAGCACCTAACGATTCTTACAAGACTGATTCTAGGGATAGGGAAAGGGAAAGTTGTGCTTACATCCTGCTCTCCCGGACCCTATAATAGCTTTGCTATAGGTGGAATTCACTGGCTAATGTGGTTGTTGTATTATGAATTAGGGTTTCTGTTGTTTGTTTGTGATTTGGTTAATTGTTAATTCATGATTGGTGAAATAAGAAAGTTATGTAATTGATTGGATGATAGATATTGTAATTACAACATTGTTAATGAGATCAAAGAGGCATGATCAAATACAAATAGATCTTAACCTAAGAAACGTAGGAAATCGGGTCAAATGAACTCCGATTAAACTCATTCCAGCGGTGTTGGAACCGGGCTCGTTGAATCCTAAATAAATATATTGAGGGGTTAGCGTTTAACTTTTAGGGTTTAGCTTTTAGGCTTTATGTTTTAGATTTTAGGGTTTAGCATAAATTTTAGCATTAGGGTTTACGGTTAAGGGGTTTAGGTTTCTAGCTAGGGTTCCACGGGCTGGTTCTAATGTCGCTAAAATGAATTCAATCAGAGTTAGTTTGAGCCAGTTCTACGTTTCTTAGATTAAGGACATTGTGTACCAGATCTCACCCTGGAGATCAAAACCCTATAATTAATCTATTAAAGTACAATGACCATATTGTTTGATTAGTAAACAACATAAATCATAATGCTTAACACAGTAATTTTGTTTTTATCTTTTATTGAGGTACGAAATATTTTGGGTTTTTGAGTGTATATATAGGTTTTCAATTTGATTTAACTTCAGATATTTTTTTAATAAAGTTACCTTGACTGTAGAAGTTCGTTCGGGAAGAAAGTATTGCCCATACATGTTTTGCTAATTATTGTCTACTAGCTTAAGTGCTTAATACAACTAGTTGTTATCCCACGCCTCTATGCCAGAGCCCAGAGGTTCATGGTTTGAAACATGTCCTCAACACGCTACCTATTATCTTTCACCGTCATTAGTGTCCAACCGTAAAAGAATTAAAAAATGTGGCAGAGTATAGGATTCAAATCAAGGTACTTTCAATTGTGGGTCAACACGATTACCAATCCAATCAAGTGTCTTATGTTGTTTCCATCACGCAAATTATTCATAGGGGTTATTGTCCGAAAATTAGGGCCTATTGATTTTCGTAAATACAAGTCACATATAAAAGTAAAAGGTATGGAGTCACTTGACCGCGGTACCAAAATGGTCGATCCGCCCCTCTGGTTTTTCATGGCCGTGTAGTTTCAGTTATATCTCAGACTTGTGAATATATAGTGTAATCTAGCTGAACTCATTTCATGCCCATATTTATAGTTAATCAAAATTCGATGCCATTAGTTAAATCAGATTTGACCAAGAAAATCGCTATGTGCGTCTATATATATAAAATATCTTCAAGCAATTATGTTATGTAGTTGATTTTATATCTGTTACTGATGGTTGTTGCAGCAACCGAGGCCCGTTGCGTGTTCTTCTTGCGATTCTAATGGGCATGTAGAGTGTAAATGGTGTGGTGGCACTGGATTTTTCATTCTTGGTGATAATATGCTATGTGAAGTACCTTCTAGAAACTCAAGCTGTGTTATTTGTGCTGGAAAGGTGAGTTTTTAAACTGGCATTTCTTTCAACTTTTTAAGGCTTTGTTCAATATGCAACAACACTTTTTAGACCATGTTATAATATAAATATATTCTTGTCCTTTTAACATAAGCACCGGCCTCCGCTAGCATAAGTGGAGAATTGGGTGGGTTTGGTTAATGGGTCAAAATGGGTTTGGGTTAAAACATGCAATTGTTTTGTTCATGTCAAAGCAAACGGGTCGGATTGAACCCAAACACTTTTTCTCAATCTTATTATTTATAACGATCATAGTTGTTAAAAGCCATCGCCTCTTGCGCCTAGGCCCATTTTTTAGGCGAGCCGATGCATTTGCGCTTTACGTCGAGGAAATTGCGCTTTAATTCTCCAGGTGATGGTTTAGGCGCAGATTTCAGCTAAATTTCTAAATTCCGGAGAGTTTCCAGCCAAATTCGTTAAATTATGGCTAGTTTTAAGCCATATTTCTACTTTTATCTAAGGAAAACTACTTCTATACACTAATACATCAATATTTTAAAACTTTTGATACTAACTAGATGAAAAATAGTATTATTTTTACTTTATTTTCTTTGTTCGCTTTTTTTTATCCCAGGCGCTCGCTTTTTTTTTTTTTGCGCCTCGCGCCTAGGCCTCAGGCGAGGCCTATGCGCCTTGAGTGCGCATAACGTCTTTGATAACTATGATAACGATTAGTGTTGATTCTAGAAGTAATGTTATTTAAGTTACGATTTGAATAAATGTTGTAGGATTAATGTAGTAAAACTACACGACCCATATGACATGTTTCCTTGCCAGCTAAATGACTTTTGTGACCCTTCAGAGGATAAACGTAATATAAATCGATATAAGTAAGTGGGTCAAAATTGCTCTTCTATATCGACTAGGTCTACAAAACATGGCTGAACTTCATCTGAAGAGATTTATGAACATTTTGTTCAAGTTGATTTGAACTTTTGAAAATACATCAAACTAAAAGAGTTGGTCCAGTTCACTTTAGAATGAGGTCGAACCAGAATGAGTAATTTTGTAGTGTGGGTTGAAGTAGGTCGAGTTGGGTTTGACGTGCCAAAACCTTTTTGTCTAGTTACTTTGAATATTGTAAGTAGATGTACTGATATTATTACAAATGTTAAGATCATTTAAACAGTAGTTTAATATTCGTTTCAGGGTTCAACTAGTTGCGGCGATTGTAAGGGAACTGGATTTCGTGCAAAATGGTTGGAACAGCCCCCGGTCCAGTAGTAATGCAAGTCGTCGAATGTAACAAAACAAATGACAAGAGATCACAAGTGTTATATTTTGTAAATGTATTCTTTTAGGTGTCTTGTTTATTTCATTATAGATTGTGTATATTTTCACCCTTAACATTTGGGTGAATATGTGGATATATTCGTGTTTTCATGTTTATTTAGAAGTTAATCATCACTTCAACTTGAACTGTTTATAAAGTAACAAATTTGTTTATAAATTATTTTAACAAATACATATATATTCAGCTTTTTCCTTAATAGAATGGAAAAATTAATAAGAAGGAATCCATTCACTGCAAATGCTTAAAAGACTGTTTTTTTTTTTTTTTTTTTTTTTTTTTTTTTAAGTTTAATTTCAAATACTTTTAATGAACTTAGCTCGTATTTATCTGTCCAACTAACGTGATCTAAGATTAAAATAAATATTAACATGTTAGTAATTTAGAGTAAAGATCAAATACAAAGTGTTTTTCGGTAAGAACTGTGAGAATCAAAGGGGGTAAAAAAAATTACAGTAAACTGCCATTTTCGTCCTTGAGGTTTGGCACTTTTTGCCAGTTTCATCCAAAAGATTTTTTTTTCTCAACTGGCTTCACTAGTTTTCAAATTCTTGTTGGTTTCGTCCAACTCGTTAACTCCATCCATTTTTTCTGTTAACTTTTTGTAAAAAGACTAAAATACCCTTAACTCTCTTTCTCTCTTACCTTCTACCTCTCTCTCTTTACTCTCTCTCCTCTACCTCTCTCTGGCTCTTCTTCAACCCACCACATTCATCATCTTCTTCAAGTCTTCAACCCACCACCATCATCACACCACCATCATCACACCACCATCACCTTCATCATCTTTTTCAACACACCATCACCATCAGCTTCAATAACAAACCTGACTCGGACCCTCTCTCTCTCTCTTTAAACCCTACCAGAAAACCCATCTCTCCACCCACTTCACACCCCAATCAGCCTCCTATCTCCTCCACCACACCCAATTCAACAAACCCTTATCCCTCTCCTTCATCACCTGGGCTCGAACCCACCCTTATCCCTCATTTGTTTCTTACAACACAAACCCACTTTAGATGGAGAGAGAGAGAGAGAGGGAGAGAGAGAGCAGTCGGAAGAAGAGGAGCCGATGGCTCCTGCCACCGCCGAAGGCGGACCTCCGGCCAACGACACAACCACCGGTGGCCAACACAAACATGTCTACACTCAACACCTTTGCTGACGTCACCCACCCCCAACCCACCACCATCCCTCCACCTCATTGCCAGCCGGCGTCGCCGCCCCTCCCACACACTCAACACCGACCCCACCACCACAGACGGCGGCGGCAGCAGCTTCGGGTTATCCGACTCGGACGCGCAGTCGTCGGCGCGTGTAGATTATTCGTCATGTGGGTCCTCTGGAATGATGTCGTATAATAATAATAATCATAGCTGTATGGAGAGTGAATCGGAAGAGGTTGATTTGGAGAGTGGGGAGTTGGAAATGAAGGTGCATTGTGGTTCTAGGGATGAGAAGCAGTGTAGGATCTGTCAAATGAAGGTGAATATGTAAGTTATTATTATTATTATTATTATTATTATTATTATTATTATTATAATACAGATAATATTTGAATTGACAACTTTACCCCTCAGTTAACTGAGATTGACTAACGGAGTTAGGCACTTGGACGAAACCAACAAGAATTTGAAAACTAGTGGAGCCAGTTGAGAAAAAAAAATCTTTTGGATGAAACTGGCAAAAAGTGCCAAACCTCAAGGACGAAAATGGCAGTTTACTCAAAAAATTATTTTTTTTTTTTAGATTTTTTTCCCATGTGCTTAAACATACTTTATAGATGAATAATACAAATAAAAATTAATTTTTTTTTAGTATAATTACGCCATTAAAGTAAATACACTAATTTACACTAGAGTAATTAGTAATTACTCTACATGTAATTACTCTACACCAATTTTTTTTTTTTAGTTTTCAATACTATAATACATGTTTAACAATATGGGAAAAAAAAATTTCGAAAAAAAAATACCCTCCTTTAATTCTCACAGTTCTTACCAAAAAACACTTTGTACATGATCTTTCCCCTAGTAATTTATCTATCAAGATGTAGGTTTAAATAAAAAGTTTGTTTTTCCTAACAATGCTAATAAAGATTTTTATTTAAAGGTAACATGCTCAGACGAATTCCAGTTAAACTTATTTCAACAACGTTAATACCGGCGTATTTAGTATCGGGGGTTAGAGTTTAGTTTTTAAGGTTTAGCTTCACAATTTTAACAGGCCGTTCCAACGTTATTGAAATGATCTAAATTAAAGTTCGTTTGAACAGGTTTCGATCGAAAACAAAATCATTTTTATAACTTTCCCCTACCTATGTTTTATGGACTAGAGAACTCATCCTAAAAGACTAGTCTGATGGAAGAAAAAGCTCACTGGGGTTATAAACCCCACATTTGTTGCCCATACAACCGATGTGAGAAAAGTTCTATACTTTGCAATGGTTCCGATCCACAACAATCGTCCCTCCTTAAGGGCCAACATCCTTGTTGGTCACGATCATGTTGAGCACGGTTGGCTCCATCCAAGCCACCACTTCGTGGGCCACTATTACGAGCCTCGTTGGTCAGAGCTGACTCCCTTTATGCTACCACAGAGCCACCACTCCAAGTTTGGCTCTAATACCAATGTTACAACCCAAACAAAATAACTCATCCCTAAAGACTAGTCAATGGGAGAGAGCATTTGGGTTATAAACCCTACATTTGTTGCCCACACAACCTATCAAATGTTGACTTGGTTATTTACTTGAGTTTCCTAATATAAAAAAAAGTATAATACGTCAATAATAAAAGCTAGGCCTGACAAATCGTGTATACCCGAGCTGTTAAGACACGAACACGAACCTGTTTATATCATGTTAACACGATAAGACACGACACTACCTGTTTCTACCAGGTTAACACGATAAGACACGACACTACTTGTTATATCAGGTTAACACGATAAGACACAAATCTGTTTTTCAAACCCAGCATGATAAAGGGCATCATCAAGCATTTGAAAGGTAGAATTCCACGTAGTAACACGATAAGACACGACACTACCTGTCTCTACCATGTTAACAATGTATAACTCCATTACTCCACCCCACAACCTATAATTTTTTTAAAGAAAAATACTTAACATTTCTTTAACGAGTACCAAACAGGTAAACATGTGTTTCACTTGTTTAGACACGAAAATTAACAGATATATTCGTGTTTACCTATTTATGACAGGTAACCTGTTAAGGCCATACACGAAACTTTGTTAAGGTTGTATAGTTTTGTATCGTGTAATCATGTCCGCGTCTAAAATTATTAGCCCTAACAAAAGCTTGCACATGATTATTATCTAAAATATACAGCACATGAAACAAACACTCATCAGGCACATAATAATCTGAGGCCAATAAGTTAAATTCAAATGATTACGCATCGTAATGATTAAGATTTATGAATGTAGTTATAAAAAGCTTATTATTGTTATTTAAAAAGACCAGCAGTCGCAGCGTAGCTTATTGCTTGCTTAATGTAACTTGTTGCAACCGGTAAAACTAAAAGCCGAAAAGATGTTTTGAGATGATCAAGTTCACAACATTTTGTAGATCAACATACAACAATTCAAGAAAATCAAAAACCGTAAGACGAGTTACAAACGACAGTGGATACGATTAACCCCAGAGTCGGCTGTCAATGGTTCATTGTTAAGTTGACTAACCAAAAAGAGTCATAATCAAAGACATATCCATTCAATTCAACAGTAACATCAACAAAATAAAATCAAAACGTAACACTACTAAGTCCCTTATACCAAACAAGACATTGACCAACCACATAAGGATAACTTAAAGGTCTTGCAATCTCTGAATAGTACAACTTAAAGGTCTTGCACGCTCAAACCTGCGTTAAACATGATTTAAAAGACAACGTCAATTAAGTTAAAACACTGAATATGGTTGTGGAAAAAAAAAACAGCCTTCGCCACAAATTTTAACTAATCCACAGTATAGTAGGTTTATTAAGAACTGTCTTGCTAATCGGTCAAAACCTACGTTATGGGTCAAAAGCCTAGTAGATTGAAATGCTACTGCAACACCATGTGGATCGGGTGCTATGATCTTGAGTGGGGTATTTGAAGTAACAGTCTCCATGTTGTTAGTGGTTCGGGTCATGTTTTTAAATTTTATAACATGGTGAAGAAAAAAAGAGAAGCATACAGACCTGGAGGAAGAGATTGCTTCAACTTATCAGCCTTCTCTTTGTCATGTACACATAGGGTGTACAAGTACTTTGAGCAGCGAACCTTGAACTTGACAATATCCTTGCTCCTTTTGATCTTCACGGATCGTGCATCCTTCCTTCTTGCAGTAAGAAGAAAGTCCTTGATCTCATGAATTTGCTTCGGCTGTGATTATGAAACGCAAAAATTAAAAAAAAAAAGCATCAAAACTGATTATCATAAGAGACACCAATCAAAGCCAAAGAAACTTACAGATGACAGATAGTATGTAATCTACACCTATTTCTTAGTGCACAGCTTAAAATTTATAACTCTTGTTAAAACTTCCAATGTTTCTTTATTAAGCCAGATTGCTTACATTTACGAAATAGTCCAAACATATTATAAATATGTGCCAAAGTGAAACTTTGCATCCATTTGACATGAGCGCGCATTCACTAAATTGCTCGATGTTTGTAATATCATAATAAAAGGTTCACTGTATAACTTCACACTCCTAAACATAGCTCACAATAGCAAAAGATATAAACTCCACTATTTACGACAGAACACAAAACTTAAAACACTTTACAAGCAAAAAAGTCATAACCGCAATAAATATTCCCTCAAGTACAGGCCAAACCCAAGTGTCATGAGTTGCGCATTCACTCAAACAAAATCCGAGAAAAAGTCTATAATTAGCAACAAAAAAAAAAAACACAGGTGGAAAGCCGTTCACTTAAAACAGGCAAACAGCTAGTGCAAAATTTATAGCTCAAACTCCACATTTTAAGCAACCCAACCATTATTCTCAGAAAACAGCAGTGTCTTTAATCCTTACTACATCTAAAAAATCATAAATATCCACCCTAAATCTGAAATAGCATAATGGCAACCCCTTGTTTTTAAAAAGAGCGATGCGACCTAAGGCACAAATAGGCGCTCCTTGTGTGACATAAGGCAAGCTGTGAACATAAAGCGCACAAAAAGTGAGCGTTTTTGACAAAAACTCCTACTGAGGCGCACGCTTCTTGTAAAGGGAGCATTTTTGTACTTCAAAGTGTTAGATATGTAGCTAAAAAGGCTATACATTCAAGTGCTTCATACATTAAATCATATATAAACCTTATTTATACCTATAGTTTAGTTAATGGATGCTAAAATCCTATAGGATAATACAAAAAAAATTATATAAGCACATTGCGCCTCATGTACAAACAGCCCTCTGCTTTTGTGCTTTGATTTTAGACCTTTTCGCTTCGCGCTTTTAAAACCAAGTCAACCCTTAATCAAAACTAGCAAAAAAAAAACCCAAAAAAAAAGAAAAAAAATGGTTCACTTAAAAGCAGTTTACAAATGCAAACCTAACATCTCACTTATAAAACAATAATCATATTAATCTCAAATGCAACGCAAAACCCACGTCTAACATCAATAGCATGACACTATGATAATGATTTTGGTGCACTTTAGCAGCTATAATTTAGGGATAAAACCGTATTAACTAAAAGTTCTTTATGCAAAATATATTCATATAAAATCTCAATAGGCAATGAAATCTATAAAATTTGTAGCTCAAATCATAAAAATTCAATCAAATGTTGGAATAATTGAGAGCTAATACCATTTTTTTGAAGAATTGAAGTTGCAGCACTCACAGCAGCCGAAGGTACACTAAAACCCTAATTTTGTGAATATATAGAGTTGGAGAATATGGGCTTTTGACGAATAATAATATTGGGCCTTTTAAACTACTCGTAATGGGCTCCCATTAGTGTGATTATTATTGGTGTATATATTGGAGAACATTGGACGAGGCAACTCTTCAAACTCGGTTGTTGGAGTGCCATTTTACTCGAGACTAACACTAAAATTCATAATCTCGAATGGGGTATCGTTGTCATCGAGGTTAACGGCATCGGAAGCAAATGATGTATCTGCTCCCGAGGCTGAAGTCTTTTGGGTTGTAAACAAACCAAACGTTCAGCAAACAGTTTGTGAACTGTTCGGCGGGAGGTTCGTTTGTGTTCGTTCGTTTAATAAATGAACGAACACAAACAAAAAAATTTGTTTGTTTAGTTAAACAAACGAACATGAACAAAGGCCACGTTCGTTCATTTATGTTCGTGAACGTTCGGTAACGTGTTCAGTTATGTTTATTTGTGTTCGATAGTACGTTAGGGTTTTTAATTTTTATATTTAATTTAAGTACTTCAAATTTCCCTGTAGTAGATTACTTAATATATATTAGTGTATCACATGTTAATATTTACTTTAACTATTTTGATTAACTATTATTTTTTTGTGGATTAAAAGAAGATTTCAAGTTTAATATGATACCTTTGTGTTTTTATAAGACATTGTGTGATCAAGATTATATCAAGTATATTTAGGTAATTGGATTAGTATATTTTGGGCGGACAATGTTAGCAATGAAAAATGCTAATTTTCAGAATTTAATGTGTTAGTTTGTGATCGATTTTGTTCAGTAATGCCTATTAGTGTTCGTTTACGTTCATTTGTGTTTGTTTGTGTTCGCTTGTGTTCGCTTTTGACCGACATTTAAATTTAGCAAATAAATACAAACGAACACGAACAGAAATCTTGTTTTGTAAGTGTTCATGAACAGTTCGTGAACACATAATTTCCTTAACAAATGAACACGAACAAAAAATCTCGTTCGGTAAGTGTTCATGAACAGTTCGTGAACATGTTAATTCCTTAACAAACGAACACGAACAAGGACTTGTTCGTGTTCGTTTGGTTCGTTTACAGCCCTAGATGTCTTTATCTTATTTGACATCATTGGCAACTGTTCGTGCCTTTTTTTTTTGTTTTTTTACGAGATGAAAATACATGCTCATAGCTAAAGTGATACCTGGTTTCGCTTTCATTCTCTACCTTGGCCTGATTAATGGCAAGGTCATCAAACCACCTATTGTGACTTGTTTTGTGTCTATTATAAACTAGAAATTTTACCTTTTGTGCTTTGCGGCGGCGTAGAAACATACAATAACTTGGATTTATACATTCTAATGAAAATGTATTATATTTGATCTGACAAAATTTATGTAAAAATGTAGACTAACTGAAAACGTACATAAAAATAAACATCAAAACACAACACCCACGTATCAAAATTGACATCGAAATGCCAAAAAGGTGGAGCATTTTTTTAAAGTCAATAGGTGTAAAACATAGATTGTTAACATAAAAGAAAGAAAAACCTTATTAACTTAGACGAGGTGTAAGTTTAAAATTGACACCAAATGACAAAATACGCTAGTGATTAGCACTTGGCTTAAATGTTATATTAATAACTAGACTATTGCTCGTGTGGACACCTGGTTCAACAACTAACAATTATTTGGAGCGTAAAAACTTATAAACAAAATATAGTAGAAATATTTTATTAAAATTTAAAAGTAAGAAATACACATTTTATTCAAATATCACTAAATATTTCCTTATACACCACATTTTTGTTTTAATCTTGACATTCCCATCACCATCTAGTATAAGTAATTTCACATCTCCCTTGCTTTTAACTCTTGACAATGCAACATAAAGTTGGTCATGTGAGAATACGGGGTCTCTTAAATACAATCCAACCTTCGATAGAGACTATCCTTGGCTTTTATTGGTGGTCATTGCGAAACATACGGATATTGGGAATTGACGCCTTTGAAACTTCACAGGAATCTTGTTATCAGATGGTATCTCAGGAGTATTATCTAGTAAAACCTAAATAGTAGTGAAAAATATTTCTGATAAAATGTTAAAAATAAGACACCGTTTAAGTCAGATCATTCAAAATTCGAATTAAATGTTATAATTAAGTCTAATTGTTACCATTATAGATATTAAAAGGAATATTTCACAGAATAGTAACCAAGTTTCAAAAGTGTTCCAATTAGGTCACTCGTCCCTTTTTGGCTCAATTAAATGACTAAACATTCAAATCGAGTCTTGTAAAATTTTGTATGTTTCAAGAATGACATGGAGGAGAAGATGTTGGGGTCAGGATTTTAAATATATGTAAATGTATTAAAAAAGAAAATAACATGTTAATTATATTAAAAAAATTTAAAAAATATGGTAAAATCCACATCATCACTTAACTTCGGCATTAATAAATAGGAAAAAAATAAACAAAAAGCCACATTACCATAGTTACCTACAAAATAGATGAAAAAACCTCTAATTTACATACTAAGTGAATGTTGAGTGACCTAATTGAGACAAAAAAAATGTTGAGTAACCTAATTGAAACACTTTTGAAAGTTGGTTACTATTTTACAAAGTTACCCCATATTAAAATATGAAATTATATAGTTAAATAGAACATTTAATATTTGAATATTTATAAAGTTTAACTGAAATCTATCAATTCAAATTCTTGTATTCAAAATTTGAATTTTAACTTGTAACTAATTTAAGAAATCTATAACTAAAACTATTATTTGTTAAATTTTAAATATATTGGGAAATCTCTAATTATAATATCTCTATTTTAATGATCATAGTAGGATTGATTGTTACAATTATGAATTTAAATTCAAAGTTTGATTTTTTTTAAAATATTCAGATAATTCAAAATTTGAATTAAATGTTAAAATTAAGTCTTATTGTTATCATTATTATCCAAAATTTAGAATTTTTATAATGTTAGAAAAATTTTAAATTATAGATATCAATATAGGAAATTATATACTTAAATAGAACATTTAATATTTAAATATTTATAAAGTTTAATTGAAATGTATCAATTCAAAATTTTGAATTAAATATTTTAAATGTGTTAATTAAATCTAAATCTAAATGTTACCATAAATCTTAAATTCAAAATTTTCATATTAAATATTTAAATAAAACATTTTTGTATTCAAATATTTTTAAAGTTTAACGGAAATCTATAATTTCAAATTCTAGTATTTAAAATTTTAAGTTTTACTTGTAATTAATTTGAGAAAGTTACAACCAAAATTATTAATTGTTATATTTTAAATCTATTAGGAAATCATAATTTAAAAATAATAAATAGGTGTAATGGTTACCATTACTAACTTTAATTCAAAATTTTAATTTTTTTTAAAGATTAAGTCATTCAAAATGTGTAATTAAAAGAATAATTAGTATGTGTAATTTCTTACCATTTAAATATTTCGAATTTTAATTTGAAATTGATAATTCGTTATAATCATATTAACAAAAACAATATGTAAACATACTTTATTTACAAAAAAATAAATATACAAAATTGATTATATATAAGTTAAATCTGGCGTATTAATTTTTTTTATAAAAATTCAAATTTAAATTTCTATATAAAACGGTTATATATATATATATATATATATGATTAATAATTAATAATAACTCGATTATGTTTAAAGGTTATTAATCAAATTGAAATCATAATTATTAAAATTAGATGTTTCCAAAATTGTGCAAATCATGATAAATGCTAATTATAACCTAAAAATAGTAATTTGACAAATCAAAGAATTAACAATTTATTTGTCTTTTTAAATGTAGTTGACTTTTAAAAACGGATATTTTTTAAATTTTAATTTTTGAATGTATAAAAATAAAATAATTATGATGAAAATGTTAAAGTCTAAAATCTACCAAAAATAGTTTGACAGTTACAATTAGAATAATTGTAATTTACATAAAAAATCGTTACTTTGACTTTGCTATTAATAATTTACGAAAAAATTACTATGTTTTCAAACATACTAATTAATCTTATTCAACAATGATAAATCACAAATCACAAATCTATACATATAAAAGTCAAACATTGCCATACTTTGACATAAAAACTTAAAGATTTAAATTTTTTTTATCAAATTGTGTAATAAATATAGTTTTGACTACTAACAACTGTTTATATGGTCAAATCTTTGAATTTGGAATGGACGTAAATATAGTTAATATATAATTATTTTACCAAAATTTAGGTTTTGGTTAATATACAAAACATAATTTTGAAAAAACAAATCAGGGATAATTATAAAAAAGATTTGAACAATATAGAAAAGTAACATAGGAAATTGAACAATTAATGAACAAAATAACAAGGAGAAGGAAAACTTACAACCGATTGAGTGGCGTGCCTACAACAATTGATTTTGTTTCAAGAAAGACCCATCACTTTTGCGTTTAAGGCAGATTGGAAGAACGATCTAGTTTCAAAAGAAAAAAATATAGTAGATTAAGCGTCAGGATCATAAAATTGGATGTATCAAACACACATAATACAGCTAAATGGGAAGTTTTAAATCATACCATAAAATTATATCCACATTAAATAATATCATTCAATTCCATATCCCTATAAATCGGAAGTTTTAAATCATTCCATAAAATTAGAAGCTTGAAAATAGGAAAGATTATAGATTCTTTTAAAAAAAATTAAACCACTTTCCGATTTTGACATGATGCAATCGGGGTGCACCCACATCCGAGATCCATGATCCATCCAATCACCAACCAAACTAAAGAGTTTCACTAAAAAACATTCTCTCAAGCATATGAAGATCCGAATTATATTAAATCCTCAAGAACAAATAAGAACAATTGATGAAAATTCTTGAACCCTTTAAACAATCTTAGCCGAATAAATACAGATTCAAACCTAAAGTATTAAAATCAGTATGAAAAAGAAAAAAAAACATGAACCCTAAAACTAACTATTTAATACTAAAATCCAAACTTACATAGACTAAAACACTAAAAGATCAAGAAATCTTACCATTTTCAGATGCTCAAGAGCTGTGAAAACTGTGTTCTTATGTTCATAGATTCTTAATCACTGTCAAATTTGAAAACAAAACCAGATTCAATTAGACCTAAACATGAACCCTAAAACTAAAAAATTATTAAGCCTAAACAATAATACACGAGAAATCAAAGATTGAAAGCTAAATCATAGTTTATCAGTTAAAACAAAGACACGAAAACATTAATCGCCCATGAAACGTTATGGAAAGATGATACCTTGAAGAAGAAGGAGAGGAGACAATGGAGAATGATATGTGATTGTTTTAAGGGTTAGAAGATGATTGATTATGAGGATGATATTGTTTAGGAAAGTTATTAAAAAACCTCGACTGATTTTGACCTAGATATATTTAATGATTTTTGATTTTTTTTAAAAAGAAAATTTTATAAATTCTAAGGTTGTGCCATGTGGCACAATATGGGAAGAGAGATGATTGAAGGTGCAATGTGGGAGGGACATGTGTCAAAATTGAGTTTTGTTTATTATATGTATAGATATAGAATATAGATAACTAGGTACTTTCTCGATCGCGCGTTACGCGATTTTCATTTCATTTCGTTTATGTGAGTATCTATATGTTCGTTTCGCAATCCTATTGGTTTGTGATTTTGTAGCAAACATTAATAAGTCTTAACAACATAACATACATAGTAGTTTATAACATGTTTAAACATGCTAGTTGAGCATTAAAATGTCTAAACATGTTTGTCTACACGTAAGTTCTTAACTGTTTTTGATATGTTGGCCTTTCCAAAAGCTAATGAGTTATTGATTTGGTAGTCTACTTACCGGTGTTGTCATGCCTTCCTCTATTGGCAGTAGCCAGCGAAGGTGTCGAATCCTACATTTGACATGGTAAGGCAAAGGTTTAGCATATAGTCATTGCGGGTTGTTGTCTGTTGACGATAAATACTTAGTTTTTTGATACCTTCTGTTTAGCGGAGATTGCTTTCAATTCAGGTGTTACCAGATTTGGGACTGTTGGGGACACCGTGCTTGATGAGGTTGTTGGCTGTGGGTGCATGTATTTTGCCGTGTTGACTGTTGCATGGATGAAACATGTCTTGATATCTTTTTGAACCTGAATTTGTAGTTGTACTTCCTTGTTTGTTATTGACTGTAGAAATGGAATAGGGCTTCTTTCCCGTCGCGCATTACCGTAAGTGCAACTGCTGCAATTTCAAACTTCATGACGTGAAAATAAGGAAACCTGGTGAACACAGTTTTGCCCATATTGTCATCTTAAAGAGTTGCAACCAAACAAAATATCATTGTAGTAACCCATGAATTGGGTTCCATTTAACCATAGATCACAGATTCCCCACCCCTAAGGGTGTTCATAACACGGAACCATTAAACATGTCATCATAAAAGGTTTAAAACTTAAATGAAATTTATAGCAGATCACCATAATTTAACAACTTTAAGGTCCAAAATTCTATAAATCAAATGAAACAATATTCTGAATGTCGTACCCATAAATGATGCACAAGTAGAACAAACACATTTAATAGGAAGTATGATGTCTAAAACCTTAAGATAAAATCTTGGCATACCTCAAAACCACTCCTGCTTCTGCAAGATAACACATACCTCTTTGTAAGTGCATTAATATATAATAAAATAGCCAGCAAAATATTAGATTTTTTTTATCATTTGTATGGAAAGGTATGGCATTAAACTCATCAACTTATTAAAACTTACCTAGTTGACTCGTGTAACAAAGTTATTCGTTTAATAGAACTAACCCAACTGAAGCGTTTCAGAAAAAAAAATGATTGTTTGACATGTTTAATAAAATAGACCGATTGAGCCATAAAAAGATCAATTGACCTGTTCAATAAAACTTCGAACTAACCCAACTGGACTATTTGACCCATTTAATAAAACTTCGAACTATGCAACTCACAAATAAACACACAATTTATTGGCATAAGATAAAAATGATTAAGTAAATGAGAAGTGTTGGTGGAGCTTAAAACTAGCCTAGTTGACTTGAATAAGAAAAAGTGGTTGTTAAAAATAATATCTCATATTACAATTTTATAACTTTTTATTTTATGGTTTATATGTTATAATACTTGGGCTTTATCATATTGCATAAGTTGTGTTTCAGGTGGGCTTCTGATTTGGGCTTAAAGGAAAGATAGTACATTGGGCTTGTAGAGGAGCTGGGCTCAGCTGATAAAGAGGTCTGGTGGTCCATGCTGACTTGGCGATCCGTGTGAGGAGTATATGTTTCATCTTGATCGTTAGCTTAGATAAATCCCAACCCTCCATTCACTTTTGTGTTTCTTTGAGAGAAGAATCGAGATGACCATATAAAAGGCCACTCTCTCCTCATTCATCAGATTATTGTTCATTTTTATTTTCTCACACTTTCTCTTTGTCTCTCACCTTTTAACATACTCTCTGTTAGGGTTTCGAGTATAGATTAGGATATTCTGATATGACAACCTGCACCCTTCACTTTTCATAAATGTGTATAATTGGTTCCTCAACTATTTCAAAATTTTCATTTTTAACCCTCGTATTTTAATAGGACCAAAATTCACAATTTAATAAAACTTATAATTTTTATAAGTAAAAGTATGCACATTTTATACTCACATCTACACCCGAGCACGTATGTTTCAGACCTTGATACTCAAAACCCTTAATTTTCGGCCCTAAAACAACTTAGAAACAGAAGGAAACAAGTCTATAACTTAAAATTGATTAAATTAGAAAAATTATTTTTTTAGCCCTCGCGGTCCGCTAAGACAGTCAAACAGTCAAAGTTCCGGTCAAAGTCCTAGTCAAAAGTCCTAGTCAAAGTCTCAGTCAAAATCCTAGTCAAAGTCCTAGTCAAATAGTCAATTCATCTTAAAACCTTACTTTATTGTGTTGACCAATTTTAAAGCCTAATTGAATCCAAAACTAGTATAAAAACCCACCTATGACCCATTACACTTTGCACCTCTAAATCGATTGTTTCAATTCGATTAAACTCTCCCCTATACCTTTCTTCTAGAGTATATTACTTCTACATTTGAAGCTTTGATTATAAGCTCTTGTAATTGGCGAATTGGAAGCTTTATATTTTTTTTCCTATTCGGTTTCTTTTCTTCTAAATTGGACTAGTTTCGTTGTTGAATCTTTGGATTGCTCGCATTTTCAAGCTCGCATAGTCATCTAGTCATTTGGCGAAAGTGAGTATTTCCTATCCCCTTTTTGTCTTTATTCACTTTTGGGGTGTTACATGTACACTTATACAAAATACACATACAAGTTCACATTTGTACAATACAATTCCAGTACATTGTGCATTTGCTTACATGCGTGCTTTATGCTTAGACATTACATGTAGAATATATTTGTACTTAGTGAAATCATTAACCATGTACAAGCCGACCTTAACATTGGATAGCACTATTGGATTGACAACCCGCCTAGGTTGATTCTCCCCCTTTTTCATCGGAGAATCCATGGTCATTGTTAAGTTATTATCCAATTATTTGGATAAGTACACCGCCGTTCATTTAGTACATTATACAGTCACAGGATTGATTTCGCTCATTTGTATGATACATAGTTTACATAATTGCACTGTAGCTTTGCACTTGAATTGTATACCATTTTTCCAACTTACTATATGTATTAAAACTAGGAATGCTCACCAACATTTCATATGTTGACAAAACTTATTTTGTACATGTTTCAGGTGCAGTTTGATCTTAGTACTAAAGCATTGGATTTTAGTGCTTGCTTTTAATAAGTTATTTCAAATTTCATGTTTTGTTCAGAATTTTGTATTTTTCCCATTTCATCCATGTAAGACAATTTAAATTATTCAATAATATATTTACATTTTAGTACCATATGCTTTTGAACAATCGTCACTACGTGATACCTCGATGATTCCGCTATCGGTTGGGGTGTTACAGATTGGTATCAGAGCCATGGTTATAGGGAATTAGGTTATTAGAATGCCTTTTAGCCTAGTCTATAACCAAGCTTATATTCACGAGTCTTCTCGTGTTTATTTCTCTTTATCATATTATTTTCTTTCAAGATATTTTCGCTATGATTCTTTCTCGTTATTCTTTCGGTGTGTTGTTTAAAGAAGAAGATACTCGTATTTCACAAACGAAATGATAACACCAAGTTAGGAGTGACATCCATATCTTGGTGATTAGTTTCACTCCTCTATATGTTATTTAGCTTAAGAATATATCTTTGAGATAGGAGTGACATCCACACCTCAAAGAGTATTTTCTTCAAAAAGGAACTTAACCACTAAGCTGGGAGTGATATCCTTAACTTAGTGATTGGTTTCATTCCACAATCGTTTTCAATTTTGAAATACATCTTTGAGTTAGGAGTGAAATCCAAATCTCAAGGATTTATTTTTGCATCTCGTTTTTAATCTCGCTAAAGTTTTGGAATTCACTAGTGATGGGGCACGTGCAATCTGGAAGGGTGAGCGCCTGTATCCTGAGTTTTCTGTCTAGGCCTGGTATTTCGTATAAATCCCAATCAGACGAGGGACCCGTATACCTACCTGGGAACTCTTGGGATGAGCATTCACTTATAGGCTAAAGTACGCCCCCACAAGTCACTAGGAAATTTCAAATACTTGAGTTGGTCAAAGTTTCCTATAAAAACAATTCCAATGTTTTATATCATTGATATTTATGTTTGTTTATCATTTGAAGATTCCATTTAATCACTTGATGTTTCATATGCCATTATTCATTGATCATTCGCTTTTGAATCCCTTATCATCATTACTAAAACTTTTGTTCGATATATTATCGCATTAAAGCTTACACTATTTCACTTGTGTTCATGATTCTTACACTATAAGGTATTACTCATTTTGCGTTAAAACATTTTTACCCACGACTTAAGTTTTAAACCCTGTGTTTAACTTCGACCACATTCTGATTTTAGGAATGTTGCGTCATCATATAGTTAAAAATGAACATGTTTTCCCAAACTTATTATTCAACCTGTTTTTTATCTCCATGAACTTACTTGATCGAAGTCATAGTATATCCTCATATACCTAATGCTAATATTGTTGCACTCAGTCTCCTAAGCCATAGCCAACTACCATTAGTTAGAACTTCTTAGTCAGACTAAACTCATACATAAATGCCTACCTACACGATAGCACTAGTACACTACTCTCTAAAACGATTAATTTGACAACTTATTCTATAAGTCTTTTCACAAAGCCTTTTCACAAAGCCTATTCGCCAAATTAGAACACACTTTTCATACACCTTGTGCCTTGAAACAAATAGCCCGCTATGAGCCCAAAGAGATGCCTTAACGATCCTGCAAATAAATAATCTTTCAATGTATAAATTTCGTAAAAGTTTGAAAATTTAAAAGGTTTCAAGTTTACCCAGTCTTAGCGGATAACACTTCAATTTTCTCAACAATTCATAACAATTAAAAAATTTCCGACTTTTCAACCCACAAGTTAAAGAAATATTTAAATACAGAAAATTTTATTTTCCAAAATTCGTCAAGGCATCTAGGATCATTCACAACCTTCACATCATTTTAACTCTTGGTCTTTCGAAACACATTAGATTTACACACAATTCATAAAATGGTTTCATCTTGCATTTTATAAACTTGCTTTGCATATTTTACAAATCAAATGTAAATCTGCATGTTTTCATATAACGTATCCAATATATGTTTTCGGGAGGAATTTGCAACTAATAATATACCTTATTACACTTTTCAAACTCGACTTCTCGTAAACACATGAAAATGTGTACCTACGAAATCTTTTCAAGTGAACCTGTTTTGAACTTAAAACATTCTTCGGTTTCACAAAAGTTATCCTCATACCATGTCACACCCTCAAAATCAACTTGCGGAGTTTTACCGTGAGGCGCATGACAAACCAGGATCCAAACCAACGATCACAATAAACAAGTCTAAATGAACATAATGCAATTCAAAAACAATGTTTAAAATCCCCAATTACAGCGGAAGCTTATTCGAAACATAATCCAAAATAAACCAAGTGTTCAACGTTTGAAAAACTATGCAACCCTAACTAGACGCCGTGCAGACGCGTGCGCCCTAGTTCCATTGTGCTACCTTAGCGACCTGAGAAAACATGTAAAAGTTTACGTCAGCACAAAAATGCTGGTGAGTTTACAGGTTTGTAATCCAAGTACCAAGTTCAACCTGTCCATACTATAACAAATCGAAAACCAAAGTACGCTAGCTAGGCGTATGTTTTGTTACTATCACGATTGGAAAACCATTACTAACTCGCAAACCAGATGTTGTGCCCGATGTAGTAAACCTGTTGTTCCTGTTTGAGACAATATGCACCCGCCGACCCTCCAAGTCGACGAGCGGGGTTGGTCACTCCCAATAGCGCTATTCACATTTCCCCGTTGTGCAAACCCGCACATTCATGGTTCCCCCCGGGACTTCCAAAGATCGTATAGTAAACCATAGAAAACCCATAGTATGACAGTAGTTACCAAACATAAGTTTTAACACATGTTTTCTCCCCCGAAAAGTGAATCCAGTTAAAAGAGGGGCCGTAAACTCACCTTAAGTTGCGTTACTTCGTAATACGAATAAACTCGGCAGCTATGCTAGTCCCGTAAAGCGGCGACCTAACATATGACAGTTACAAGTACTTAGACTAATAACCCGCAGGTTAGTTAGTCCCTAGATGTCCAGACCATAACCAAGTTCGTTTGAAAACACCGTGACTGTTTAACTGACCCAATGTACAAGACTCGACATCCCATTGGTGACCCGAGACTCCCCGTGTTATGTTTACGCTCTCAAACATACAATCATGCAATCACACTTAACATACGTTAACGACCAACAAGTTATAGCACGTAGTTCAAGTACCACATAATTAAGTCCAAACATATGTTACCAAGTCATTAGATATGTTACGGGGTTCCTAGCATGTTCCTAGATGTCAAATCGGGTCTCGAAATGCTAATTTACACTTACAGCAGCAGTACACGCGATTAGGAAAAGTCAACTAGCATTTAGGTTGGTCAACTGGCATTTAGGAAGGCTAATTGCATGTAATATAGGCGATTGGTGGTCATAAGACATGTAAACCATGAGTTTATAGGCGATTAGGGCTATAAGACATGTATTTCAGGACTTAACTAGCATTTAGGATCACAATTGCATGTAACAGAGGCAATTAGCCCCCAATTGCATGGTATATAGGCGATTAGGGCATCTTTATAGGCGATTGGCCTCCTAATCGCCTATAACATAGGCGATTAGGGTTGCTAATCGCCAGTAACCCAGCTGTTCCGGTTTTTCGCGCGTTTAACACTCCAAATCAGATCCAGAACGCGTGTAATCATCCAATATCAATCCAACAACTATAACAAACATGTTTAAACCAAAATCCTTCGTTTAGCCTCGTATTATCAGCCCTGCATGCAACCATGTAATCCAAACACAATACACATAGCATGAAACATCACATTAACATGCATAACTATAACCCCAATGAACAATTACTCAGATCCTATCATCATGCCATCATTATTAATCTGAAACTAACCTAATAACATGTAATCATCCATCTTGAATCATAAAAACCCTAGCTTTTGATTGAAAACCCACATACATCATGCATGCTACTTAGAATCCAATTAACAATGATTATTAACGATTTTCAGAAGACTCATACGTTTTAAAACAGGTCTGGACCGTTAGGGATTTAATAAAAATGTTTATAAAGATTTCATGGATGAAAATCACACCTTAGATTGTGTTAGATTGATGAAATAAGCTTGAAACCTTGTGTTTTGATCCAAAATCACGTTCCAGAGGTTGTGTGTGTGTTGGGGCGGGTTATGGGACGACTAGGGTTGATATTATGAAGTTTAGGAGGTCAAGCATTGTATTTATAGTCGTTTTTAGTCGTCCAGCACGTAACACGCGATTGTGCAGCAGCTATACGCGATTAGCATTGCTAATCGCATGACTGTACATGCATTTAGGGCTAATCGCCCCCTAAGGCATGCATTTAGCATGCTACTCGCCCCTGATGTTGCCCAATCGCATACCCTATAGGCGATTGGGCTCCCCTAATCGCCTATAGGGGTTGGTTCCATGTATGTTGCGCGTTAAACCCCGTTTTAACATATGTTAACACATTTTCACATACCTACAAGTCACATAATGATTTTAAACACATAACACTTGCAAACAAACATATTCACACTCGTTCACCAATTCCCGGGACTCGAGACTTGTATGTTCCGTATGACCTGACGATTCTACGAATCGTCACCATTTGTACACTTGGTTAAGGACTGACATCTAATGAACCTCTAGACCAACATCCAATGATCTTCTATACTAAACCGGTAGTTCCCGAACCATAACACGACTTAACTAACCCAGTTAAGTATAATATACGCGTGACTCGCTAAGGTAGACTTTCATCTAGACAACGTTGTTAACCAGAATTTGTCGGGTGTCACATCATCCCCACGTTAAAAGAATTTTCGTCCCGAAAATTGCACAAGTACCAAAAGGAATGACGAAAGAAACAAATAAAAGATAGAAACCAAAAGAGAGATTTACCCGAGTTGTCACATCATCCCCACGTTAAAAAGGAATCTTGCCCCGAGATTCATTCAGCTGCAGAAGAGACATATCTTGACTCGAACGCTTCCTTAGGAAAGAGATGAGGATACTTAGACTTCATCTGATCCTCCCGTTCCCAAGTGTACTCTGGTCCCCGGTTCGAGTTCCAGCGAACCTTCACAATGCGAATCTTGCTATGACGTAGGCTACGAATCTTGTAATCCAGAATCTCCACAGGTTCTTCCACAATCCGAAGACGATCATCAACCTTGATCTCTTCCAGTGGAACGATGAGAGACTCGTCATCCAGACACTTCTTTAAGTTGGACACATGGAAGACGTTATGTACGTTACCGAGCTCCGTCGGTAAATCAAGACGATACGCCACCGGTCCAATCCGTTCCAGGATCGTAAATGGACCGACATATCGAGGGTTGAGTTTGCCACGCTTCCCAAAGCGTATGACGCCCTTCCACGGTGAAACTTTTAGAAGTACTTTGTCATCCACTTGGAATTCCAATGGTTTGCGATGTTGATCAGCATAACTCTTTTGCCGATCCCGTGCCGCTGCCAACCGGTTACGAATCTGTACGATCTTTTCCGAAGTTTCGTACACTAGTTCAGGCCCAGTGAGTTGACTCTCACCCACCTCAGCCCAACAAAGAGGAGACCGGCATTTCCGCCCGTACAGTGCCTCGAACGGAGCTGCCTTGATGCTCGTGTGGTAACTGTTGTTGTATGAGAATTCTACTAACGGTAGATGGGCTTCCCAACCCTTGCCAAAATCAATCACACATGCCCGCAGCATGTCTTCTAAAGTTTGAATCGTACGTTCACTCTGACCGTCAGTCTGTGGGTGATAAGCTGTACTCATGTCTAGTTGGGTACCCAAAGCCTTGTGCAAAGACTTCCAGAAGTGAGAAGTAAAGTGGGAGTCACGATCCGAGATAATAGAAACCGGCACCCCGTGCTTAGAAACAACTTCCTTCAGATAAAGACGAGCCAAACGATCCATGGTGTCGGTCTCTTTAATAGCGAGAAAATGGGCTGATTTCGTCAACCGATCAACAATCACCCATATCTTATCATTCCCGCTCGGTGACTTAGGAAGTTGCGTGACAAAATCCATTGTAATCCGTTCCCATTTCCACTCCGGAATTTCAGGTTGTTGCAAGAGACCCGACGGTCTCTGGTATTCTACCTTGACCTTAGCACAGGTCAAGCATTTGCTCACGTATGAGGCTATATCCGACCTCATGTTTGGCCACCAGTAAAGCGCCTTCAGATCTTGGTACATCTTATCCGAACCAGGATGAATAGAATACCGGGACTTATGAGCCTCATCTAAGACAAGCTCCCGAAGTCCCCCGAATAAAGGAACCCATATGCGTTCTGCGAAGTAGTGCAGGCCATCAGGCCTTCGCTCGAGGTGCTTGTCGGCACCGTGCATGGTTTCAGCTTTAAGGTTTTCCTCCTTCAAAGCTTCTAACTGGGCAGAACGGAGTCGGTCAGGTAGAGAGGAATGTATGGTGAGTTGCAACGCCCGAACGCGACGAGGTTTAGTTGATTCCTTCCTGCTCAAGGCGTCTGCTACAACATTCGCCTTGCCAGGATGGTACTTAATGGCGCAATCATAGTCGTTCAGGAGTTCAATCCAACGGCGTTGTCGTATGTTCAAATGTTGTTGATCGAAAATATGTTGAAGACTCTTGTGATCGGTGTAGATGGTGCATTTGGTACCGTACAAGTAATGTCTCCAAATTTTCAACGCGAAAACCACTGCACCCAACTCCAAGTCATGGGTGGTATAGTTCTTCTCGTGCACCTTGAGTTGACGAGAAGCATACGCAATCACTTTCTTGCGTTGCATCAACACGCAACCGAGACCATGAATAGAAGCATCACAGTAAATAACAAAATCATCAGGGCCTTCAGGTAAAGACAAAATAGGAGCAGAACAAAGTTTAGACTTCAGTTCTTGAAATGCCGACTCTTGTGGTTCACCCCAGTCGAATTTTCTATCCTTCTGAGTAAGAGTGGTCAGGGGTTGAGCGATCTTCGAGAACCCCTTAATGAAACGACGATAATAGCCCGCAAGGCCTAGAAATTGCCGCACCTCAGTTGGCGTCTTTGGTGCTCCCCAGTCCTTGATCGCTTCGATTTTAGCTCGATCGACATGAATTCCTAGTTCATTAACCACATGTCCTAGGAACTGAACTTCGCGTAACCAAAAGTCACACTTTGAGAACTTAGCGTAAAGTTGTTCCCATCGTAAGAGTTCCAAAACCAAACGCAGGTGTTCCTCGTGTTCGGTCTTATTCTTGGAGTAAATCAGGATGTCATCAATAAACACGATGACGAACTTGTCAAGATACGGTTTGCAAACGCGGTTCATCAAATCCATGAAAACCGCCGGTGCGTTCGTGAGACCGAAAGGCATGACCAAGAACTCATAATGGCCATAACGTGTACGAAAGGCAGTCTTTGCAACGTCAGCTTCCCTTACGCGCAACTGGTGATAACCGGACCTCAAATCAATTTTGGAGTAATAACTAGAACCCTGGAGTTGGTCGAATAGATAATCGATACGTGGAAGAGGATAACGGTTCTTGATGGTCAATTTGTTCAGTTCTCTGTAATCCACACACAATCGGAAACTTCCGTCTTTCTTCTTGACGAATAGAATCGGGGCTCCCCAAGGGGAAGAACTTGGTCTGATGAAACCCTTGTCCAAGAGTTCCTGTAACTGACTAGATAATTCCTGCATCTCAGGAGGTGCAAGACGGTAGGGGCCCGAGCAATAGGAGCAGCCCCTGGTACAAGATCAATACCGAACTCGACCTGACGATGGGGAGGAAGACCAGATAAATCATCAGGAAATACATCAGGAAACTCGCGTACAACAGGAATATCGTCGATCTTCTTCTCATCGTTAGAGGAAACAGATAAAAGTGCCAAAACGGCCGAGTAACCCTTCCGAAGACACTTAAGGGCTTTCATGCTAGAGATGATATTTAGCGGAACACCACCCTTGATACCGTACACAGAAAGGAATTCTCCATCAGGGAGAGGAATCCGAATAATCTTGTCGTAACAGACAATCTCCGCGCGATACAAAGACAACCAATCCATGCCTACAACAACGTCAAAACTACCCAAAGGTACCGGCATAAGGTCGATGGGGAACGACAAACCCAACAACTCTAGTTGACACTCCCGAAGGATACAAGTAGCTTCAATCTTTTTACCGTCAGCCAACTCAATAATATACTTAGCCTCTAATGGTACGGGTACTACATCTAGCAGTCGACTAACTTCCACAGATATAAAACTCTTGTCGGCACCAGAATCAAATAAAACACTAACAGAGCGATTATTGAGAAGGAACGTACCGGTAACTGTGTCAGGATCCTGTCTAGCCTCAGCGGCTCCAATGACGAAGGCACGTGCGTTCCTGCCGCCGCCCCCGTTGTTTCCGTTACCGTTGTTCCCGCCCTGCTTCAGTTTCGGGCAATCCTTCTTGTAATGCCCAGTCTCACCACAGTTGTAACATCCTTGTCTTCCCGTAGTTCCTTGAGCAGTAGGAGCCGAGTTAGTAGTTGGAGCCTGGGTCGATGGAAGTGTAGCCCGACAATCTTTAGCAAAATGCCCAAATCGCTGGCAGCGATGGCAACGATTACTGTCGCAGTTCCCTTGATGATGACGTCCACACTTGTTGCATTTAGGTAACTTTCCCGCGTAACCACCCTGTTTGTTACCAGAAGAAGAACCCCCGCTATCAAATCTCTTTCCCTGCTGTGCTGGTGCAGATCCTTTCCCTTCATTATCCCACTTGCGCTTGTTATTCTCCGGGGCTTTGACAGTCGAACCCTTAGCAGGCAAGACACCCTCGTTCACCTTCAAGTTGGTCATCCTATGAGCTGATCGGACCACCTCTGAGTATGTAGGATGATTTCCCGCGGCTACCAACCCTGCGATTTCTGGCACTAACCCCGAGATATAGTGTTCGATCCTCCTATATTCTGGCACATGCAGATCAGGACATAGCACTGCCAACTCATTACGCCTTACCGTATACTTCTCAATTTCGGATCCAGACATCTTGAGGTTCCACACTTCGTGCTCTAACTTCTGCACCTCTTCCCTTGGACAGTACTCACGCTTCAGCAGTTGCACAAAATTCTCCCAAGGCATAGCATAAGCCTCCCCAATTCCCATGTTCTGGGTGATATTGTTCCACCAGGTCAAAGCAACATCCTGGAATAAAGCAGCAGCATACTTGACTCGATCCTCTGGGAGACAGTTACACATCAGAAACACTGACTCCACCTTTTCCAACCACCTGAGTAGGCTCACCGCACCCTCAGTGCCAGAGAATTCCTGGGGCTTACAGTCCCGAAACATCTTATAGGTACACATGGGTAGGGGTGGGTTAACAGGACCACCTGACATAAAATGCGTGAGAAAACACGACGAATGTAAACAAGGTTCACCAATGAGGCAAAGAAAATGGATAAATCAACTTACCACCACCATTGTGCCCTAACTGGAAGGCAGCTTGTAGCAAATTGTTCAGATCATCCTGTGATAGGTTAACACCTCCACGACCACCAGCACCACCGCGACCACCACCACGTCCACCATTGCGACCACCTCCACGTCCTCCTCGTACTCCAGACGTGATTCTGGCAGAAAGAACGAGAAAATTTAGTTTCGCAGCTAATGATAACCACTAACGTTCACAAGATCAAAGCTAGATCCAATCCAGGACTATCCCTTCAAACCCAGAGCTCACTAGGGCTTCCATGCATTTCGGTTTATGATTTTGTGTGCACCCAAAATGATAAACCGCTCTACATGGTCCTCCAAGTGTTCTCCTAGTTCAAAGTTCAAATCACCGAACATAGACTCTTAGCTATACACCGTAATACTACGGTAGTTTATGGCAAGTGTTTCTAATGGAGTATGAAAGGGAGATGTCCGAGCCTTGGACAAATCTCAAGAGTACACGATTTACCCCAATACACCACACTGCCTAGAAAGCAAGTAACTCGACCTAGGATAGAACGGATGATGTAACATAGAAAGATCAGATGATTTAGAGACACCCCGACAGCCCATACGTAATCCATCAAAATGTTTAGTACTATGTGATCGTCTAGTGTGTGCGACTCGGCTATAGACTAGACTCTAGATGCAGTCCTAGTTCACTATAACCTGGCTCTGATACCAATCTGTCACACCCTCAAAATCAACTTGCGGAGTTTTACCGCGAGGCGCATGACAAACCAGGATCCAAACCAACGATCACAATAAACAAGTCTAAATGAACATAATGCAATTCAAAAACAATGTTTAAAATCCCCAATTACAGCGGAAGCTTATTCGAAACATAATCCAAAATAAACCAAGTGTTCAACGTTTGAAAAACTATGCAACCCTAACTAGACGCCGTGCAGACGCGTGCGCCCTAGTTCCATTGTGCTACCTTAGCGACCTGAGAAAACATGTAAAAGTTTACGTCAGCACAAAAATGCTGGTGAGTTTACAGGTTTGTAATCCAAGTACCAAGTTCAACCTGTCCATACTATAACAAATCGAAAACCAAAGTACGCTAGCTAGGCGTATGTTTTGTTACTATCACGATTGGAAAACCATTACTAACTCGCAAACCAGATGTTGTGCCCGATGTAGTAAACCTGTTGTTCCTGTTTGAGACAATATGCACCCGCCGACCCTCCAAGTCGACGAGCGGGGTTGGTCACTCCCAATAGCGCTATTCACATTTCCCCGTTGTGCAAACCCGCACATTCATGGTTCCCCCCGGGACTTCCAAAGATCGTATAGTAAACCATAGAAAACCCATAGTATGACAGTAGTTACCAAACATAAGTTTTAACACATGTTTTCTCCCCCGAAAAGTGAATCCAGTTAAAAGAGGGGCCGTAAACTCACCTTAAGTTGCGTTACTTCGTAATACGAATAAACTCGGCAGCTATGCTAGTCCCGTAAAGCGGCGACCTAACATATGACAGTTACAAGTACTTAGACTAATAACCCGCAGGTTAGTTAGTCCCTAGATGTCCAGACCATAACCAAGTTCGTTTGAAAACACCGTGACTGTTTAACTGACCCAATGTACAAGACTCGACATCCCATTGGTGACCCGAGACTCCCCGTGTTATGTTTACGCTCTCAAACATACAATCATGCAATCACACTTAACATACGTTAACGACCAACAAGTTATAGCACGTAGTTCAAGTACCACATAATTAAGTCCAAACATATGTTACCAAGTCATTAGATATGTTACGGGGTTCCTAGCATGTTCCTAGATGTCAAATCGGGTCTCGAAATGCTAATTTACACTTACAGCAGCAGTACACGCGATTAGGAAAAGTCAACTAGCATTTAGGTTGGTCAACTGGCATTTAGGAAGGCTAATTGCATGTAATATAGGCGATTGGTGGTCATAAGACATGTAAACCATGAGTTTATAGGCGATTAGGGCTATAAGACATGTATTTCAGGACTTAACTAGCATTTAGGATCACAATTGCATGTAACAGAGGCAATTAGCCCCCAATTGCATGGTATATAGGCGATTAGGGCATCTTTATAGGCGATTGGCCTCCTAATCGCCTATAACATAGGCGATTAGGGTTGCTAATCGCCAGTAACCCAGCTGTTCCGGTTTTTCGCGCGTTTAACACTCCAAATCAGATCCAGAACGCGTGTAATCATCCAATATCAATCCAACAACTATAACAAACATGTTTAAACCAAAATCCTTCGTTTAGCCTCGTATTATCAGCCCTGCATGCAACCATGTAATCCAAACACAATACACATAGCATGAAACATCACATTAACATGCATAACTATAACCCCAATGAACAATTACTCAGATCCTATCATCATGCCATCATTATTAATCTGAAACTAACCTAATAACATGTAATCATCCATCTTGAATCATAAAAACCCTAGCTTTTGATTGAAAACCCACATACATCATGCATGCTACTTAGAATCCAATTAACAATGATTATTAACGATTTTCAGAAGACTCATACGTTTTAAAACAGGTCTGGACCGTTAGGGATTTAATAAAAATGTTTATAAAGATTTCATGGATGAAAATCACACCTTAGATTGTGTTAGATTGATGAAATAAGCTTGAAACCTTGTGTTTTGATCCAAAATCACGTTCCAGAGGTTGTGTGTGTGTTGGGGCGGGTTATGGGACGACTAGGGTTGATATTATGAAGTTTAGGAGGTCAAGCATTGTATTTATAGTCGTTTTTAGTCGTCCAGCACGTAACACGCGATTGTGCAGCAGCTATACGCGATTAGCATTGCTAATCGCATGACTGTACATGCATTTAGGGCTAATCGCCCCCTAAGGCATGCATTTAGCATGCTACTCGCCCCTGATGTTGCCCAATCGCATACCCTATAGGCGATTGGGCTCCCCTAATCGCCTATAGGGGTTGGTTCCATGTATGTTGCGCGTTAAACCCCGTTTTAACATATGTTAACACATTTTCACATACCTACAAGTCACATAATGATTTTAAACACATAACACTTGCAAACAAACATATTCACACTCGTTCACCAATTCCCGGGACTCGAGACTTGTATGTTCCGTATGACCTGACGATTCTACGAATCGTCACCATTTGTACACTTGGTTAAGGACTGACATCTAATGAACCTCTAGACCAACATCCAATGATCTTCTATACTAAACCGGTAGTTCCCGAACCATAACACGACTTAACTAACCCAGTTAAGTATAATATACGCGTGACTCGCTAAGGTAGACTTTCATCTAGACAACGTTGTTAACCAGAATTTGCCGGGTGTCACATACCAGTAGACTATACGTCTGTTCTGCGCACTTTCATTTACAGTAAATTCATTATTTTTTTACACCATTCTATTTGTAGTTACGTTCATACATTATCTTATTATTTTTGTATTATTCTTTTGTTGGTAGTTATTTTACGTGTTATTCGCAACTATTCTCGCACTAGTTATTAGTAGTTATTCTTACAACACTAGTTTTGAGCATTAATTTAACTCGTTTACTTTCATTTTGTGCAAATTGTGCGATTTACTCGATTTACGTTATGCTATTCTTTCAATCGAAATTTTATGCTATACTTATATACTTACATGAACGCATATTTGGTATGCATATTTTTTTTTTGTTGTGAGCAAAACCCCGTTATACTTTACATTATTTTGTTCATCATCATGACCAACGAACATACTAATTGATAGCTCATATGAGATCTAAGCCAGTTCCCATGTACGACTCGGTTCAGAGTATTCCTCTAACCCAAGGGGAACAGTGTAATCCTCAGAGTTTATCAATATGGTTGTTTAGAGCCCAATGATGTGAACAAAAATTTACCGGTTAAGGGTGAACCCGAAAGGTGAAGAACCCCTAATCATGTCTTATACTTACACATTAATCTCATTACGGTTAAAAGGTGAACCTGAAAGGGGAAGAACCTCTAACCGCATCTTATACTTGAGCAGTATCTACTACTTAACACATTTTGGTTACACGCATTGTTTCTTGTATTACTTATGTTAGTGTTATGGAAAAGCATAGCACCCTAGTGTAAGGTCAATCGATGATTACGTCCGGAACGCAATCATGGATTTACAGGTACATGGGGGTGGTGTGTGATTCTACTTAGGCTATTGGTAGACAATCAGTACGCGTCCAAAGTATTAGTAGTGTGGTGGGTTAGCTGCGGTACACCCTATATATAAGCACGAGCGATACTGCGGGAGCGGACTAGGAGTCTGACCAAGAACCTACCCATTACTATCTCTTTATTAGATCGTTGACTAATAGCTAGCATTTTTGATAAGAATGTTCTTACACGAGCTTCAATTCGACTTTCTAGAGTCTTTCTCTGGACCATCCACACAGAAAACACAAACTTTGTATACTCTTACATTCTCTGTTAGTCGAAATCCTGTTGCACGTCCTTAATAAAGTTCGGTCAGAAACTTCTCTAAAGTAAGGGAAGCTACTATAACACTGCCCTGCCCTAACCAATTACATACTTTTCCCAAACCTTGATCATTATAAACTCTTAATTCTCTAACCTTGGGTCAAACTTTAAGGATTTTCAAACTCTTATTTTGGGTACTAAACAACTACTTCAAACTTTGTCAAATCATGGCTGATGCATTTCTTAAAATCTACTTGCCTTTTTACAAATGTCTTTTGTTTCATGGAAACCTTCACTTGAAAGTAATTTCGGGACGAAATTTTCTAAAGTAGGGGAGACTGTGACAACCTGCACCCTTCACTTTTCATAAATGTGCATAATTGGTTCCTCAACTATTTCAAAATTTTTATTTTTAACCCTCGTATTTTAATAGGACCAAAATTCACAATTTAATAAAACTTATAATTTTTATAAGTAAAAGTATGCACGTTTTATACTCACATCTACACCCGAGCACGTATGTTTCAGACCTTGATACTCAAAGCCCTTAATTTTCGGTCCTAAAACAACTTAGAAACAGAAGGAAACAAGTCTATAACTTAAAATTGATTAAATTAGAAAAATTATTTTTTTAGCCCTCGCGGTCCGCTAAGACAGTCAAACGGTCAAAGTTCCAGTCAAAAGTCCTAGTCAAAGTCTCAGTCAAAATCCTAGTCAAAGTCCTAGTCAAATAGTCAATTCATCTTAAAACCTTACTTTATTGTGTTGACCAATTTTAAAGCCTAATTGAATCCAAAACTAGTATAAAAACCCACCTATGACCCATTACACTTTGCACCTCTAAATCGATTGTTTCAATTCGATTAAACTCTCCCTCATACCTTTCTTCTAGAGTATATTACTTCTACATTTGAAGCTTTGATTATAAGCTCTTGTAATTGGCGAATTGGAAGCTTTATATTTTTTTCCTATTCGGTTTCTTTTCTTCTAAATTGGACTAGTTTCGTTGTTGAATCTTTGGATTGCTCGCATTTTCAAGCTCGCTTAGTCATCTAGTCATTTGGCGAAAGTGAGTATTTCCTATCCCCTTTTTTGTCTTTATTCACTTTTGGGGAGTTACATGTACACTTATACAAAATACACATACAAGTTCACATTTTTACAATACAATTCCAGTACATTGTGCATTTGCTTACATGCATGCTTTATGCTTAGACATTACATGTAGAATACATTTGTACTTAGTGAAATCATTAACCATGTACAAGCCGACCTTAACATTGGATAGCGCTATTGGTTTGACAACCCGCCTAGGTTGATTCTCCCCCCTTTTCATCGGAGAATCCATGGTCATTGTTAAGTTATTATCCAATTATTTGGATAAGTACACCGCCGTTCATTTAGTACATTATACAGTCACAGGATTGATTTCGCTCATTTGTATGATACATAGTTTACATAATTGCACTGTAGCTTTGCACTGGAATTGTATACCATTTTTCCAACTTACTATATGTATTAAAACTAGGAACGCTCACCAACATTTCATATGTTGACAAAACTTATTTTGTACATGTTTCAGGTGCAGTTTGATCTTAGTACTAAAGCATTGGATTTTAGTGCTTGCTTTTAATAAGTTATTTCAAATTTCATGTTTTGTTTAGACTTTTGTATTTTTCCCATTTCATCCATGTAAGACAATTTAAATTATTCAATAATATATTTACATTTTAGTACCATGTGCTTTTGAACAATCGTCACTACGTGACACCTCGATGATTCCGCCATCGGTTGGGGTGTTACATCTGATCTTTGTTTTCCCTTTCGTAACTCTAGTTTTCCAGGATTGTTCTTATGTAGATCAGTTCTTTGTTTGTGAGTATTGTGCCATAGGTTGATAGGGTTTTTACTTGTATTTTAAGAGTCTGTGTATGTATTTTGAAATTGTTTTGTTTCAGTTTTGATTAATAAAGTTTAGTAGTTTTTGATATCATGTTCTTGAAATGGTATCAGAGCTTTAGGGTTTGATTTGGTTTTGTTGTCTTTCATTAGCTATTAGGGTTTCTGGTTCTTTCATCTGGTAGTGTTCTTGGTGTTCACATTGGGATTGAAGTACACAGATTTGTTGATCAGATCTAGGGTTTGGATCCTGTGAATTGTTGCTGGATAGCACATCTTCTTGCTCTATGGTGTTACAACCCTAAGTGAAGGTTGTAACATTACGAGTTATTGGCGAACCCTAACTTGGGCCCCCTCTTGGTGAGATCTTTTCATTATATTAATTCTTGTTTAGAGTTGTCCTAAGGAGTCGATAGTCATGGCTTGAGTCCCTGTTTAGCTCTAGGGTTTGTCTAGATCTTAGGTAGCTCCTGTACAAGGACCTGCACTGGTACCTTTTAAGTGATGAACCAGTGATCTGGATTACTAGTATAGCTTTGCCGTGTTGTTTTGATTGCTTGTGTTTTTTATCTTGACTGTTGTGGTTCTTGTGTGTGGATTGATTGTATTTTATTGTTTCTATTGTTGACAGTGTACCTGTTTGTTTTGTTTGTCTTGTTCTCTTTGTATGACTGTTGTCTGATAGTCATACTGATCCTGTTGGTGGGAAAGGTCCTGATCCTGCTGCTGGATCAGGTCCTGGTCCATCAGATGCTCTTTTTACTATGGTTAATAAACTTGATGCTAGTGATCCATTATATTTGCATGCAAGTGATTCAACCAATTTGACTATTGTTAGTGTTAAACTCAAGGGTACTGAGAATTACACTGTGTGGGCCAATGCTATGATTTTAGGTCTTCAGGTTAAGAGCAAGCTAGGTTTTATTAATAGGGACTATGTTAAACCTGTTAATGACTCTGTGTTAGCTAGACAGTGGGACAAATGTAATTCAGTCGTGTTAACTTGGATTTTGAATTCCAAATGTGAAGAGTTGTATTTAGGACAAGTATATTCTTACTTCAGATGTATGGAAAGATTTGAAATAAACTTACAATAAGGTTGATGGGTTTGTTGTTTTTTATTTGTATCAAAGGATTAATTCATTTAGTCAAAATGGAATGTCTGTTTCTGAGTATTACCATAAATTGAATGGTATGTGGAAACAACTTGATCAAATTTTGCAGTTACCTTCTTGTGCATGTGATGGATCTAGGGAGTTTAATAATTACATTCATATGATTAAATTGTTGCAGTTCTTGATGGGTCTAGATGGTGTTTATCAGAATGTTAGAACTGCTTTGTTGATTAGAACTAAACTTCCTTCTATTAAGGAAGCTTTTGTTGTTGTTTCTCGTGAAGAGTCACATAGGAATTCTAGTGGTGTGTCTAAAACTGGGCAGTCTGTTAGCTTTGTTGCTGCCAAATTCACACGTTCAAATGATTTTAACAATAACATGATCAGTTCTAATAGTTCAACAAAAAAGGTTTCCAAAAGTGTTAATCAAACTCTCAAGTGCACACATTGTAATAAAACAGGCCACCTTGTTGATAAATATTTTGAGCTAATTGGATATCCCCCTTGGGTAAAACCAAGGGGGAATCAGGTCAAAAGGAATCCTGTTAATAATAATTGTTCTACTGATTATGCTAATGTGTGTGCTACTATTCTGACTAATGATCAAGTGAGTAGGTTGTTAAGTTTATTGAATACTAAGGAAGGTGAATGCTAACATCGAGGTGTCACGTAGTGACGATTGTTCAATAGCTCATGGTTGGGGTGTTACACTCTTAAGGAACCAATGTGTCTGGTAATTTTTTTGTGCTTCTGCCTGTGGTACTGGTGTATAGTGTTTTGCTAGTATGGGTGGGGAATTAATTGGGATTGGCTTGTTAGTTGATTCAGGTGCTAATGAACATATGGTAAATAGTGAAAAAGGATTATTTGATTTTGTTGATGTTTCTGATTTGAATATAAGAGTTAAACATCCTAATGGTACATTTGCTTTGGTAACTAAGATAGGAAAGTTAAAACTATCTGAAAAGTTATTTTACAAGATGTATTGGTTATACCTGAATATCCAATTAACCTGCTGTCTGCCCATAAACTCGCTAGAGATAACAAGTTGTTTGTTGGTTTTGATGAGCATAAATGTTATCTTCAGGACTTGTCAATAAGGAAAGTCCTGGTGACTAGTGAACAATTTGATGGCTTGTATTTGTGTGGTAATGCTTCTTTGAATTCTAAGGTGTGTTGTAGTAGTATAAGTGTGTTTAACAGGTGGCAAAGTAGACTATGACATCCTTCTGATCATGTTCTAAAAATTTTAAAACCTGAGTTAAAACAAACCTTAGAAAACAACATTAATGAACCTTGTGAAGTGTGTTATAGAGCCAAACAGGGGCGTAGCTTAGTTGGGGCGGGCGGGGGGCGGCCGACCCTCTCGAATTTTCACACAGAAGTTCCGATTATATAGTATTCGTATAGAAAATTTCGGAAATATGGGGTTTCGGCCCACCGAAACTAGTGACTTCCGACCCCTAGGTGACTTCCGAACCTTCGGGTCAAGCTTCGCCACTGGAGCCAAACAACATAGGGAACCATTTCCCCCTAGTGATCATAAGTTAACTGAGGTGGGACAATTGGTTCACTTAGATGTCTGGGATCCATAGAGAGTAGCAGACAAAGATGGTTTCAAATATTTTCTAACCATTATTGATGACTATTCTAGGGCTATTTGGGTTTGTTTAATGAAACATAAAACTGAAGTGTTTTCTAATGTGCAAGATTTTTCCAATATATTAGAAAATCAGTTTAAAAGGAAAAAAAATGTTTAGAAGTGATAATGGTCTAGAATTTGTCAATAGTCAAATGAGCAATTTCTGTAAAAGTAAAGGAATAATACATCAAACCACATGTGCTTATACACCTCAACAAAATATAATTGTTGAAAGAAAGCATAGGCATTTATTAAATGCTGCTAGGTCATTATTATTTCAAAGTAATGTGCCCATTAGATTCTGGACTGATTGTGTGCTTATTGCCTCTTATCTTATAAATAGGACTCCTTCGTTTGTGCTTGCTGGAAAAACACCCTACGAGTTAGTTTATGGTTTTTCTCCCTTTCTTGACCATCTTAAGGTGTTTGGCTATCTGTGTTTTGCTACTATTTTAAATGAATCTAATAAACTTGAGAGTACGACAGAAAAATGTGTTTTAATAGGATACTCTCAGGTAAAGAAAGGTTATAAACTGTTTAGTTTAGACAATAAAACAATTCTATTTTCAAGAGATGTTAAGTTCTATGAAACATGTTTTCCTTTTAAAGAATGAAGTGTTTTTGAAAAATATAATGCAAACTTTGATAAGTCAGACAATTCTTCAAAATTTTTCAATCTTTTTGAAAACACAGACTTTGAAAACATCTTGGAAATGAATGATCTCGATGATGAAGGAAAGAGAAATGGAAAGGTTAGTGATTTAGGAACACATCAGTCTCAGCAATCAGATCCTCATAGTGTTACTAAAGGCTTGGCTAGGAGTCAGCAACCTAGTAATACTGGTAATGAGATTGTTTGTTCTACCAAAAGTAAGTCAATATGTGATCTAGATTACAAACAAATAAAGCATTCTGTACAATGAACTGAAGTAGCATTAAGACATGCAACAAATGTATTTGCTGGTAATGACCCAAACAAAATACCTTGCCAGACTCAACAAACCCAATTAAGCAAAGTAACAAACATTACTACAAATTTCAACCACAAATTACACCAAAAAGAACACAAATAACCGAAACAATATACAACCAAGAAATAGAATTATGTACAAAGACTTACCATAAACCTAAACAAACACATACTGAAGATTAAAAGCCATATATACATAAAAAGAAACAGAGAAAAACACACGCAGAATGCCCTAGGACATAAATCCCATAATAAGGAAAATACATAATCGATAAAAAGAAGGAAAAAAGTACTATAAGAGGAGGACCAGTCTTTACAACGCAACAACAACCTCAAGAACAATCGCATGCAAATTTATAAAGGAGGCACAAAATGCACGTCAGACAGTGAGGTGCCAAAAGAGAACACGTGTCCAACAATACAACTGAACACCGCCATACCAGAACATCCTTTGGAAGATCTCACGACAAATAAAACTCATAACGACGTGTTAACATGTTTGGTTACTATTCATCAGCATTCCTTTATAAATATAAATATATATATATATATATATAGGATAATTCCACATAAACATTGTGTTGGAATGGCCATATAAAGCAAATGGGATGATAAATTTTTGGGGAATCGATTATACAGATTTCCAATTTCGTCACATAAATACTTGTAGATACGCTCCTAGTAGTCCATACCTTTTTGGTTCTTGCCTTTGATTTGGCAAGTTGACACATGAATGTAAGCTTGTGTAAGAGATTCTCCTTTTTCTTTGACCGACCATTTATGAATAACTTTAGGCTTAAAAAAGATCACATCAACTTGTTTCCCTTGTTTTCTTTGGCTTGATGACGGAGACCGAATAGACGCACCAAACGATTAGGTGCCTGGAGCGTTGATACATGGGTATGTTTTTGGTAGAGTTCAGGTTCGACGTTAAGTCGGATTCTACCATTTATCGAAAAGATCTTTGAATGTTCGGATTCTAATCTTCAAACTAATTAAGTTTTAGATCTAAATCTTCTTTAAAAACAATCGCTAGTATTATAGATCCGGGTTTTGAGAGTTACAAACAGATCATTGTAGAAGATAGAGACTTGTTACTTAGTTTGTAACCCGTGGTGTACGCACTATCTGAGGAGTTCTTTACCCGGACCATATGCCTGAAACGTATAGCCAAAAACAAATATTTTTATTTCTTTTTCCATTACGGTTAGGCTATGGGGTGTGGGTTGGGGGTAGGGATCGGGAAGCTGATGTGGCACCCCTCCCCCTTCGGGAACACCGCGCCCCCCTTCTAATTTCGGTGAGCAAGGGGAAATCTCCCCGTCTGCCCGATCTCAATTTATTATTATTATTATTATTATTATAAAGTGGGTAGAAAGTGGAGGGAAAGAGGGAAGGGGGAAGGGGAACACCACCCCCTTGATGGGGAAGAAATGGGGGAAGGTGATGTGGCATCGGTGAGCCCCATACCACACCCCTTAGCCTTAGTCAATTAATGGTTCATTCTAAGTTTAATTATCTGAAAAATAAACTTTCTTTTGAAATACATATTAGATAATACTATGTATATTTCTCTATAATATGAAGTATTTACTTATCTTATGGGATACATGGCATCATCTATACATATAATAAACCAAAGTCATTTTAATGACATGACACTTAAAGAGACATTCTCTTCCTTGAGTGTGCCATGTGTCATCCCATTTGGCATTGAGATATTTTAGGAAAAAAATAATTTAAAAACAAAATTGGATTTTTCACCCTCATGTTTCCTCCCATAATTTTTAAACGTTAATATCTTTAATATACGGGATTTTTTAAAGAAAAAAATTACACCAAATTAACGAGCGTTTTATTATCTTTCCAACGAGTACCATAGTGCTATATAAAAACGGGGAAATTTTTTTGTTGGGTTTTGTTCATACAGGAAAAAAACATAAAGTATTCAGGTAAATCATTAATCATGTATAGACAAGTCACTAATTATATTTAAATTAGTAAATATGAATTTTTTTTTCAACCAAAGCCGAATAGGTTAATAGAGTTATACGTTGTTTTAAGTTAGGTATCAATATTAGTATGTTAGAGTTGTACATTTGTTTAGTCTTTAGGATAGGTGTTAATATTAGAGTTACATTAAAGTTCTACATTCTTTTAGGTTAGGTGTTAGCATTGGAGTTGTATATTGTTAATTTGTTTTAGGTTAGATATTAATATTAGAGTTATACATCAGTCTATTTCATATGTAAAATTGATATATCATATTAAATTTCTCAACCCGGGATGCTCCCGGGTATAATCTAGTGAATTTATATATTTTAGATATTTCTGACTTCTTGTGATGATACTACTATGTGTTTAGTTATCATATTTAAATTATTGGAGTTGTTGAAAACCTAAATTTACCTATCTATCTATATAATAAATGAAAACACTAGGGTTGAATCCTAGTTTTTGAGAGGGTCTCCTAGGATCCAAATGGTAAATGGAGCTCCATGAAATGTAGTATATAAACCTTTTTTTTTTCTCACCATCCATTTGTATCTTAAAACATTCTTCCTCCTTCCTAGCCTAATACATTGTTCATCCTTCATATCCTAATTCCTTTCTCATTCCTCATTCCTTTCTCATTGTTCTTTTTGCAAGGTATGTTGTCCATCTAATCTTATATTTATCATATTACATCAATCTTCTATGAAATACAATCGGTTTTTTGGTAATGATCAAAACGTTTTACGATTAACATAAGTGTCGAAATTGTTTTATTATCAATTTTCTGATTTGGATGAGATTGATACATAACTGCTTACAATCATATTACATCAAAGAGAAATACAATCGGTTATGTATTTTCTTTTTACTACATAGAAAAATCACAATCGTATTACATCAACCTTCTACAAAATACAATCGGTTTTTTTGTAATGATCAACACGTTTTTTTTTATTAACATAAGTATCTAAACTGTTTACGATTAAGTTTCTGATTTGGATGAGATGCATACATAGCTGTTTACGATCATATTACATCAAACAGAAATACAATCGGTTTATATATTCATTTTTCTACAAAGAAAAATCACCATCGTATTACATCAATATTCTACCAAATAAAATCGTTTTTTTTTGTAATGATCAAAACGTTTTTTTATTAACATAAGTATATAAACTGTTTAGGATCAAGTTTCTGAATTGAATGAAATGGATACACAACTGTTTACGATCAGGTTTAATCATTGTATTATTGTCCAAATAATTGATGTAATATGATTGTGGTTTTAATAACAGGATTCAAATGAAATCAGTTTCGAGTTTTCGTGAAAATGAAAAAAAAAACTTTCTTGAGTTTATGGTTACATTAACAATTATTTGTTTTGCATTTGAAAACAGGATTTCATTAGGACAAAGAACTTGATTATGGCTTATCACAAGGGTGACAAATTCTTCAAGGTTATTCATGACCCATCCGCACGAGTTTTGGTATGAGTCTTTCTATTTTTTTTTAAATAAAAAAAGTTATTCCTTATTATAATGTTGTTTTTTACGTGTTCGTCCAGACATTGCCGAAATCCATGAACAGGTTTTTGTTATCTAAAAACTTACGCAACAACAACATTAAATTTTCCACATACCATGGTCAATCATGGTATGTTAAAAACATCATATGCAGTGACGTTATACTTGCCACATACGAATTATGATAAGTCTTGATTGCAATTAATAAGATTTATTCATTTTTAATGTTATTTATTAAGATGTTTAATATTATTTATTGACATTTATAACAATTGACTAAATTTAATGTTATTTAGTAAAAATTTTAATCTAATTTATTTATATTACTTTTTTTGAATTTATATTTAATAAGATTTAATCATTTTTAATGTATTTTTAATATGTTAGAATTAATGTTATTTATTGACATTAATAATAGTTGACCGAATTGAATGTATTTATTACGATTTTTTAATCTAATTTATTTATATTAATATTGCTACGAAATTACGTTTAATCTATCTCTATGAAATTATGTTTAATATTATTTATATTACTATTTGTTCGAATTAATATTGGTCTTGCCTGCAATTAATAGGATTTATTCATTTTTAATGATATTTATTATGAGTTTTAATGACATTAATAATAATTGACCGAATTTAACGTTATATACTATGATTTTTAAGCTCATTTATTTATTATTGACCGAATTAATTTAAGAAAATATTACTAAAACTAATATTATGATTTTTAATTTTAATCTTATTTATTTCTTATTGACCGAATTAAATTACGAATATATTACTAATAGTAAAACTAATATTACGATTTTTAAATTTAATGTCATTTATATCTTATTGACCGAATTAAAATTTTCTATTACTTTTTTTACGAATATATTACTAATACTAATTGACATTAATAATAATTGACCAAATTGAATGTTATTTATTACGATTTTTTAATCTCATTTATTTATACTAATATTACTACGAAATTTTGTTTAATATGTCTTTATGAATTATTATTGGTCTTGCCTGCAATTAATAGGATTTATTTATTTTTAATGTTATTTATTATGAGTTTTAATGACATTAATAATAATTGACTGAATTTAATGTTATATATTACGATTTTTAAGATCATTTATTTATTATTGACTGAATTAAATTACGAATATATTCATAATACTAAAACTAATATTACGATTTTTTATTTTAATCCATTTTATATCTTATTGACCGAATTAAAATTTTCTATTACTATTTTTTACAAATATATTACTAATACTAATTGACATTAATAATAATTGGCCGAATTGAATGTTATTTAATATGATTTTTTAATCTTATTTATTTATATTAATATTACTACAAAATTATGTTTAATCTATCTTTATGAATTATTATTGGTCTTGCCTGCAATTAATAGGATTTATTCATTTTTAATGTTGTTTTTTATGAGTTTTAATGACATTAATAATAATTGACCGAATTTAATGTTATATATTACGATTTTTAAGATCATTTATTTATTATTGGCTGAATTAAATTACGAATATATTCATAATACTAAAACTAATATTACGATTTTTAATTTTAATCCATTTTATATCTTATTGACCGAATTAAAATTTTCTATTACTATTTTTACAAATATGTTACTAATTCTAATTGACATTAATAATAATTGGTCGAATTGAATGTTATTTAATATGATTTTTTAATCTTATTTATTTATATTAATATTACTACAAAATTATGTTTAATCTATAATTATTATTGGTCTTGCCTGCAATTAATAGGATTTATTCATTTTTAATGTTATTTATTATGAGTTTTAATGACATTAATAATAATTGACCGAATTTAATTTAATATATTACGATTTTTAAGATCATTTATTTATTATTACTTTTTTCGAATTTATGTTTAATAAGATTTAATCATTTTAATGTATTTTTAGTATGTTAGAATTAATGTTATTTATTGACATTAATAATAATTGACCGAATTGAATGTTATTTATTACGATTTTTTAATCTCATTTATTTATATTAATATTACTACGAAATTATGTTGAATCTATCTTTGTGATAGTATATTTAATATTATTTATATTACTATTCGTTCAAACTATTATTGGTCTTGTCTGCAATTAATAGGATTTATTCATTTTTTATTGATATTTTATTATTAGTTTTAATGACATTAATAATAATTGACCAAGTTTAATGTTATATATTACGATTTTTAAGATCATTTATTTAATATTGACTGCATTAAATTACGAATATATTACTAATACTAAAACTAATGTTATGATTTTTAATTTTAATCCCTTTTATATCTTATTGACCGAATTAAAATTTTCAATTACTATTTTTACGAATATATTACTTATACTAATTGTCGTTAATAATAATTGGCCGAATTGAATGTTATTTTTTATGATTTTTTAATCTTATTTATTTATATTAATATTATTACAAAAAAGTATGTTTAATCTATCTTTATGAAATATTATTGGTCTTGCTTGCAATTAATATGATTTATTCATTTTTAATGTTATTTGTTATGAGTTTTAATAACATTAATAATAATTGACCGAATTTAATGTTATATATTACGATTTTTAAGATCATTTATTTATTATTACTTTTCTCGAATTTATGTTTAATAAGATTTAATCATTTTTAATGTATATTTAGTATGTTAGAATTAATGTTATTTATTGAGATTAATAATAATTGACCAAATAGAATGTTATTTATTAGGATTTTTTAATCTCATTTATTTATATTAATATTACTATGAAATTATGTTCAATCTATCTTTATTAAAGTATATTTAATATTATTTATATTACTATTCGTTCAAATTATTATTGGTCTTGCCTGCAATTAATAGGATTTATTCATTTTTAGTGATATTTTATTATGAGTTTTAATGACATTAATAATAATTGACCGAATTTAATGTTATATATTACGATTTTTTAATTAAAAAAATACTTTCATTCCAGAACAAGAAAAATTACATCAAGATAACGGGCAGACGGGTAACAAGCTACGCCGCGACCCCTTTCTGAATTAACCGAATTAATTTAAGCTCATTTATTTATTATTGACCGAATTAACCGAATTAATTTAAGAATATATTACTAATACTAATACTAATATTATGATTTTTAATTTATAATCTTATTGACTGAATTAAATTACGAATATATTACTAATAGTAAAACTAATATTACGATTTTTAAATTTAATGTTATTTATATCTTATTGACCGAATTAAAATTTTCTATTACTCTTTTTTATGAATATATTACTAATACTAATTGACATTAATAATAATTGACCAAATTAAATGTTATTTATTACGATTTTTTAATCTCATTTATTTATAATAATATTACTATGAAATTTTGTTCAATATGTCTTTATGAATTATTATTGGTCTTGCCTGCAATTAATAGGATTTATTCATTTTTAATGTTATTTATTATGAGTTTTAATGACATTAATAATAATAATTGACTGAATTTAATATTATATATTACGATTTTTAAGATCATTTATTTATTATTGACTGAATTAAATTACGAATATATCACTAATACTAAAACTAATATAACGATATTATCTTATTGACCGAATTAAACATTTCTAGTACTATTTTTACAAATATATTACTAATACTAATTGACATTAATAATAATTGACCGAATTGAATGTTATTTATTATGAATTTTTAATCTTATTTATTTATATTAATATTACTACAAAATTATGTTTAGTCTATCTTTATTAATTATTATTGGTCTTGCCTGCAATTAATAGGATTTATTCATTTTTAATGTTATTTATTATGAGTTTTAATGACATTAATAATAATTGACCGAATTTAATGTTATATATTACGATTTTTAAGATCATTTATTTATTATTTCTTTTTTTGAATTTATGTTTAATAAGATTTAATCATTTTAATGTATTTTTAGTATGTTAGAATTAATGTTATTTATTGACATTAATAATAATTGACCGAATTGAATGTTATTTATTAGGATTTTTTAATCTCATTTATTTATATTAATATTACTACGAAATTATGTTCAATCTATCTTTATTAAAGTATATTTAATATTATTTATATTACTATTCGTTCAAATTATTATTGGTTTTGCCTGCAATTAATAGGATTTATTCATTTTTAATGATATTTTATTATGAGTTTTAATGAAATTAATAATAATTGACTGAATTTAATGTTATATATTACGATTTTTTTAATTAAAAAATACTTTAATTCCAGAACAAGAAAAATTACATCAAGATAACGGGCAGACGGGCAACAAGCTGCGCCGCGACCCCTTTCTGAATTAACCGAATTAATTTAAGCTCATTTATTTATTATTGACCGAATTAACCGAATCAATTTAAGAATATATTACTAATACTAATACTAATATTATGATTTTTTATTTTAATCTTATTTATTTCTTAATGACTGAATTAAATTACGAATATATTACTAATAGTAAAACTAATATTACGATTTTTAAATTTAATGTCATTTATATCTTATTGACCGAATTATAATTTTCTATTACTCTTTTTTACGAATATATTACTAATACTAATTGACATTAATAATAATTGACCAAATTGAATGTTATTTATTACGATTTTTTAATCTCATTTATTTATAATAATATTACTATGAAATTTTGTTTAATATGCGTGACACCCGGCAAATTCTGGTTAACAACGTTGTCTAGATGAAAGTCTACCTTAGCGAGTCACGCGTATATTGTACTTAACTGGGTTAGTTAAGTCGGGTTATGGTTCGGGAACTATCGGTTTAGTCTAGAAGATCATTGGATGTTGGTCTAGAGGTTCATTAGATGTCGGTCCTTAACCAAGTGTACAAACGGTGACGATTTGTAGGATCGTCAGGGCATACGGAACATACAAGTCTCGAGTCCCGGGAATTGGTGAACGAGTGTGAATATGTGTATTTACAAGTGTTATGTGTTTACAATCATTATGTGACTTGTCGGTATGTGAATATGTGTTAACATATGTTAAAACGGGGTTTAACGCGCAAAACACACGAAACCAGCCCCTATAGGCGATTAGGGAGGCCTAATCGCCTATAAGGGAGGCAAGTAGGCATCTTAGGGGCGAGTAGGGGACTAATTGCATGACTGTTCATGCGATTAGGCCCCAATTGCATGAACTTACATGCGATTAGGCTTCCTAATCGCGTGTAAAGGCTGCATAATCGCTAGTTACGTGCTGGACGACTAAAAACGACTATAAATACCATACTTGACCTCATAAACTTCATAATACAAACCCTAGTCGTCCCATAACCCGCCCCAACACACACACAACCTCTGGAACGCGATTTTTGATCAAAACACAAGGTTTCAAGCTTAATCCATCATTCTTTTACAAATCTAAGGTTTGGTTTCCATCCATGCAATCTTATAAACGTTTTTATACAATCCCTAATAGTCCAGACCTGTTCTAAAACGGAAAAGCTTTCTGAAAATCGTTAATAAGTGTTGATAATCGGATTCTAACTAGTATACATGTGTTATGTGTGTTTATGATTAGAAAGCTAGGGTTTTTATGATTCAAGATGAATGAATGACATGTTATTATGTTAGATCAGAATAATAATGATATTATGATGAAAAAAATCTGAGTAACTGATTATTAGGGTGATAGTTACGCATGTTAGTGTGATGTTGCATGTTATGTGAATGGTGTTTGGAATACGTGATTGCATGCAGGACTGATAATACGAGGTTAAACGAAGGATTTTGGTTTAAACATGTTTAGAATAGTTGTTGGGATGATATTGGGTGGTTACACACGTTCTGGATCTGATTTGGAGCATTAAACGCGCGAAAAACCGGAACAGCAAGGTTACAGGCGATTAGCAACCCTAATCGCCTATGTTAGAGGCGATTAGGAGGCCAATCGCCAGTGTTTCATGCGATTAGGGCCTAATTGCTAGTTGATACATGCGATTAGCCCTAATTGCTAGTAGATACATGTGGTATAGCCCTAAATGCTAGTAGTTACATGCAATTAGCCCTAAATGCTAGTAGTTACATGTGGTATAGCCCTAAATGCTAGTAGTTACATGCGATTAGCCCTAAATGCTAGTAGTTATACGCGATTAGCCTTCCTAAATGCCAGTTGACCAACCTAAATGCTAGTTGACTTTTCCTAATTGCGTGTACTGCTGCTGTAAGTATAAATTAGCATTCCGAGACCCGATTTGACATGTAGGAACATGCTAGGAACCCCGTAACATATCTAATAACTTGGTAATATATGTTTGGATGTAATTCGGTGATACGTGAGCTATGTGCTATAACTTGTTGTGCGTTAACGTATGTTAAGTGTGATTGCATGATTGTACGTTTGTGAGCGTAAACATAACACGGGGAGTCTCGGGTCACCAATGGGATGTCGAGTCTTGTACTTTGGGTCAGTTAAACAGTCACGGTGTTTTCAAACGAACTTGGTTATGGTCTGGACATCTAGGGACTAATTAACCTGCGGGTTATTAGTCTAAGTACTTGTAACTGTCATATGTTAGGTCGCCGCTTTACGGGACTAGCATAGCAGCTGAGTTTACTCGTGTTAAGGAGTAACGCAACTTAAGGTGAGTTTACGGCCCCTCTTTTAAACTGGTTTACACTTTTCGGGGGAGAAAACATGTGTTAAAACGCTTATTTGGTAACTACTGTCATACTATGGGTTTATATTGTGTACTACACGATCTTTGGAAGTCCCGGGGGGAACCATGAATGTGCGGGTTTGCACAACGGGGAAATGTGAATAGCGCTATTGGGAGTGACCAACCCCGCTCGTCGGCTTGGAGGGCCGGGCGAGTGCATATTGTCTCAAACAGGAACAACAGGAACAACAGGTTTACTTTTCGGGCACAACATCTGGTATTCGAGTTAGTAATGGTTTTCCAATCGTGGTAGTAACAAAACATACGCCTAGCTAGCGTACACTGGTTTTCGATTTGTTATAGTATGGACAGGTGGACTTGGTACTTGGATTACAAAACCTGTAAACTCACCAACATTTTTGTGCTGACGTAAACTTTTACATGTTTTCTCAGGTCGCTAAGGTAGCACTACTGGACTAGGGCGCACGCGTCTGCACGGCGTCTAGTTAGAGTCGCATGGTTTTCATATGTTGAACATTTGGTTACTTTTGAGATACTGTTTTGAATAAGCTTCCGCTGTAAACGGGGATTTTAAACTATGTTTTGAAATTGCATTATATTCATTTAGACTTGTTTATTGTGATCGTTGGTTTGGATCCTGGTTTGTCATGCGCCTCGCGGTAAAACTCCGCAAGTGGATTTTGAGGGTGTGACAGATTGGTATCAGAGCCAGGTTATAGTGAACTAGGACTGCATGTAGAGTCTAGTCTATAGCCGAGTCGCACACACTAGACGATCACATGGTACTAAACATTATGGTGGTTTACGTATAGTCTTGTCGGGGTGTCTCTAAATCATTGGTCTTTCTACGTTACATCATCCGTTCTATTTTAGGTCGGGTTACTTGTTTTCTAGGCAGTGCAGTATATTGGAGTGAATCGTGTACTCTTGAGATTTGTCCAAGGCTCGGACTTCTCCCTTTCGTACTCCAATAGAAACACTTGCCATAAACTACCGTAGTATTACGGTGTATAGCTAAGAGTCTATGTTCGGTGATTTGAACTTTGAACTAGGAGAACACTTGGAGGACCATGTAGAGCGGTTTATCATTTTGGGTGCACACAAAATCATAAACCGAAATGCATGGAAGCCCTAGTGAGCTCTGGGTTTGAAGGGATAGTCCTGGATTGGATCTAGCTTTGATCTTGTGAACATTAGTGGTTATCTTTACCTGCGAAACTAAATTTTCTCGTTCTTTCTGCCAGAATCATGTCTGGAGTACGAGGAGGACGTGGTGGTGGTCGCGGTGGTGCTGGTGGTCGTGGGGGTATTAATCTATCGCAGGCTGATCTGAACAACTTGCTCCAAGCTGCCTTCCAGTTAGGGCACAACGGTGGTGGTAAGTTGATTTATCCATTTTCTTTGTCTCATTAGTGAACCTTGTTTACATTCGTCGTGATTCCTCACGCATTTCATTTCAGGTGGTCCTGTTAACCCACCCCCACCCATGTGTACCTACAAGATGTTTCGGGACTGTAAGCCCCAGGAATTTTCTGGCACTGAGGGTGCGGTGAGCTTGCTTAGGTGGCTGGAGAAAGTGGAGTCAGTGTTTCTGATGTGTAACTGTCTCCCAGAAGATCGGGTTAAGTATGCGGCTGCGTTATTCCAGGATGTTGCATTGACTTGGTGGAATAACATCACCCAGAATATGGGTATTGGGGAGGCGTATGCTATGCCTTGGGAGAATTTTGTGCAGCTGCTGAAGCGTGAGTACTGTCCGAGGGAAGAGGTGCAGAAGTTGGAACACGAGGTGTGGAACCTCAAGATGACTGGGTCTGAAATCGAGAAGTATACTGTGAGGAGTAACGAGTTGGCAGTGCTGTGTCCTGATCTGCATGTGCCAGAGTACAGGAGAATTGAACACTATGTCTCGGGGTTAGTACCGGAAATCGCAGGGTTAGTGGCTGCGGGAAATCATCCTACATACGCAGAGGTGGTCCGATCGGCTCATAGGATGACCAACTTGAAGGTGAATGAGGGTATTTTGCCTGCTAAGGGTTCGACTGTTAAGGCCCCAGAGAACAACAAGCGCAAGTGGGATAATGACGGGAAGGGATCTGGGCCAGCACAGCAGAGTAAGAGGTTCGATAATGGGGGTTCTTCTTCTTCTTCGGGTAACAAGCAGGGTGGTTATGCGGGGAAACTGCCCAAATGTAACAAGTGTGGACGTCATCATCAAGGGAACTGCGACAGTAACCGTTGTCATCGCTGCCAGCGAATTGGGCATTTTGCTAAAGATTGTCGGGTTACACTTCCATCGACCCAGGCCCCGACTACTAACTCAGCTCCGACTACTCAAGGGACTACGGGAAGACAAGGATGTTACAATTGTGGTGAGACTGGGCATTACAAGAAGGATTGCCCAAAACTGAAGCAGGGTGGAAACAACGGTAATGGGAACAACGGGGGCGATGGCAGGAATGCACGCGCCTTCGTCATTGGAGCCGCTGAGGCTAGACAGGATCCTGACACAGTTACCGGTACGTTCCTTCTCAATAATCGTTCTGTTAGTGTGTTATTTGATTCTGGTGCCGACAAGAGTTTTGTATCCATGGAGGTTAGTCGACTGCTAGATGTAGTACCCGTACCATTAGAGACTAAGTATATTATTGAGTTGGCTGACGGTAAAAAGATTGAGGCTACTAGTATCCTTCGGGGGTGTCAATTAGAGTTGTCGGGTTTATCGTTCCCCATCGACCTTATGCCGGTACCTTTGGGTAGTTTCGACGTGGTGGTAGGTATGGATTGGTTGTCTTTGTATCGCGCGGAGATTGTCTGTTACGACAAGGTTATTCGGATTCCTCTCCCTGATGGAGAATTCCTTTCTGTGTACGGTATCAAGGGTGGTGTTTCGCTGAATATCATCTCTAGCATGAAAGCCCTTAAGTGTCTTCGAAAGGGTTATCCAGCCGTTTTGGCACTTTTATCTGTTTCCTCTGGTGATGAGAAGAAGATCGACGATATTCCTGTTGTACGCGAGTTTCCTGATGTTTTTCCCGATGATTTATCTGGTCTTCCTCCCCATCGTCAAGTCGAGTTCGGTATTGATCTTGTACCAGGGGCTGCTCCTATTGCTCGGGCCCCCTACCGTCTTGCACCTCCCGAGATGCAGGAATTGTCTAGTCAGTTACAGGAACTCTTGGACAAGGGTTTCATCAGGCCAAGTTCTTCCCCTTGGGGAGCCCCGATTCTATTCGTCAAGAAGAAGGATGGAAGTTTCCGATTGTGTGTGGACTACAGAGAACTGAACAAATTGACCGTCAAGAACCGTTATCCTCTTCCACGTATTGATGATCTATTTGACCAGCTCCAGGGTTCTAGTTATTATTCCAAGATTGACTTGAGGTCCGGTTATCACCAGTTGCGCGTAAGGGAAGCTGACGTTGCAAAGACTGCCTTTCGTACACGTTATGGCCATTTCGAATTCTTGGTCATGCCTTTCAGTCTTACAAACGCACCGGCGGTTTTCATGGATTTGATGAATCGCGTTTGCAAACCATATCTTGACAAGTTCGTCATCGTGTTTATTGATGTCATCCTGATTTACTCTAAGAACAAGACCGAACATGAGGAACATCTGCGGTTAGTTTTGGAACTTTTGCGACGGGAACAACTTTACGCTAAGTTCTCAAAGTGTGACTTTTGGTTACGCGAAGTTCAGTTCCTAGGACATGTGGTTAATGAACTGGGAATTCATGTCGATCCAGCTAAGATCGAAGCGATTAAGGACTGGGGAGCACCTAAGACGCCAACTGAGGTGCGGCAATTCCTAGGCCTTGCGGGCTACTATCGTCGTTTCATTCAGGGGTTCTCGAAGATCGCTCAACCTCTCACCACTCTTACTCAGAAGGATAGAAAATTCGACTGGGGTGAACCACAAGAGTCGGCGTTTCAAGAACTGAAGTCTAAGCTGTGTTCTGCTCCTATTTTGTCTTTACCTGAAGGCCCTGATGATTTCGTTGTTTACTGTGATGCTTCTATTCATGGTCTCGGTTGCGTGTTGATGCAACGCGAGAAAGTGATCGCGTATGCTTCTCGTCAACTCAAGGTGCACGAGAAGAACTACACCACCCATGACTTGGAGTTGGGTGCCGTGGTATTCGCGTTGAAAATTTGGAGACATTACTTGTACGGTACCAAATGCACCATCTACACCGATCACAAGAGTCTCCAACATATTTTCGACCAACAAAATTTGAACATACGGCATCGTCGTTGGATTGAACTTCTGAACGACTATGATTGTGCCATTAAGTACCATCCTGGCAAGGCGAATGTTGTAGCAGACGCCTTGAGCATGAAGGAATCAACTAAACCTCGTCGCGTTCGGGCGTTGCAGCTCACCATTCATTCATCCCTACCTGATCAACTCCGTTCTGCCCAGTTAGAAGCTTTGAAGGAGGAAAACCTTAAAGCTGAGACTATGCACGGTGCCGACAAGCACCTCGAGCGAAGGCCTGATGGCCTGCACTATTTCGCAGAACGCATATGGGTTCCTTTATTCGGGGGACTACGGGAGCTTGTCCTTGATGAGGCTCATAAGTCCCGGTATTCTATTCATCCTGGTTCGGATAAGATGTACCAAGATATGAAGGTGCTTTACTGGTGGCCAAACATGAGGTCGGATATAGCCTCATACGTGAGCAAATGCTTGACCTGTGCTAAGGTCAAGGTGGAATACCAGAAACCGTCGGGTCTCTTGCAACAACCTGGAATTCCGGAATGGAAATGGGAACGGATTACCATGGATTTTGTCACGCAACTTCCTAAATCACCAAGCGGGAATGACAAGATATGGGTGATTGTCGATCGGTTGACGAAATCAGCCCATTTTCTTGCTATTAAAGAGACCGACACCATGGATCGTTTGGCTCGTCTTTATTTGAAGGAAGTTGTTTCTAAGCACGGGGTGCCAGTTTCTATTATCTCGGATCGTGACTCCCATTTTACTTCTCACTTCTGGAAGTCCTTGCACAAGGCTTTGGGTACCCAGCTAGACATGAGTACAGCTTACCATCCACAGACTGACGGTCAGAGTGAGCGCACGATTCAAACTTTGGAAGACATGCTGCGGGCATGTGTAATCGATTTTGGCAAGGGTTGGGAAGCTCATCTACCGTTAGTAGAATTCTCATACAACAACAGTTATCACACGAGCATCAAGGCGGCTCCGTTCGAGGCACTGTACGGACGGAAATGCCGTTCTCCTCTTTGTTGGGCTGAAGTGGGTGAGAGTCAACTCACTGGGCCTGAACTAGTGTACGAAACTTCGGAAAAGATCGTACAGATTCGTAATCGGTTGGCAGCGGCACGGGATCGGCAAAAGAGTTATGCTGATCAGCGTCGCAAACCATTGGAATTCCAAGTTAAAGACAAAGTACTTCTAAAAGTCTCACCATGGAAGGGCGTCATACGCTTTGGGAAGCGTGGCAAACTCAATCCGCGGTATGTTGGCCCATTTACGATCCTGGAACGGATTGGGCCGGTGGCGTATCGTCTTGATTTACCGACGGAGCTCGGTAACGTACATAACGTCTTCCATGTGTCCAACTTGAAGAAGTGTCTGGCTGACGAGTCTCTCATTGTTCCACTGGAAGAGATCAAGGTTGATGATCGTCTTCGGATTGTGGAAGAACCTGTAGAGATCCTTGATTACAAGATTCGTAGCTTACGTCATAGCAAGATTCGCATCGTTAAGGTTCGGTGGAACTCGAACCGGGGACCAGAGTACACGTGGGAACGGGAGGATCAGATGAAGTCTACGTATCCTCATCTCTTTCCTAAGGAAGCGTTTGAGTCGAGATATGTCTCGGCTGCAGCTGAATGAATCTCGGGGCGAGATTCCTTTTAACGTGGGGATGATGTGACACATCGGGTAAATCTCTCTTTTTGGTTTCTATCTTTTGTTTGTTCCCTTCGTTATTTCTTTTGTTCTTTTGTTACTTGCGCAATTTTCGGGACGAAAATTCTTTTAACGTGGGGATGATGTGACAGCCGGCAAATTCTGGTTAACAACGTTGTCTAGATGAAAGTCTACCTTAGCGAGTCACGCGTATATTGTACTTAACTGGGTTAGTTAAGTCGGGTTATGGTTCGGGAACTATCGGTTTAGTCTAGAAGATCATTGGATGTTGGTCTAGAGGTTCATTAGATGTCGGTCCTTAACCAAGTGTACAAACGGTGACGATTTGTAGGATCGTCAGGGCATACGGAACATACAAGTCTCGAGTCCCGGGAATTGGTGAACGAGTGTGAATATGTGTATTTACAAGTGTTATGTGTTTACAATCATTATGTGACTTGTCGGTATGTGAATATGTGTTAACATATGTTAAAACGGGGTTTAACGCGCAAAACACACGAAACCAGCCCCTATAGGCGATTAGGGAGGCCTAATCGCCTATAAGGGAGGCAAGTAGGCATCTTAGGGGCGAGTAGGGGACTAATTGCATGACTGTTCATGCGATTAGGCCCCAATTGCATGAACTTACATGCGATTAGGCTTCCTAATCGCGTGTAAAGGCTGCATAATCGCTAGTTACGTGCTGGACGACTAAAAACGACTATAAATACCATACTTGACCTCATAAACTTCATAATACAAACCCTAGTCGTCCCATAACCCGCCCCAACACACACACAACCTCTGGAACGCGATTTTTGATCAAAACACAAGGTTTCAAGCTTAATCCATCATTCTTTTACAAATCTAAGGTTTGGTTTCCATCCATGCAATCTTATAAACGTTTTTATACAATCCCTAATAGTCCAGACCTGTTCTAAAACGGAAAAGCTTTCTGAAAATCGTTAATAAGTGTTGATAATCGGATTCTAACTAGTATACATGTGTTATGTGTGTTTATGATTAGAAAGCTAGGGTTTTTATGATTCAAGATGAATGAATGACATGTTATTATGTTAGATCAGAATAATAATGATATTATGATGAAAAAAATCTGAGTAACTGATTATTAGGGTGATAGTTACGCATGTTAGTGTGATGTTGCATGTTATGTGAATGGTGTTTGGAATACGTGATTGCATGCAGGACTGATAATACGAGGTTAAACGAAGGATTTTGGTTTAAACATGTTTAGAATAGTTGTTGGGATGATATTGGGTGGTTACACACGTTCTGGATCTGATTTGGAGCATTAAACGCGCGAAAAACCGGAACAGCAAGGTTACAGGCGATTAGCAACCCTAATCGCCTATGTTAGAGGCGATTAGGAGGCCAATCGCCAGTGTTTCATGCGATTAGGGCCTAATTGCTAGTTGATACATGCGATTAGCCCTAATTGCTAGTAGATACATGTGGTATAGCCCTAAATGCTAGTAGTTACATGCAATTAGCCCTAAATGCTAGTAGTTACATGTGGTATAGCCCTAAATGCTAGTAGTTACATGCGATTAGCCCTAAATTCTAGTAGTTATACGCGATTAGCCTTCCTAAATGCCAATTGACCAACCTAAATGCTAGTTGACTTTTCCTATTCGCGTGTACTGCTGCTGTAAGTATAAATTAGCATTCCGAGACCCGATTTGACATGTAGGAACATGCTAGGAACCCCGTAACATATCTAATAACTTGGTAACATATGTTTGGATGTAATTCGGTGATACGTGAGCTATGTGCTATAACTTGTTGTGCGTTAACGTATGTTAAGTGTGATTGCATGATTGTACGTTTGTGAGCGTAAACATAACACGGGGAGTCTCGGGTCACCAATGGGATGTCGAGTCTTGTACTTTGGGTCAGTTAAACAGTCACGGTGTTTTCAAACGAACTTGGTTATGGTCTGGACATCTAGGGACTAATTAACCTGCGGGTTATTAGTCTAAGTACTTGTAACTGTCATATGTTAGGTCGCCGCTTTACGGGACTAGCATAGCAGCTGAGTTTACTCGTGTTAAGGAGTAACGCAACTTAAGGTGAGTTTACGGCCCCTCTTTTAAACTGGTTTACACTTTTCGGGGGAGAAAACATGTGTTAAAACGCTTATTTGGTAACTACTGTCATACTATGGGTTTCTATTGTGTACTACACGATCTTTGGAAGTCCCGGGGGGAACCATGAATGTGCGGGTTTGCACAACGGGGAAATGTGAATAGCGCTATTGGGAGTGACCAACCCCGCTCGTCGGCTTGGAGGGCCGGGCGAGTGCATATTGTCTCAAACAGGAACAACAGGTTTACTTTTCGGGCACAACATCTGGTATTCGAGTTAGTAATGGTTTTCCAATCGTGGTAGTAACAAAACATACGCCTAGCTAGCGTACACTGGTTTTCGATTTGTTATAGTATGGACAGGTGGACTTGGTACTTGGATTACAAAACCTGTAAACTCACCAGCATTTTTGTGCTGACGTAAACTTTTACATGTTTTCTCAGGTCACTAAGGTAGCACTACTGGACTAGGGCGCACGCGTCTGCACGGCGTCTAGTTAGAGTCGCATGGTTTTCATATGTTGAACATTTGGTTACTTTTGAGATACTGTTTTGAATAAGCTTCCGCTGTAAACGGGGATTTTAAACTATGTTTTGAAATTGCATTATATTCATTTAGACTTGTTTATTGTGATCGTTGGTTTGGATCCTGGTTTGTCATGCGCCTCGCGGTAAAACTCCGCAAGTGGATTTTGAGGGTGTGACAATATGTCTTTATGAATTATTATTGGTCTTGCCTGCAATTAATAGGATTTATTCATTTTTAATGTTATTTATTATGAGTTTTAATGACATTAATAATAATAATAATTGACTGAATTTAATGTTATATATTACGATTTTTAAAATCATTTATTTATTATTAACTGAATTAAATTACGAATATATTACTAATACTAAAACTAATATTACGATATTTAATTTTAATTCCTTTTATATCTTATTGACCGAATTAAAAATTTCTATTACTATTTTTACAAATATATTACTAATACTAATTGACATTAATAATAATTGACCGAATTGAATGTTATTTATTATGAATTTTTAATCTTATTTATTTATATTAATATTACTACAAAATTATGTTTAGTCTATCTTTATTAATTATTATTGGTCTTGCCTGCAATTAATAGGATTTATTCATTTTTAATGTTATTTATTATGAGTTTTAATGACATTAATAATAATTGATCGAATTTAATGTTATATATTACGATTTTTAAGATCATTTATTTGTTATTACTTTTTTTGAATTTATGTTTAATAAGATTTAATCATTTTAATGTATTTTTAGTATGTTAGAATTAATGTTATTTATTGACATTAATAATAATTGACCGAATTGAATGTTATTTATTACGATTTTTTAATCCCATTTATTTATATTAATATTACTACGAAATTATGTTCAATATATCTTTATGAAAGTATATTTAATATTATTTATATTACTATTCGTTCAAATTATTATTGGTCTTGCCTGCAATTAATAGAATTTATTCATTTTTTAATGATATTTTATTATGAGTTTTAATGACATCAATGATAATTGACCGAATTTAATGTTATATTTTATGATTTTTAAGCTAGTTTATTTATTATTGGCCGTATTGACCGAATTAATTTACGAATATAATACTAATACTAATATTACGATTTTAAATTTTAATCTCATTTATTTCTTATTGAATGAATTAAATTATGAATATATTACTAATACTAAAACTAATATTACGATTTTTAATTTTCATCTCATTTATATCTTATTGACTGAATTAAATATTTGTATTACTATTTTTATGAATATATTACTAATTACTAATAATTACTAATAATTACTAATACTAACTAATATTAATACTAATATTATGATTTTAGTTTTACTATTCGTAAAAATTCGTATTGTTGACCGAATATATTACTAATACTAATTGACATTAGTAAAAAAAATTTTATGTTTTTCTTAAATTGATGGAAGTCAATTCTTTGTCTATATGTCTTTGAGTTTGATTGTGATAATTTCAAGCATTGTTGACCAATTCACATCAATTATCAATCCTTCCATTTTTTATAATTCAAAGACTTTCCTTTAATCAATTGTCATAAAACGATATTCTTTTAAACATATACGATTTTACTTTAAACGTTTATTTAAATTTATTTAACAGTTTATAATTTAAATATAATCCGAAGATAGGAGTGTACATTTATTTTCCTACACTTTTATTATTCTTTTAATAATAAATATAATTTAAATCTATTTAACAGTTTCCTAAAATATATAATGTATTCAAGATAATTTTCAATGCTATTACTAATATTACCACCTTAATTTTAATATTGTTGACCCAATCTAAATAAAAACTTTTTACGTTTTTGTTAATTTGATAGAGGTCAGTTCTTTGACTTTATGTCTTTGAGTTTGATTGTGCTAATTTTAAGCATTGTTGACCAATTCACGTCAATTACGAATCCTTCCATTTTTTTATAATTCAAATATATAAATAAATATTCCTACTTGATCACGTCAATCGAGGCACAGTATTTCCGATTTTGCATAATTGTTTGAGACACATCAATACTAAATAAACCATAACAAATAATAAAATCATTTAATCGTCATACCAATTTTAACAACTAAATTAAATGATAATATAAATTTTCAAAATGTTATATTCTGTTAAAGAATTATATTACTTCAATCACAACTAATAATGATTACTAAGATGTCAATAATAATTTGTATATAATGGGTAAGGCAATTTGAGACGCGGATGATTTTAATGTAATTTATTTGAATGATTGATTATGATTTAGATGTTATTTATTAAGATTTTTAATCGTATTTATTGATGTTACTAATATTACGAATTTCATTTTAACATTGTTGACCAACTTTCATTTTGATATTACGACTTTCCTTTAATCAATTGTCACTAAACGATAATCATCATCTTGATTTCATTAAGTGTGCTAATTTTAATATGTTAATAATATTTTGTATATAATGGGTAAGGCAATTTCAGACGCGGATTATTTTAATGTCATTGATTTGAATGATTGATTATGATTTTGATGTTATTTATTAAGATTTTTAATTGTTAAGTACTATATTTACACAGTTTAAATAATGACGTTTTTGGCGGCATTTTGTAACATGTCAAAAGTTGCCTAAAGTGTATGTACAATGGGTCCTTTTGGCTACATGTTGAAATGGGTTTGGGGTTGATCCTTTTGGTGTCTATTTTTTTAATAAAATATAGGAAATTTATATTACAGCATGTGACATTGGACCCATTTTCTTATTAGTTGTTTTTTAGCTATGTAATCGGTTTGAACCATTGGAGAGATAACATGTAAAATTTAAGCTACCCATTCAAGTAAGTGGGTTAAGGATTGTTTCTTAATTTACTTATCACCGTATCCATATCTTTACAACAACTATATTTTATGTAGAGCACAAATATGGAATACAATGGTGGAGGTTTTCATAAATTATTGGAAATGAGCTGCACTCTGAGGATCGTGATGACAATGATAACAACTTCGAAGGTGAAAAATCAGCTATCAATAAGCAAGACTTGGAAGATTTTGATTGAAGTACTGAAAATGGACCATTTGTCGAAGTTCGTTAAGCCCCAACTAATTGATAAGTGTTCTATGCTTAAGCTTAGTTATGATTAGAATATAGATATTACCCAAATGATGTAATGTGTAATATTGGTTGAAGTTCGTTAAGCCCCAACTAAATGATAAGTGTTCTATGCTTAAGCTTAGTTATGATTAAAATATAGATATTACCCAAATGATGTAATGTGTGATATTGTGATAGTATGCTATGTAGTTTGCAATTGTCAAATTAAACTTTACTTACTCGATATATCCATCATTTCATTACATTAAACTGTTAGATGACATTTTGCATTTAACATCAAAATTCATACATATTGCATCATCAAACATTTAGTAACCAAATCATATTGCATAATACAATTCTTATTTTCCTACTTTTTTTTTTCATTTTACTTTCGGATGAACCGTGGGTCCCCACGGGACTCTAACCTAGTCTATTAATAAAAGAACGTAATCAATAGTGAATCATTCTGTTCGGTTGATAGGGCGGATCGGGCCCGATCGAGCCCCGGCCCACTCAACGTTTTCGTTTTGTAGTGTAAATTTTACCGAAAAATTTCAAATTTTTTTATAGGTATTTAGTCCGGCTCTACCAGATTTTACGTTCAAGATCCGCCATTGGATATACCTAATGATAGATCTTCACAAAAAAATGCATTTGGAAATTCTAGTGGGTTTTTTAACAGACTAACGAGCATACCCGATATTTGATAGGTAATTACCTGACATATACTCGACGGGTATTAAGCTGGGTATGAGACATGTTCTACAACCTGGTATCAGACTAAGATTACCAGTATTCATCTCACTGTCATCCATAGTTATAATATAAATAGACGTCTCTAATTAGCTATCCTTGTTCTAAGTATTTCTAAGTAAAGTATACTCAAGGGTATATGGATAAATACCAATAGGTCTTGGACATATATTGGTAATCTTAGTTCCAAAATCCTATTGTAAAACTATATCTCTTGTTTGGCACAAAACTTTTTGGGTATTTGTTGGGTAATTATCCTTGTAATATTGGGTATATCCGTTAGTTAATTTGTTAGAAATTGTCCATTGAGATTTCCAAATTCATATATTATATTTCTACAACTAGCTGATTACCCCGGGAAGGTCCCGGGGTTGAAAAATTTAATGTGATTTAATAAAAAATGATAAAAAAAATGATAAAAGAAGAAAACTCAAATCACGAAAAGCGTAAATAACTTAAACATAATCAATCTTAGTTAAAAAACATTTATTTAAAAAGTTAAAAAAAATAAAAAGCATAAACCATATTAAACATAATACAGTATTAAAAGGATAACCTTCAACATATAATCATCTTCACGTAATTTAAAATATGTTACAATTTGACTTTGACTTATATAGATGTAGTATTCATGATGGGGGTTGAAAAATATAACAATTCTAATAATATTAATACTAATAGTAATAATTATTACCCTTGTAATTAAATAAATAAAAAATAACCTTGTTATAAGGTGACACCATGTGTTGCAGTGTTGCGTGATTCGTTCTCCTAACTTCTCTTGATGAAGTATACCTATCCATCTTTAGAAGAGTAAAATTCCAATGATAGCATGGCGATTGGGCTGAATTTCAACATCGTAGATAAGAACCTGGTTTAAAAGAAAAAACATGATTAATGAATAACCTGAACACTTTGTGTTTTTTTTCTGTATGAACATAACCCCACAAAAAATAGTCGTTTTTTTCTCCGTTTTTTATATAGCACTATGGTACTCGTTGGAAAGATAATAAAACGCTCGTTAATTTGGTGTAATTTTTTTATTTAAAAAATCTCGAATATAAAAGATATTAACGTTTGAAAATTATGGGAGGAACATAAGAGAAAAATTTTAATTTGTTTTTAAATTATTTTTTCCTAAAATAACTCAATTTAATTTTAGTAATTGAGAATTGAGAGATAGAGAGATAAATTTAGGGTTTTATGTTTATCTTTTTTTTTTAATTAAAAAAGGAAATAATTCAAAAAACATTAAAATCTTTCTATGATGCCACGTGGCAGTTTCATAGAAAGGATGAAGGCACCATTGCACGCCACGTCAGCAATGTTGAATTCTTTTATATATATTAATAGATTTTATCCTTTTAGGAAGTAACGACATGTGTAGTGTGTGTGTTGGGAGGGGGGGAAGCGTTATGGGGTTTCATGAGGTTTTATGGGATTAAAATATTATAAAGTATTACGAGGGGCTCTATGAGGCTTTATGAGAAAATATGTGTGTAGTGGTGTGTGGGCTTTATAAATCATTGCTCATATTATTATTATTACTCTCACACACACACCCCATTCTTCTTCTTCTTCTTCTTCGTCTTCCACACACACTCCACTCTTCATGTTCTTCCACTCTCACACCATCACAGCCACCACCGTCACAACCATCACATCCACCACCATCTTCATCATCAACATCTTCATCATCATCTTCATAATAATAGTAAAAAGAATCCTCAAACGGTCCTTTCCCTCCCCCAGTGCTTTTTGTCTCGCTATATGCATAACCAGATGCCCCAAAACGCCCCCATAGCGCCGGCGGGGGGCGGTATTCTTGGCGCTATGGGAGGCCAAAACGTCCCATAAAGCCCGGTGGAAATGCCCACTACACACTAAAAATTAGTGAATGGGTAGATTATTATTACCATATGACAAAGTAAAATAAAAAGATCAGAAAAAGTTTATAGGTGAGGTTCAACATGTTCAGGGGATTTGTATGTTGATACGTGTTATATAGTATAAGGGGTCAGGTTGTAATAAACTGATAGTGAAAGGGTTATAGTGTAATATGTTGTAATGTGTTTGAAATAAGTGGGCGGGAAAGGTTGTTATGGGGTAGTTATATACAGCTGTCATGAATGAGAAGGATAGTCTTGATTGTTGGTTAATTCTTGTTATCTTCTCTCTCAATCCTCTCTCTAAACTCGTCACCAAAACTAACCGCATCAATGGTATCAGAGCTGTACGACCCTCCTCGGAGCTCCAGTAACTGCCACTAACCACCATTCTTTTCCGATCATCTTCTTCGTCTTGATCTGTTCTTTCTTGTTATGTTCTTTTGATCCTGAATTGATCTTTGCATGGATTAATTCATTCCTTTAACCAATTCATTAATTCGACCAGTTCATCTTGTTCTTGTGTTTCTGCAACATAATAATAATAATAGTATTACTATCACAGTTCAATACAATACGATCTTGATAATAATAATAATAATAATTCACTATTAAAATGACTACTCGTAGCCAATCTGAAATTGAGAAAACCATTAAAGACCATGCCACATCTTTACTTAAATTTGATGCTTTTGCAGAGAAAACCGAACAATCATTGCTTAAACTAAGGCAATTATTGGATAAATTGGCCCATAATCAATCAAGTTCCAGTTCTCAATCACCTAATAATTCTGGTACTCATATTTATAGTGGTAATAATAATAATAATCAGAATTCAAGAATTGATAGACTTTTCGGACTTGGTAAGATCGAATTCCCCAAGTTTGATGGTAATGAGGTGGAAGACTGGGTGTGTAAATGTGAACACTTCTTTGATGTGGATGAAACCCCTGAGAACTTTAAAGTTCATTATGCTGCCATTAATTTGGAGGGGAAGGCAATGAAGTGGCACTCATCTTTTGTTAAATAGTTGGTAAGACCTATTGCTGAGGTAACATGGTCAGAATATTCTAGCAGCATTATTGATAGATTTTCTACATCTCTCTTTAATGATGCCATGGGAATATTAACATCAACCAAACAGACAGGGTCCTTGGAAGATTTTTGTGAATGTTTTAATGAGAATCTGCTAAGAGTAACCATATGTGAGGAATATGCAGTCAGCATATTCCTAAATGGGTTAAAACTTGAGTTAGTTGGGTCAGTTAGGATGTTTGAACCCAAAACAATGAAAGAGGCTTATAAGGTAGCCAAGAAACAGGATGCAGCCAATCAAATCCTGTTTTCCAAACCAAAATTTCAATTCAACCAATCTGGGAAGTATTATCCTCCAAATATTCCTAACCCTACTCCTATTTCCACCATCAAACCTCCTGTCAACACCTCTCATCTTCCCTTATTACCTAATCCACCAGCTAACCAAAGACTCAACACTAAAAATAGATTAAACTTAACCGCTAAAGAAATGGAATTAAAAAGATTGAAGGGGGAGTGTTTTTGGTGTAATGATAAGTTTACCTCTTCTCATAAATGTCCAAATAAACAATGGTTTGTTTTGGAAATTGAGGGGAATGATGAAGAAGGGGAAGAGATGAATCAAGAACCTGTACCAGAGACTGTTATTGACACAACCACCACTGATCCTTTGATTTCTATTCATGCCTTAACAGGGGTACATTCTTTTTCTACCATGCAAGGTGTTGGAAATATTGGAACAAAAACCTTGCACATCTTGTCAGACTCAGGCTCTACCCATAATTTTATGGATGAGAAGTTGGCAAGAAAACTCAACTGTACTTTAACAGACATTGCACCCATGAAAGTAGGGGTAGCTAATGGAGTACCCTTGATATGTGATAAAATGTGTAAAAATTTTGAATGGCAAATGCAAGGCTTATGGTTTAAGGCTGATGTCTTGATCATTTCTTTGGCTAGCTATGATATGGTACTAGGAGTACAGTGGTTATTGCCTTTGGGAGATATTGTATGGAATTTTAGAGATCTCACTATGCAATTTCAAGTAGGGGACAAGATTTACCAGTTGAAGGGTAGTCATACTAATAAGTTATCCCTTTGTTCTTTGGAGGTCATGACTCAATTATTAGCAAAAGAAGATCAGGTAGTACAGGGGCAAATGTTTAGCCTCAGCACTGAGACAGGGCAGGGACAATTCCAGCACAGTACTGCAGTTTCTGATACAGCTGATCAAGTACTTTTGGATCCCTTATTAACTGAGTTTGTTGATGTGTTCAAGGTTCCCACATCCTCGCCTCCTGTCAGGGCTTATGATCACAAAATCATTCTTAAAGATAATCAGGTGACTATCAATCAAAAGCCCTATAGATATCAAATGGCCCAAAAGGATGTCATAGAGAAAATGACTAAGGAACTCTGTGACACCTGGCAAATTCGGGTTAACAACGTTGTCTAGATGAAAGTCTACCTTAGCGAGTCACGCGTATATTATACTTAACTGGGTTAGTTAAGTCGGGTTATGGTTCGGGAACTATTAGTTAGTCTAGAAGATCATTGGATGTTGGTCTAGAGGTTCATTAGATGTCGGTCCTTAACCAAGTGTACAAACGGTGACGATTTGTAGGATCGTCAGGGCATACGGAACGTACGAGTCTCGAGTCCCGGGAATTGGTGAACGAGTGTAAATATGTGTATTTACTTGTGTTATGTGTTTACAATCATTATATGACTTGTCGGTATGTTAAAATGTATTAACATATGTTAAAACGGGGTTTAACGCGCAAAACGCACCAAACCAGCCCCTATAGGCGATTAGGGAGGCCTAATCGCCTATAAGGGAGGCGAGTAGGCATCTATAGGGGCGAGTAGGAGCCCAATCGTGTGTACATAGGGGCGATTAGGCCCAATCTCATGCGATTAGCAGCCCTAATCGCATGTAGCTGCTGCATACTCGCCTATAACGTGCTGGACGACTAGAAACGCCTATAAATACAACACTTAACCTCCTAAACTCCCTAATATCAACCCTAGTCGTCCCATAACCGCCCCAAACACTTAAACAACCTCTGGAAGGCGATTTTGATCAAAAACACAAGGTTTCAAGGTCTAACCATCATCCTTTTACAATTCCAAGGTTTGATTCTCATCCATAATACTTTGTAAACGTTTTTAATCAATCCCTAATGGTCCAGACCTGTTCATAAACGAAAAAGCTTTCTGAAAATCGTCAATAAGAGTTATTAATCGGATTATAATTAATAAACATGCGTTATGGGTATGTATGATTAGAAAGATAGGATTTTTATGAATCTTGATGATGTTTTGATGTGTTATCATGCTAGGTCAGAATTAATATTGTTAGTATGATGATAGAAATCTCAGTAATTGGATAATAGGGTTATGATTACATGCGTTAATTGAATGTTGCATGCTATGTGTATGTGTTTGGATTGCCTTGGTTGCATGCAGGACTGATTTTACGAGGATGAACGAAGGGTTTTGGGTTAAACATGTTTAGGATAGTTTTTGGGATGATATTGGGTAGTTACACACGCTCTGGATCTGATTTGGAGCGTTAAACGCGCGAAAAACCGGAACAGCAAGGTTACAGGCGAGTAGCCTTGCTAATCGCCTGTGTTAGGGGCGATTAGGCCCCACTCGCGTGACACAGGGGCGAGTAGCCCCACTCGCCTGACCATAAGGGCGAGTAGCCCAATCGCGTATCAACAAGGGCGAGTAGCCCTACTCGCTCAACAGTAGGGGCGATTAGCCCTAGTCGTGTGGTCATTCACGCGATTAGCCTCCCTAATCGCGTGTACTACTGCTGTAAGTGTAAATTAGCATTCCGAGACCCGATTTGACATGTAGTAACATGCTAGGAACCTCGTAACATGTCTCATAACTTGGTAACATATATTTGGATGTATTTCGGTGATACGTGAACTATGTGCTATAACTTGTTGAACGTTAACGTGTGTTAAGTGTACTTGCGTTATTGTATGTTTTGGAACGTAAACATAACACGGGGAGGCTCGGGTCACCAATGGGATGTCGAGTCTTGTACTTTGGGTCAGTTAAACAGTCACGGTGTTTTCAAACGAACTTGGTTATGGTCTGGACATCTAGGGACTAATTAACCTGCGGGTTATTAGTCTAAGTACTTGTAACTGTCGTATGTTAGGTCGCCACTTTACGGGACTAGCATAGCAGCTGAGTTTACTCGGGTTAAAGAGTAAAGGAACTTAAGGTGAGTTTACGGCCCCTCTTTTAAACTGGTTTTATACTTTCGGGGGAGAAAACATGTGTTAAAACGGTTATTTGGTAACTACTGTCATACTATGGGTTTCTAACGTATACTACACGATCTTTGGAAGTCCCGGGGGGAACCATGAATGTGCGGGTTTGCACAACGGGGAAATGTGAATAGCGCTATTGGGAGTGACCAACCCCGCTCGTCGACTTGGAGGGTCGGCGGGTGCATATTGTCTCAAACAGGAACAACAGGAACAACAGGAACATACATCGGGCATACTTTTGGTATTCGAGTTAGTAATGGTTTTCCAATCGTGGTAGTAACAAAACGTACGCCTAGCTAGCGTATACTGGTTTTCTATTTGTTATAGTATGGACAGGTGGACTTGGTACTTGAACTGCAAACCTGTAAACTCACCAGCATTTTTGTGCTGACGTAAACTTTTACATGTTTTCTCAGGTCGCTAAGGTAGCACATGGAACTAGGGCGCACGCGTCTGCACGGCGTCTAGATAGAGTTGCATGATTTCATAAACATTGAACTTTGGTTATTTATGTTGAACTTTATTTTGAATAAGCTTCCGCTGTAAACGGGATTTTAAAATTATGTTTTGGTATTGCATTAATTACATTTAGACTTGTTTATTGTGATCGTTGGTTTGGATCCTGGTTTGTCATGCGCCTCGCGGTAAAACTCCGCAAGTGGATTTTGAGGGTGTGACAGATTGGTATCAGAGCCAATGGTTATAGTGAACTAGGACTGCATGTAGAGTCTAGTCTATAGCCGAGTCGCACACACTAGACGATCACATGGTACTAAACGTTATAGTGGTTTACGTATGGTCTTGTCGGGGTGTCTCAAAATCGTTGGTCTTTCTACGTTACATCATCCGTTCTACCTTAGGTTAGGTTACTTGTTTTCTAGGCAGTGTGGTCTATTGGAGTAACTCGTGTGCTCTTGAGATTTGTCCAAGGTTCGGACATCTCCCTTTCGCACTCCAATAGAAACACTTGTCATGAACTACCGTAGTATTACGGTGTGTAGCTAAGAGTCTATGTTCGGTGATTTGAACTTTGGACTAGGAGAACACTTGGAGGACCATGTAGAGCGTTTTATCACTTTGGGTGCACACAAAGTCATAAAACGAAATGCATGGAAGCACTAGTGAGCTCTGGGTTTGAGGGGATAGTCCTGGATTGGATCTGGCTTTAATCTTGTGAACATTAGTGGTTATCTTTAACTGCGAAACTAAATTTTCTCGTTCTTTCTGCCAGAATCATGTCTGGAGTGCGTGGAGGACGAGGAGGTGGTCGCAATGGTGGACGTGGTGGTGGTCGTGGTGGTGCTGGTGGTCGTGGTGGAGGTATTAACCTGTCACAGGCTGATCTGAACAACTTGCTCCAGGCTGCCTTTCAGTTAGGGCACAACGGTGGTGGTAAGTTGTTTTATCCGTTTTCTTTGCCTTATTGGTGGACCTTGTTTACGTATTTCGTGGTTTCTCATACGTTTCATTTCAGGTGGTCCTGTTGACCCACCCCCACCCATGTGCACCTATAAGATGTTCCGGGACTGCAAGCCCCAGGAATTCTCTGGCACCGAGGGTGCGGTCAGTTTGCTTAGGTGGTTGGAGAAAGTGGAGTCGGTATTCCTGATGTGTAACTGTCTCCCAGAAGATCGGGTGAAGTATTCGGCTGCGTTATTTCAGGACGTGGCATTAACTTGGTGGAATGGTATTACCCAGAATATGGGTATTGGGGAGGCATATGCTATGCCATGGGAGAACTTTGTGCAGTTGCTGAAGCGGGAGTATTGCCCGAGGGAAGAGGTACAGAAGCTGGAGCATGAGGTGTGGAACCTCAAGATGACTGGATCGGAAATCGAGAAGTATACCGTGAGAAGGAATGAGTTGGCAGTGCTATGTCCCGATTTGCACGTGCCAGAGTATCGTAAGATTGAACATTATGTCTCCGGGTTAGTGCCGGAAATTGCAGGTTTAGTGGCTGCTGGGAATCATCCTACTTATGCGGAGGTAGTTCGATCGGCACATAGGATGACTAATTTAAAAGTGAATGAGGGGATTTTGCCGGCGAAAGGTTCGACTGCTAAGGCTCCAGAGAACAATAAGCGCAAGTGGGAGAACGACGGGAAAGTGTCTGGGTCTGCACAGCAGGGTAAAAAGTTTGATAATGGGGGTTCATCGTCTTCGGGTAATAAGCAGGGTGGTTATGCGGGAAAACTGCCCAAATGCAACAAGTGTGGACGCCATCACCAAGGGAACTGCGACAGTAACCGTTGTCACCGCTGCCAGCGAACTGGGCACTATGCTAAGGATTGTCGGGTTACACTTCCATCGACTCAGGCTCCGACTAACAGCTCAGCTCCGACTACTCAGGGGACTACAGGGAAACAAGGATGCTACAACTGTGGTGACACTGGGCATTACAAGAAAGATTGCCCAAAACTGAAACAGGGTGGGAACAACGGGAATGGTAACAACGGGGGCGGCGGCAGAAATGCACGTGCCTTCGTCATTGGAGCTGCTGAGGCTAGGCAGGACCCTGATACGGTCACCGGTACGTTTCTTCTCAATAATCATTCTGTTAGCGTGTTATTTGATTCTGGTGCCGACAAGAGTTTCGTATCCATGGATGTTAGTCGACTACTAGACGTAGTACCTGTACCATTAGAGACCAAGTATATTATTGAGTTGGCTGACGGTAAAACGATTGAAGCTACTAGTGTTCTTCGGGAGTGTCAGTTAGAGTTGTCGGGTTTATCGTTCCCCATCGACCTTATGCCGGTACCATTGGGTAGTTTTGACGTTGTAGTAGGAATGGATTGGTTATCTTTGTATCGTGCGGAGATCGTCTGTTACGATAAGGTTATTCGGATTCCTCTCCCTGATGGAGAATTTCTTTCTGTATACGGTATCAAGGGTGGTGTTTCGCTAAACATCATCTCTAGCATGAAAGCCCTTAAGTGTCTTCGAAAGGGTTATCCAGCCGTTTTGGCGCTCTTATCTGTTTCCACTAGTGATGAGAAGAAGATTGACGACATTCCGGTGGTACGCGAATTTCTTGATGTTTTTCCCGATGATTTATCTGGTCTTCCTCCTCATCGTCAAGTCGAGTTCGGTATTGATCTCGTACCAGGGGCTGCTCCTATTGCTCGGGCCCCCTACCGTCTTGCACCTCCCGAGATGCAGGAACTGTCCAGCCAGTTACAGGAACTCTTGGACAAGGGTTTCATCCGACCAAGTTCTTCCCCTTGGGGAGCCCCGATTTTATTTGTTAAGAAGAAGGATGGGAGTTTCCGATTATGCGTAGACTACAGAGAACTGAACAAGTTGACCATCAAGAACCGTTATCCTCTTCCACGCATCGATGATCTATTCGACCAGCTCCAGGGTTCTAGTTATTATTCCAAGATCGACTTGAGGTCCGGGTATCACCAGCTGCGCGTCAGGGAGGCTGACGTTGCAAAAACTGCTTTTCGAACACGTTATGGCCATTTCGAATTCTTGGTCATGCCTTTCGGTCTCACGAACGCACCGGCGGTTTTCATGGACTTGATGAACCGCGTCTGTAAACCGTATCTGGACAAGTTTGTCATTGTGTTTATTGATGACATTCTGATCTACTCCAAGAACGAGACCGAACACGGGGAACATCTGCGGTTAGTTTTGGAGCTCTTGCGACGAGAACAACTTTACGCCAAGTTCTCAAAGTGTGACTTTTGGTTACGCGAAGTTCAATTCCTAGGACATGTGGTTAATGAACTAGGAATTCATGTCGATCCCGCTAAAATCGAAGCGATCAAGGACTGGGGAGCACCTAAGACGCCAACTGAGGTGCGGCAATTCCTAGGCCTTGCGGGCTATTATCGTCGTTTCATTCAGGGGTTCTCGAAGATTGCTCAACCCCTCACCACTCTCACTCAGAAGGATAGGAAGTTCGACTGGGGTGAATCACAAGAGTCCGCGTTTGAAGAACTGAAGTCTAAACTGTGTTCTGCTCCTATTCTGTCTTTACCTGAGGGTCCTGATGATTTTGTCGTTTACTGTGATGCTTCCATTCATGGACTCGGTTGCGTGTTGATGCAACGCGAGAAAGTGATTGCGTATGCTTCTCGTCAACTCAAAGTGCACGAGAAGAACTACACAACTCATGACTTGGAGTTGGGTGCCGTGGTATTCGCGTTAAAAATTTGGAGACATTACTTGTACGGTACCAAATGCACCATCTACACCGATCACAAGAGTCTCCAACACATTTTCGACCAACAACACTTGAACATACGGCAGCGCCGTTGGATCGAACTTTTGAACGACTATGATTGTGCTATCAAGTACCATCCTGGCAAGGCGAATGTTGTAGCAGACGCCTTGAGCAGGAAGGAATCTTCTAAACCTCGTCGCGTTCGGGCATTGCAGCTCACTATCCATTCGTCGTTACCTGATCAACTCCGTTCTGCCCAATTGGAAGCTTTGAAGGAGGAAAACCTTAAAGCTGAAACTATGCACGGTGCCGACAAGCACCTAGAGCGAAGGCCGGATGGCCTGCACTATTTCGCAGAACGCATATGGGTTCCTTTATTCGGGGGACTACGGGAGCTTGTTCTTGATGAAGCTCATAAGTCCCGGTATTCTATTCATCCTGGTTCGGACAAGATGTACCAAGATCTGAAGGTGCTTTACTGGTGGCCAAACATGAGGTCGGACATAGCCTCATACGTGAGCAAATGCCTGACCTGTGCTAAGGTCAAGGTGGAATACCAGAAACCATCGGGTCTCCTGCAACAACCTGAAATTCCGGAATGGAAATGGGAACGGATTACTATGGATTTTGTCACACAACTTCCTAAATCACCAAGCGGGAACGACAAGATATGGGTGATTGTCGATCGGTTGACGAAATCAGCCCATTTTCTTGCTATTAAGGAGACCGACACCATGGATCGTTTGGCTCGCCTTTACTTGAAAGAAGTTGTTTCTAAGCACGGGGTACCAGTTTCTATTATCTCGGATCGTGACTCCCATTTTACTTCTCACTTCTGGAAGTCTTTGCACAAGGCTTTGGGTACCCAACTAGACATGAGTACGGCTTACCATCCACAGACTGACGGTCAGAGTGAGCGTACGATTCAAACTTTAGAAGACATGCTGCGGGCGTGTGTGATCGATTTTGGCAAGGGTTGGGAAGCTCATCTGCCGTTGGTAGAATTCTCGTACAACAACAGTTATCACACGAGCATCAAGGCTGCTCCGTTCGAGGCACTGTACGGACGGAAATGCCGCTCTCCTCTTTGTTGGGCTGAAGTGGGTGAGAGTCAACTCACTGGGCCTGAACTAGTGTACGAAACTTCGGAAAAGATCGTACAGATTCGAAATCGGTTGGCGGCGGCACGGGACCGGCAAAAGAGTTATGCTGATCAGCGTCGCAAACCACTGGAGTTCCAAGTCAATGACAAGGTACTTCTAAAAGTCTCACCGTGGAAGGGCGTCATACGCTTTGGGAAGCGTGGCAAACTCAATCCGCGATATGTCGGCCCATTTACGATCCTGGAACGGATTGGGCCGGTGGCATATCGACTTGATCTACCGACGGAGCTCGGTAACGTACATAACGTCTTTCACGTGTCAAACTTGAAGAAGTGTCTGGCTGACGAGTCTCTCATCGTTCCACTAGAAGAGATCAAGGTTGACGATCGTCTTCGGATTGTGGAAGAACCTGTGGAGATCCTTGATTATAAGATTCGTAGCCTACGTCACAGCAAGATTCGTATCGTTAAGGTTCGGTGGAACTCGAACCGGGGACCGGAATATACGTGGGAACGGGAGGATCAGATGAAGTCTAAGTATCCTCATCTCTTTCCTAAGGAAGCGTTCGAGTCGAGACACGTCTCTTCGGCAGCTGAATGAATCTCGGGTCGAGATTCCTTTTAACGTGGGGATGATGTGACAACTCGGGTAAATCTCTCTCTTTTGGTTTCTACCTTTTGCTTGTTTCCTTCGTTACTTCTTTTGTTCTTTCTGTACTTGTACAAATTTTCGGGACGAAAATTCTTTTAACGTGGGGATGATGTGACACCTGGCAAATTCGGGTTAACAACGTTGTCTAGATGAAAGTCTACCTTAGCGAGTCACGCGTATATTATACTTAACTGGGTTAGTTAAGTCGGGTTATGGTTCGGGAACTATTAGTTAGTCTAGAAGATCATTGGATGTTGGTCTAGAGGTTCATTAGATGTCGGTCCTTAACCAAGTGTACAAACGGTGACGATTTGTAGGATCGTCAGGGCATACGGAACGTACGAGTCTCGAGTCCCGGGAATTGGTGAACGAGTGTAAATATGTGTATTTACTTGTGTTATGTGTTTACAATCATTATATGACTTGTCGGTATGTTAAAATGTATTAACATATGTTAAAACGGGGTTTAACGCGCAAAACGCACCAAACCAGCCCCTATAGGCGATTAGGGAGGCCTAATCGCCTATAAGGGAGGCGAGTAGGCATCTATAGGGGCGAGTAGGAGCCCAATCGTGTGTACATAGGGGCGATTAGGCCCAATCTCATGCGATTAGCAGCCCTAATCGCATGTAGCTGCTGCATACTCGCCTATAACGTGCTGGACGACTAGAAACGCCTATAAATACAACACTTAACCTCCTAAACTCCCTAATATCAACCCTAGTCGTCCCATAACCGCCCCAAACACTTAAACAACCTCTGGAAGGCGATTTTGATCAAAAACACAAGGTTTCAAGGTCTAACCATCATCCTTTTACAATTCCAAGGTTTGATTCTCATCCATAATACTTTGTAAACGTTTTTAATCAATCCCTAATGGTCCAGACCTGTTCATAAACGAAAAAGCTTTCTGAAAATCGTCAATAAGAGTTATTAATCGGATTATAATTAATAAACATGCGTTATGGGTATGTATGATTAGAAAGATAGGATTTTTATGAATCTTGATGATGTTTTGATGTGTTATCATGCTAGGTCAGAATTAATATTGTTAGTATGATGATAGAAATCTCAGTAATTGGATAATAGGGTTATGATTACATGCGTTAATTGAATGTTGTATGCTATGTGTATGTGTTTGGATTGCCTTGGTTGCATGCAGGACTGATTTTACGAGGATGAACGAAGGGTTTTGGGTTAAACATGTTTAGGATAGTGTTTGGGATGATATTGGGTAGTTACACACGCTCTGGATCTGATTTGGAGCGTTAAACGCGCGAAAAACCGGAACAGCAAGGTTACAGGCGAGTAGCCTTGCTAATCGCCTGTGTTAGGGGCGATTAGGCCCCACTCGCGTGACACAGGGGCGAGTAGCCCCACTCGCCTGACCATAAGGGCGAGTAGCCCAATCGCGTATCAACAAGGGCGAGTAGCCCTACTCGCTCAACAGTAGGGGCGATTAGCCCTAGTCGTGTGGTCATTCACGCGATTAGCCTCCCTAATCGCGTGTACTACTGCTGTAAGTGTAAATTAGCATTCCGAGACCCGATTTGACATGTAGTAACATGCTAGGAACCTCGTAACATGTCTCATAACTTGGTAACATATATTTGGATGTATTTCGGTGATACGTGAACTATGTGCTATAACTTGTTGAACGTTAACGTGTGTTAAGTGTACTTGCGTTATTGTATGTTTTGGAACGTAAACATAACACGGGGAGGCTCGGGTCACCAATGGGATGTCGAGTCTTGTACTTTGGGTCAGTTAAACAGTCACGGTGTTTTCAAACGAACTTGGTTATGGTCTGGACATCTAGGGACTAATTAACCTGCGGGTTATTAGTCTAAGTACTTGTAACTGTCGTATGTTAGGTCGCCACTTTACGGGACTAGCATAGCAGCTGAGTTTACTCGGGTTAAAGAGTAAAGGAACTTAAGGTGAGTTTACGGCCCCTCTTTTAAACTGGTTTTATACTTTCGGGGGAGAAAACATGTGTTAAAACGGTTATTTGGTAACTACTGTCATACTATGGGTTTCTAACGTATACTACACGATCTTTGGAAGTCCCGGGGGGAACCATGAATGTGCGGGTTTGCACAACGGGGAAATGTGAATAGCGCTATTGGGAGTGACCAACCCCGCTCGTCGACTTGGAGGGTCGGCGGGTGCATATTGTCTCAAACAGGAACAACAGGAACAACAGGAACATACATCGGGCATACTTTTGGTATTCGAGTTAGTAATGGTTTTCCAATCGTGGTAGTAACAAAACGTACGCCTAGCTAGCGTATACTGGTTTTCTATTTGTTATAGTATGGACAGGTGGACTTGGTACTTGAACTGCAAACCTGTAAACTCACCAGCATTTTTGTGCTGACGTAAACTTTTACATGTTTTCTCAGGTCGCTAAGGTAGCACATGGAACTAGGGCGCACGCGTCTGCACGGCGTCTAGATAGAGTTGCATGATTTCATAAACATTGAACTTTGGTTATTTATGTTGAACTTTATTTTGAATAAGCTTCCGCTGTAAACGGGATTTTAAAATTATGTTTTGGTATTGCATTAATTACATTTAGACTTGTTTATTGTGATCGTTGGTTTGGATCCTGGTTTGTCATGCGCCTCGCGGTAAAACTCCGCAAGTGGATTTTGAGGGTGTGACAGATTGGTATCAGAGCCAATGGTTATAGTGAACTAGGACTGCATGTAGAGTCTAGTCTATAGCCGAGTCGCACACACTAGACGATCACATGGTACTAAACGTTATAGTGGTTTACGTATGGTCTTGTCGGGGTGTCTCAAAATCGTTGGTCTTTCTACGTTACATCATCCGTTCTACCTTAGGTTAGGTTACTTGTTTTCTAGGCAGTGTGGTCTATTGGAGTAACTCGTGTGCTCTTGAGATTTGTCCAAGGTTCGGACATCTCCCTTTCGCACTCCAATAGAAACACTTGTCATGAACTACCGTAGTATTACGGTGTGTAGCTAAGAGTCTATGTTCGGTGATTTGAACTTTGGACTAGGAGAACACTTGGAGGACCATGTAGAGCGTTTTATCACTTTGGGTGCACACAAAGTCATAAAACGAAATGCATGGAAGCACTAGTGAGCTCTGGGTTTGAGGGGATAGTCCTGGATTGGATCTGGCTTTAATCTTGTGAACATTAGTGGTTATCTTTAACTGCGAAACTAAATTTTCTCGTTCTTTCTGCCAGAATCATGTCTGGAGTGCGTGGAGGACGAGGAGGTGGTCGCAATGGTGGACGTGGTGGTGGTCGTGGTGGTGCTGGTGGTCGTGGTGGAGGTATTAACCTGTCACAGGCTGATCTGAACAACTTGCTCCAGGCTGCCTTTCAGTTAGGGCACAACGGTGGTGGTAAGTTGTTTTATCCGTTTTCTTTGCCTTATTGGTGGACCTTGTTTACGTATTTCGTGGTTTCTCATACGTTTCATTTCAGGTGGTCCTGTTGACCCACCCCCACCCATGTGCACCTATAAGATGTTCCGGGACTGCAAGCCCCAGGAATTCTCTGGCACCGAGGGTGCGGTCAGTTTGCTTAGGTGGTTGGAGAAAGTGGAGTCGGTATTCCTGATGTGTAACTGTCTCCCAGAAGATCGGGTGAAGTATTCGGCTGCGTTATTTCAGGACGTGGCATTAACTTGGTGGAATGGTATTACCCAGAATATGGGTATTGGGGAGGCATATGCTATGCCATGGGAGAACTTTGTGCAGTTGCTGAAGCGGGAGTATTGCCCGAGGGAAGAGGTACAGAAGCTGGAGCATGAGGTGTGGAACCTCAAGATGACTGGATCGGAAATCGAGAAGTATACCGTGAGAAGGAATGAGTTGGCAGTGCTATGTCCCGATTTGCACGTGCCAGAGTATCGTAAGATTGAACATTATGTCTCCGGGTTAGTGCCGGAAATTGCAGGTTTAGTGGCTGCTGGGAATCATCCTACTTATGCGGAGGTAGTTCGATCGGCACATAGGATGACTAATTTAAAAGTGAATGAGGGGATTTTGCCGGCGAAAGGTTCGACTGCTAAGGCTCCAGAGAACAATAAGCGCAAGTGGGAGAACGACGGGAAAGTGTCTGGGTCTGCACAGCAGGGTAAAAAGTTTGATAATGGGGGTTCATCGTCTTCGGGTAATAAGCAGGGTGGTTATGCGGGAAAACTGCCCAAATGCAACAAGTGTGGACGCCATCACCAAGGGAACTGCGACAGTAACCGTTGTCACCGCTGCCAGCGAACTGGGCACTATGCTAAGGATTGTCGGGTTACACTTCCATCGACTCAGGCTCCGACTAACAGCTCAGCTCCGACTACTCAGGGGACTACAGGGAAACAAGGATGCTACAACTGTGGTGACACTGGGCATTACAAGAAAGATTGCCCAAAACTGAAACAGGGTGGGAACAACGGGAATGGTAACAACGGGGGCGGCGGCAGAAATGCACGTGCCTTCGTCATTGGAGCTGCTGAGGCTAGGCAGGACCCTGATACGGTCACCGGTACGTTTCTTCTCAATAATCATTCTGTTAGCGTGTTATTTGATTCTGGTGCCGACAAGAGTTTCGTATCCATGGATGTTAGTCGACTACTAGACGTAGTACCTGTACCATTAGAGACCAAGTATATTATTGAGTTGGCTGACGGTAAAACGATTGAAGCTACTAGTGTTCTTCGGGAGTGTCAGTTAGAGTTGTCGGGTTTATCGTTCCCCATCGACCTTATGCCGGTACCATTGGGTAGTTTTGACGTTGTAGTAGGAATGGATTGGTTATCTTTGTATCGTGCGGAGATCGTCTGTTACGATAAGGTTATTCGGATTCCTCTCCCTGATGGAGAATTTCTTTCTGTATACGGTATCAAGGGTGGTGTTTCGCTAAACATCATCTCTAGCATGAAAGCCCTTAAGTGTCTTCGAAAGGGTTATCCAGCCGTTTTGGCGCTCTTATCTGTTTCCACTAGTGATGAGAAGAAGATTGACGACATTCCGGTGGTACGCGAATTTCTTGATGTTTTTCCCGATGATTTATCTGGTCTTCCTCCTCATCGTCAAGTCGAGTTCGGTATTGATCTCGTACCAGGGGCTGCTCCTATTGCTCGGGCCCCCTACCGTCTTGCACCTCCCGAGATGCAGGAACTGTCCAGCCAGTTACAGGAACTCTTGGACAAGGGTTTCATCCGACCAAGTTCTTCCCCTTGGGGAGCCCCGATTTTATTTGTTAAGAAGAAGGATGGGAGTTTCCGATTATGCGTAGACTACAGAGAACTGAACAAGTTGACCATCAAGAACCGTTATCCTCTTCCACGCATCGATGATCTATTCGACCAGCTCCAGGGTTCTAGTTATTATTCCAAGATCGACTTGAGGTCCGGGTATCACCAGCTGCGCGTCAGGGAGGCTGACGTTGCAAAAACTGCTTTTCGAACACGTTATGGCCATTTCGAATTCTTGGTCATGCCTTTCGGTCTCACGAACGCACCGGCGGTTTTCATGGACTTGATGAACCGCGTCTGTAAACCGTATCTGGACAAGTTTGTCATTGTGTTTATTGATGACATTCTGATCTACTCCAAGAACGAGACCGAACACGGGGAACATCTGCGGTTAGTTTTGGAGCTCTTGCGACGAGAACAACTTTACGCCAAGTTCTCAAAGTGTGACTTTTGGTTACGCGAAGTTCAATTCCTAGGACATGTGGTTAATGAACTAGGAATTCATGTCGATCCCGCTAAAATCGAAGCGATCAAGGACTGGGGAGCACCTAAGACGCCAACTGAGGTGCGGCAATTCCTAGGCCTTGCGGGCTATTATCGTCGTTTCATTCAGGGGTTCTCGAAGATTGCTCAACCCCTCACCACTCTCACTCAGAAGGATAGGAAGTTCGACTGGGGTGAATCACAAGAGTCCGCGTTTGAAGAACTGAAGTCTAAACTGTGTTCTGCTCCTATTCTGTCTTTACCTGAGGGTCCTGATGATTTTGTCGTTTACTGTGATGCTTCCATTCATGGACTCGGTTGCGTGTTGATGCAACGCGAGAAAGTGATTGCGTATGCTTCTCGTCAACTCAAAGTGCACGAGAAGAACTACACAACTCATGACTTGGAGTTGGGTGCCGTGGTATTCGCGTTAAAAATTTGGAGACATTACTTGTACGGTACCAAATGCACCATCTACACCGATCACAAGAGTCTCCAACACATTTTCGACCAACAACACTTGAACATACGGCAGCGCCGTTGGATCGAACTTTTGAACGACTATGATTGTGCTATCAAGTACCATCCTGGCAAGGCGAATGTTGTAGCAGACGCCTTGAGCAGGAAGGAATCTTCTAAACCTCGTCGCGTTCGGGCATTGCAGCTCACTATCCATTCGTCGTTACCTGATCAACTCCGTTCTGCCCAATTGGAAGCTTTGAAGGAGGAAAACCTTAAAGCTGAAACTATGCACGGTGCCGACAAGCACCTAGAGCGAAGGCCGGATGGCCTGCACTATTTCGCAGAACGCATATGGGTTCCTTTATTCGGGGGACTACGGGAGCTTGTTCTTGATGAAGCTCATAAGTCCCGGTATTCTATTCATCCTGGTTCGGACAAGATGTACCAAGATCTGAAGGTGCTTTACTGGTGGCCAAACATGAGGTCGGACATAGCCTCATACGTGAGCAAATGCCTGACCTGTGCTAAGGTCAAGGTGGAATACCAGAAACCATCGGGTCTCCTGCAACAACCTGAAATTCCGGAATGGAAATGGGAACGGATTACTATGGATTTTGTCACACAACTTCCTAAATCACCAAGCGGGAACGACAAGATATGGGTGATTGTCGATCGGTTGACGAAATCAGCCCATTTTCTTGCTATTAAGGAGACCGACACCATGGATCGTTTGGCTCGCCTTTACTTGAAAGAAGTTGTTTCTAAGCACGGGGTACCAGTTTCTATTATCTCGGATCGTGACTCCCATTTTACTTCTCACTTCTGGAAGTCTTTGCACAAGGCTTTGGGTACCCAACTAGACATGAGTACGGCTTACCATCCACAGACTGACGGTCAGAGTGAGCGTACGATTCAAACTTTAGAAGACATGCTGCGGGCGTGTGTGATCGATTTTGGCAAGGGTTGGGAAGCTCATCTGCCGTTGGTAGAATTCTCGTACAACAACAGTTATCACACGAGCATCAAGGCTGCTCCGTTCGAGGCACTGTACGGACGGAAATGCCGCTCTCCTCTTTGTTGGGCTGAAGTGGGTGAGAGTCAACTCACTGGGCCTGAACTAGTGTACGAAACTTCGGAAAAGATCGTACAGATTCGAAATCGGTTGGCGGCGGCACGGGACCGGCAAAAGAGTTATGCTGATCAGCGTCGCAAACCACTGGAGTTCCAAGTCAATGACAAGGTACTTCTAAAAGTCTCACCGTGGAAGGGCGTCATACGCTTTGGGAAGCGTGGCAAACTCAATCCGCGATATGTCGGCCCATTTACGATCCTGGAACGGATTGGGCCGGTGGCATATCGACTTGATCTACCGACGGAGCTCGGTAACGTACATAACGTCTTTCACGTGTCAAACTTGAAGAAGTGTCTGGCTGACGAGTCTCTCATCGTTCCACTAGAAGAGATCAAGGTTGACGATCGTCTTCGGATTGTGGAAGAACCTGTGGAGATCCTTGATTATAAGATTCGTAGCCTACGTCACAGCAAGATTCGTATCGTTAAGGTTCGGTGGAACTCGAACCGGGGACCGGAATATACGTGGGAACGGGAGGATCAGATGAAGTCTAAGTATCCTCATCTCTTTCCTAAGGAAGCGTTCGAGTCGAGACACGTCTCTTCGGCAGCTGAATGAATCTCGGGTCGAGATTCCTTTTAACGTGGGGATGATGTGACAACTCGGGTAAATCTCTCTCTTTTGGTTTCTACCTTTTGCTTGTTTCCTTCGTTACTTCTTTTGTTCTTTCTGTACTTGTACAAATTTTCGGGACGAAAATTCTTTTAACGTGGGGATGATGTGACACCTGGCAAATTCGGGTTAACAACGTTGTCTAGATGAAAGTCTACCTTAGCGAGTCACGCGTATATTATACTTAACTGGGTTAGTTAAGTCGGGTTATGGTTCGGGAACTATTAGTTAGTCTAGAAGATCATTGGATGTTGGTCTAGAGGTTCATTAGATGTCGGTCCTTAACCAAGTGTACAAACGGTGACGATTTGTAGGATCGTCAGGGCATACGGAACGTACGAGTCTCGAGTCCCGGGAATTGGTGAACGAGTGTAAATATGTGTATTTACTTGTGTTATGTGTTTACAATCATTATATGACTTGTCGGTATGTTAAAATGTATTAACATATGTTAAAACGGGGTTTAACGCGCAAAACGCACCAAACCAGCCCCTATAGGCGATTAGGGAGGCCTAATCGCCTATAAGGGAGGCGAGTAGGCATCTATAGGGGCGAGTAGGAGCCCAATCGTGTGTACATAGGGGCGATTAGGCCCAATCTCATGCGATTAGCAGCCCTAATCGCATGTAGCTGCTGCATACTCGCCTATAACGTGCTGGACGACTAGAAACGCCTATAAATACAACACTTAACCTCCTAAACTCCCTAATATCAACCCTAGTCGTCCCATAACCGCCCCAAACACTTAAACAACCTCTGGAAGGCGATTTTGATCAAAAACACAAGGTTTCAAGGTCTAACCATCATCCTTTTACAATTCCAAGGTTTGATTCTCATCCATAATACTTTGTAAACGTTTTTAATCAATCCCTAATGGTCCAGACCTGTTCATAAACGAAAAAGCTTTCTGAAAATCGTCAATAAGAGTTATTAATCGGATTATAATTAATAAACATGCGTTATGGGTATGTATGATTAGAAAGATAGGATTTTTATGAATCTTGATGATGTTTTGATGTGTTATCATGCTAGGTCAGAATTAATATTGTTAGTATGATGATAGAAATCTCAGTAATTGGATAATAGGGTTATGATTACATGCGTTAATTGAATGTTGCATGCTATGTGTATGTGTTTGGATTGCCTTGGTTGCATGCAGGACTGATTTTACGAGGATGAACGAAGGGTTTTGGGTTAAACATGTTTAGGATAGTGTTTGGGATGATATTGGGTAGTTACACACGCTCTGGATCTGATTTGGAGCGTTAAACGCGCGAAAAACCGGAACAGCAAGGTTACAGGCGAGTAGCCTTGCTAATCGCCTGTGTTAGGGGCGATTAGGCCCCACTCGCGTGACACAGGGGCGAGTAGCCCCACTCGCCTGACCATAAGGGCGAGTAGCCCAATCGCGTATCAACAAGGGCGAGTAGCCCTACTCGCTCAACAGTAGGGGCGATTAGCCCTAGTCGTGTGGTCATTCACGCGATTAGCCTCCCTAATCGCGTGTACTACTGCTGTAAGTGTAAATTAGCATTCCGAGACCCGATTTGACATGTAGTAACATGCTAGGAACCTCGTAACATGTCTCATAACTTGGTAACATATATTTGGATGTATTTCGGTGATACGTGAACTATGTGCTATAACTTGTTGAACGTTAACGTGTGTTAAGTGTACTTGCGTTATTGTATGTTTTGGAACGTAAACATAACACGGGGAGGCTCGGGTCACCAATGGGATGTCGAGTCTTGTACTTTGGGTCAGTTAAACAGTCACGGTGTTTTCAAACGAACTTGGTTATGGTCTGGACATCTAGGGACTAATTAACCTGCGGGTTATTAGTCTAAGTACTTGTAACTGTCGTATGTTAGGTCGCCACTTTACGGGACTAGCATAGCAGCTGAGTTTACTTGGGTTAAAGAGTAAAGGAACTTAAGGTGAGTTTACGGCCCCTCTTTTAAACTGGTTTTATACTTTCGGGGGAGAAAACATGTGTTAAAACGGTTATTTGGTAACTACTGTCATACTATGGGTTTCTAACGTATACTACACGATCTTTGGAAGTCCCGGGGGGAACCATGAATGTGCGGGTTTGCACAATGGGGAAATGTGAATAGCGCTATTGGGAGTGACCAACCCCGCTCGTCGACTTGGAGGGTCGGCGGGTGCATATTGTCTCAAACAGGAACAACAGGAACAACAGGAACATACATCGGGCATACTTTTGGTATTCGAGTTAGTAATGGTTTTCCAATCGTGGTAGTAACAAAACGTACGCCTAGCTAGCGTATACTGGTTTTCTATTTGTTATAGTATGGACAGGTGGACTTGGTACTTGAACTGCAAACCTGTAAACTCACCAGCATTTTTGTGCTGACGTAAACTTTTACATGTTTTCTCAGGTCGCTAAGGTAGCACATGGAACTAGGGCGCACGCGTCTGCACGGCGTCTAGATAGAGTTGCATGATTTCATAAACATTGAACTTTGGTTATTTATGTTGAACTTTATTTTGAATAAGCTTCCGCTGTAAACGGGATTTTAAAATTATGTTTTGGTATTGCATTAATTACATTTAGACTTGTTTATTGTGATCGTTGGTTTGGATCCTGGTTTGTCATGCGCCTCGCGGTAAAACTCCGCAAGTGGATTTTGAGGGTGTGACAAACTCCTTGACACAGGGGTTATCAGAGGGAATACTAGTCCTTTTGCCTCTCAAGTTGTGCTAGTAAAAAAGAAAGATGGCAGCTGGAGGATGTGCATTGATTACAGAAGATTAAATGAGGCCACAGTAAAAAACAACTTTCCAATTCCATTAATTGAAGAGCTGTTAGATGAGTTAGGGGGTGCAGCTGTGTTTTCAAAACTTGATCTTAGATCAGGTTATCATCAGATCAGGATGTTTCCTGATGACATTTATAAAACAACATTTAGGACTCATGAAGGTCACTTTGAGTTCCTAGTCATGCCTTTTGGCTTGACAAATGCACCTGCTACATTTCAATCTTTGATGAACCATGCTTTTAGACCCTTATTGAGGAAATCTGTTTTGGTCTTTTTTGATGATATACTGGTGTACAGCAATACTATGCAACAGCATATCAATCATCTAAGTGAAGTGTTACAAATTCTTAGAGACCAGCAACTATTTGCTAAGATGTCTAAGTGTTCCTTTGGTGGTTCTTCTGTGGAATATTTGGGTCATATTATAACTAAGGAGGGAGTTGCCACTGATCCTAAGAAACTGATAGCTATTCAGGACTGGCCAGTACCCACTACAATTAAACAATTAAGAGGGTTTTTGGGTTTGTTTGGATATTATAGGAGGTTCATCAGGGGCTATGGTATTATGGCCAAACCACTCACTAATTTGCTTAAAAAAGATGGGTTTGTGTGGAAGGAAGATTGTAACACCCCAACCGATGGCAGAAACATCGAGGTGTCACGTAGTGACGATTGTTCAATAACTCATGGACTAAAAGTGTAAATTTTGATATATTGATTAAGTAGTTTATTACATTGAAAGAAAAATACAAGATACAATAATTCTAAAGTGACAACTAAAACTGAAATACAATGAATCCAAAATCTAAGTAAAAATTCCAAAAGCTTAAAAGTTATCTCATAAATAACCTGAAACATGTACGAAAATAGTATATGTCAATACAAAAATGTATTGGTGAGCATACCCTGTTTGAATACATATAGTAGAAAAAGAGTTTCGCAATTCACGTGTTATACTGTCTATAATTTAGTGTTCAAGCTATGTACAAATGCTACCCAAAATCAAACCTTTGTTTAATGAATCAAGAGTCACATATATATATATATATATAGTATTCGCTCATATTAGGCGATGAGAATAATCGTTCACACATAACAATAATTAAGTACTATTTATTGCTATGCTAGGCCGCCCAGCGGTTAATGATTAAGGTCATAAGTACACACTATCAGCGAATCAACAAGTAAAACACATACAAGAATTGCGATTGTGAATATATGATAAAACATGATTAAGAATTGCGTACATGAGTCACCCCAAAAGTGTAAAACATGAAAAAGGGGAAAGATATACTCACAGTTTACGAAAGCGTTCAAAATCCAACTTAAGCAGCCGTGAGCTAAGTAATTGGAATTATGAGGAATTCAACCTATAATGTATATGAATACTAGTAAGGAAAAGTCTACAAAGTCTAAGGTATCTAGGGTCTAAGACATTAGGGTTTGCTAAGTCGAATTGGGGAATTAGAGTTTTTTTTATGATAAATCGAATTATTATAGAAGTTTATATATTTTAAGAAAAATAATATACCAAAGTTTGTAATTATGGTTTAGGTAATATATAATTATTGCCAATTGAATATTTAGATAAAAATATGTTTGAATAATTAAGACAAAATAATTTAGTTAATTACTTTAACTAAATTAAAATAAAAACAATAATCATAAATGTATAAATAAATAATTATGTGTTTCACAATGATCTAATAAATGGTAATTAAGACTTTCAAACATAAAACATTTCTATTTTATAAGAAAAGGTATTTATAAAATAGATATTTAAATAGTGTGAATAAATAAATGTTCAATTATGTCTAATTAAATATAAATAAGATTAAAAATACAAGACATGATCCAAAAATGTTATTTTTTTTTATAGAAAATGGATTATTTCTGATGTAAATTAATGAAAATAGTTTTCTCACAATTTTTATAAACTTATTTATATTTAAAACTGATTTAATAAGATTAAATCAAGTTTAAATGATTAAAAATAGGAAAATTAATAAAAATAAATGTTTTTTGAACCAAATATTTTTATTTCAGTATATCATGATTAGAAATAATTTACCAAAAAGTTTGAGATTAAAATCATTAAAAATAAATTTATTTTTAATCAATTAAATACGATAAAAACAAATAAATTCAATAAAAATATAAAAATATGACATTTTCCAGAAAATAAAAGTGTAGTAATTTTCTTTATGGCGTCAAGATGCTACTCCTAAATTTTTATAATTTTTGGAGCAAAAATGGATTTATTATGAATATTCTAAGTTTAATGTGTATATATATATATAAATATATATAAATATATCAATGAAGCAAAAACTAAATAAATAAATAAAATATGGATCAGATCTCGGGTGACTGGGTTCGAACCCAGATTTGTGTTGTAACTAACCAACTGACAAACCACTACACCAAATTAGATTTTATTGAAGATAATGAAAGGAAAATATATTTAACAATTTATGATCAAGTCATCTTCTTCCCCAATCTACCTTACACATAAACCCTAACCCTTGAACTTCAATCATATGATTTAGATAAGATTAGAACCCTTAATAGAGGGCTTTTGATCCTAGAACAATACTAAGCAAAATGACATTGAGATAAGAAGCTTACAAATACAAAAAGGACCCGAAAAAGGAGGTGAAAGAGCCGAGCCATGCATTGAAATTTTAGCCTAAATTTTGGACAATTTTTGGTGTTTTAATATTCGTTTGGAACATTTAGAGGTGCAAAAAAAAGAATGGCAAGATTGGCTTATATGGTTGTTCAAAAAAAAAAACAAGTGTTAGACCTCTATGTCATAAATCGTCGGTTACAAGATTAAAACCTAATTAACTCGCGTAATAAACACGTTTTGGAAGTTGTAACATGTTAGTAATGATGGAGATAACTTAATGGTGCCAAAAGAAACATAAATTTTAAACTTTTTTAACTTAAATAAACGAAATGGAACTTTCATAAGGTAACATGATTACACGAGTATGGTACATTCATATGCCAGAACATGCGTATATAAAATGTATACATATACCATTTTAAAAGAAAAATTGAAATAAAATAAATAATATTTGATGAGGACTAGCGGTGAAACTTCAAAATGGACGAAGGACTAAAATTGTCAACTTGATAAAGGATGAGGGTGGCGGTTGTCACAAAGATGCAACTTTGGCTTTTGAAAGACTTAAAGAGGCCCTATGCAAACCACCTGTTTTAGCTCTACCAGATTTCTCAAAGACTTTTGTGTTAGAGACAGATGCCTCCTCTATGGGAATTGGTGCAGTTTTAATGCAGGAAGGGCACCCCATTGCCTTTATTAGTAAGGCTCTTTCTCCAAGGCAACAAGCTTATTCAGTCTATGAAAAGAAGTTGCTTGCTATTCTTTTTGCTGTTAAGCATTGGCAGCATTACTTGAGTTCCAATCATTTCATAATTAAGACTGATCAAAAGAGCCTTAAATATTTTATGGAACAGAAGCTGACAACTCCTCTTCAGCATGTTTGGTTATCTAAACTGATGGGATTTGATTATGAAATCAGTTATAAGAAAGGGGTGGAAAACAAGGTGGCTGATGCTCTTTCCAGGGTGCAGGGTCCTACCTTATTTGCCATGTAACCTCACGAATTTTCCCATTTATTTTGCATTAAAGTATTTCCCGATCCATGATATAAAGTCTAATTTATTTCTAAGTATTCTTATCTTTATCCGTGCACTCTATTTTTCTAAGTTTCTTTTATCAATGTACTAAAAAAAAAAAAATCTTCAATCATGACATATGTCCTATCCTAATTCTATTTATAAAATCGTCATTTTATAAGACGGTGTTTTTTTTTTCTTTCTTTTCTTTTCTAATTCAAACTAATGATTTTTTTTTATTTCTTATTTAAAGCTAATCATTTTCCCAATTACATTTATCTCAAACAAGGAAGATATAAATTCATTTCAAAATAAAGCCTTGAGTCAAGAGTCAAAGTCTTGACAACATAATTCTTGAAGTCAAAGTCTTAGTCAAACAGTCAAAGTCTTAGTCAAACAGTCAAAGTCTTAGTCAAACAGTCAAAGTCTTAGTCAAATAGTCAATTCATCATAAAACCTTACTTTATGGTGTTGACCAATTTTAATGGCTAATTGAATCCAAAACTAGTATAAAACCCACCTATGACCCATTATACTTTGCACCTCTAAATCGATTGTTTCAATCCGATTAAACTTTCCCTCATACCTTTCTTCTATAGTCTATTACTTCTACAATTGAAGCTTTGATTATAAGCTCTTGTAATTGGAAACTTTGGGGCTACACATAGTCTATTTCTCGAGACTTAATACTTTGCTAAGGTGAGTTTACGTAACCATGTTTATGCAATTCTTCATACTTGCAACATCATACTTAAGCAATTCTACATGCATGTCTAGTTGTAAACTTTAATGCCTCATGAATTAGACAACAACAACAGTTTCAACGAGTTTCAACGAGTTTCAACATTACATAATCATTAGCTATGGCCAAGCCGGCGATACTCAATAATAGATCTATTGGATTGACAATCCCACCCGGATACGTGTACCTCCTACATAGGTAGCGTGGGTGATTGTTATCGTTCCAACATATTATTAAGGTGAACCGTGGATGACGGGATGGACCTAAACTAGTCGGAGGTTTGATTATGTCGATTCAAAATATTATGTTTATTCATGTAGACTTAAACTTACGATAGACATATGAATTGCTAAACTTTTATACTTAAACTATTTGCTTGACATGGTTTATGTATTCTCACCAACTTCTAGTTGACCCCCCCCCCCCCCATTTTTGCAACTCAACAGGAAATAATGATGCATGAAGACTAGAGTATTTACATGAGAAGGCAAACTGAAGTCTATGCTTGTTTGGTTTTTTTTTTTTTTTTTTTTTGTGATGTATTAGATTTCCACTTAAAACTCATTATGTATTTCCATTTTTGGATATTTGCACTTTAAATTAATTTCAATTAAAATTTGGTTACCATGTGCTACTGTATACTCATTCTTACGTGACACCTCGATGTTTCCGCCATCGGTTGGGGTGTTACATGCCACTTGCTTATCTACCTTGGATCCATCTTTATTACAAAGAGTAAAAGCTAGTTGGGCTGCTGATGTAAATGTGTAGGGTAAAATTCAGAACTTAATTCAAGGTATGCAGGTTGCTCATTACAAATGGGATGGATCTGTTTTGACTAAGAAGGGAAAAGTGGTGGTAGGACAGGATGAATCTTTGCAAAAAGACATCATCTCCCTGTTTCATGATACTGCCCAAGGGGGTCACTCAGGAGTACACACTACCATCCAAAAAATTCAAAGTTTATTTTGTTGGAAGGGGCTGCATAAACATGTAAGACAATATATCAGGCAATGTGACATCTGTCAAAGGATAAGGTGTGAAAATGTAGCTTATCCAGGTTTGCTTCAACCTCTTCCAATCCCTCAATATGTGTTTTCAGACATATCAATAGATTTTGTATGGGGTTTTCCTAAAATTCAAGGGAAGGACACTATTATGGTGGTCATTGACAGACTCACCAAATATGGTTACTTTATTCCTTTGGGACATCCATATACAGCTGAATCAGTGGCCACAGACCATAGTGTCTGATAGGGATCCCATTTTCCTAAGTAAATTCTAGGAAGAGTTTACTAAAATGCAAGGGATTCAGTTGGCTAAATCAACAGCCTATCACCCTCAATCTGATGGACAGACAGAGGTGGTGAATAGGTGTATAGAGGCCTATTTGAGAAGCATGACATTGGCCAGTAATTCTCATTGGTTGAAATGGCTTTCCTTGGCTGAATGGTGGTATAATACCAACTTCCATTCATCCTTACAAATGACACCATTTCAGGCCTTATATGGGTTTCCACCACCCATTTTCATTCCATATGTGCCTAGAGACAACCCTGTTGAGGCTGTGGATCAGCTTTTGTGTGACAGAGAGGCAGCAATACAAGGCCTGAAGCTCTCTCTAGCTAGGGCTCAGAACCGTATGAAACAGTTAGCTGATAATCATCGTACAGAGAGAGAATTTAAGATTGGAGATTGGGTTTTCCTTAAACTTCAACCTTTTATGCAGCCATCATTATGCCAATTTAAACAAAACAAGCTTAGCCCTAAGTATTTTGGTCCCTTTATGATTACAGAAAGAGTGGGTATGGTAGCATACCGTTTGGACTTGCCTGAAGAAGCTCAGATCCATCCTACGTTCCATGTGTCACTTTTGAAGCTAGCTAAAGGTCCTCACTCCACCATTGTTCCACTTCCAACTCAACCAAGATTCAAGTTCTACCCAGCAGCTGTTGTTGAAAGACGGATCAATCGAAAGAGAAATCGAATGGGAGTTGAAGTTTTGATCAAGTGGAAAGACTTACCTGTTCAGGATGCAACATGGGAGGATCTTGAAGAGATGAAGCTGAGATTCCCTGAATTTGAGTTCTAATTCTGTGGCCAAAATTGTTTGGGGGGGGGGAGTATTGATACGTGTTATATAGTATAAGGGGTCAAGTTGTAATAAACTGATAGTGAAAGTGTTATAGTGTAATATGTTGTAATGTGTTTGAAATAAGTGGGCAGGAAAGGTTGTTATGGGGTAGTTATATACAGTTGTCATGAATGAGAAGGATAGTCTTGATTGTTGGTTAATTCTTGTTATCTTCTCTCTCAATCCTCTCTCTAAACTCGTCACCATAACTAACTGCATCATATGCATCGGATACCCGTTGAAAATTTTGAAATATCATACGGGTCAGCTACTATGTAGTATATATGTGCCAAGTTCCATACTCAAACATGTGTTCCCTTACCTATTCTTAATGTTTCGAGTTTTGGGTTCGTCTTCATCTCCTATACATCAAGATACTTATATTTCTTATTTATATGCCATATTTTTAAACCAAAAAATTTGTGTCAATTTTACACAAATACTATACAGAGTTTACATATTATATACATCACATACATATATGCCACGTGATTGGTTAGTTAATGTGTATCTTATGACTTGATTAGTAGGAGGGGTGGGGGGTGTGTGTTACCCATAAACCTCATGGGTATTTCACTACCCCACCACAACATCCCCTCTAGTGACAGGGGTCGTGGGTTCTGGATGTATTTCACAGGTTCTAGTACACGGTTGACGAAGGAGTATGGTTTTTTGTTTTTTATGGATGGGCCTTGTATACTCTCATACACACCATAAACCAAAAGGTCCAAAACCACCACCACCAGTGTTCATAGTCACCTTTCACTACCACCATCAAGTTTGTTTTTTTTTTTTTTTTTTTTTTTTTTTTTTTTTTTTTTTTTTTGGAGGAGGAAGAAGATGGAGAGGAGATGGGTATTTGGGGGAGGAAGATGTAGAGGAGATGGGTGTTTGAGGGAAGAAGATGAGTGTGTTATTTTTTAATTTAATTTGTTTTTCTTATTTTCTTTAAAAATCCTTTATTTATTTTAAATGTGTGTGTGTTTTTTTTATTCAGTTAATTCTTGAAATCAATGTAGTTCAAGGTAGTGTGTCTTCAATTTTGTGTGTCAGAATAGTAAATCAGTGAAGTGATGTGACGGTACAAGATTTATAGAAATATAGGTAGTTTGGTGACGTTCGGGGTAGCAACACACCCCTTTGTAAGAGGAGCCATGTTATTTACACAATAACAAAAATTAGGTTTGCACAGCCCTCTACGACCCGTAGAGGCCTCTACGGGTCGTAGAGGGTGTCAGTGTAATAAATGAGGACACCTTCTACGACCCGTAGAGGCCTCTACGGGCCGTAGAGGTGGTTAGGTCGAGTGCATTTAAACCCTAGACGGCCCGTAGAGGGCTCTACGGCCCATAGGGAATACGAGGTACGAGGTCATTCAATGAACAGACTGACTTTCAGTGTGTCAGTCTGAAAAAACACTTCTTCTACGGGCCGTAGAGGCCTCTACGGCCCGTAGAGAAGCTGGTTGTTGGGAGCATTAAACCCTCTACGGGCCGTAGAAGCCTGGCCCGTAGAGGTCCAGATATATTCTTCTTCCTTGTCTTCTTTCTTCAGTATACGACACATTTTAAAAAAATTAAACAATTAAAATTTATTTTTATGTAACTATTCTGATGATTCACTACGCTCGTGGTTATTTATTAAACAATTAAAATGTGGGAAAAAAACAACTCCTCTACGGCTCGTAGAGGCCTCTACGGGCCGTGGAGGGTGCCTAATACTGGTTTATGTTATATTTATTTTTTCCAATATAGAAACTAGCGAACTGGTAGCCCAGATGGTCCCCATATACGAAATAAGACTTGTGTGTGTGCTTGTGTGATAATGTGCCTAAGATCGAACCTCGTCCCAAACGTTTTTTGTTTTTTTTGTCTACGACCCGTAGAGGTCTCTACGCAAAACATAAACATCCATACCTTTCTTCTTCGTTGCCAAAAATTAATAAGGCTTCTTCTACGGGCCGTAGAGCCCTCTACGGCCCGTAGGTAATCATTACAATGATTGCCCTTCAAACAATCATTGTTAATGATTACCTACGGGCCGTAGAGGGCTCTACGACCCGTAGAAAGTTCAAAAAATGAAATCTACGACCTGTAGAGCCCTCTACAGCCCGTATAAGGTTGTCTAAATAAATTTGCTACTTGTGCAAATATCCCGAGCCTTGTAAGAGTGCTTTGCAATTTTAATGACATTAACTTTATTGATTCTGTTCACACCCTTTTAATCATAGAATATCTTTGGGATGCATGTGTCGAACAGTACATTACAAATCAACTATGATTTTGGTGAATAGTATATTCCCTTTAATTGCCTACCACCATGTTACCATGTTTTAGTTTCAAGAGCAATGCTCATTTTTAGGTCGATCTTGATTACACATTCGCTAGCCTATTTAATATGTATTTTTACCAAGTCATGATACAAATTACTAGTTCACACTTTTATATGAACTAGTTGTATAAAATCACGTGCGTTGCGCGTTTTACAATCGAGACTTAGATGAGGTGTTGATCAATAAATGAATTATACAATCGAGATTCCATTTTGGTTGTAAACGTTAAAAAAAATAAAGAAATCTACACATAAGGTAACACATGAAATTTGTAATGAAATTACATAATATTATGTTATTTATATTAATAGTATATAATATAATAAAGTTTTTTATAAAATAATATGAATAAAATAATAATGAAATTACATTATATTATGTAATATAATAATGAAATTACATAATATTAATAGTATATAATATATGAATATAATAATATTATAGTTACTATTCATTTGGGTTACTATTTATTATGTTTAACTATTATAGAATCACGTATTTCTATATTAACAAAAAAAAGGATAAAAAGAACTTGTGGCAACATTATTCATTTAGTGGAACAATAAAGTGATTTATAATTATAACTAATTGTATAAAATCACGCGCGTTGCGCGTTTTACAATCGAGACTTAGATGAGGTGTTGATCAATAAATGAATTATACAATCGAGATTCCATTTTAGTTGTAAACGTTAAAAAAACAAAAAAATCTACATATAAGGTAACACATGAAATTTGTAACGAAATTACATAATATTATGTTATTTATATTAATAGTATATAATATAATAAAATTTTTAAATAAAATAATAATGAAATTATATGATATTAATAATGAAAGTTAATAATGAAATTACATAATATTAATAGTATATAATATATGAATATAATAATATTATAGTTACTATTCATTTGGGTTACTATTCATTATGTTTAACTATTAATAGTATATAATGACTATATCAATCTAAATACTTTTTGAAATCACAAACTTTTGATGTTTGGCTTTGATCTTCTACATTATTAAAACTTAGAAATTAGAAATGTAGTGAAACATTATAACTAATCAAATATATAGACATTAATGTACAGTTGTGGTTAGTTTTTTTATGCACCTTTATTCAAGATTATGGAAATGTAATTGTTATTTTTGGTGGAGATTTTTTTTATGTAGAATTTTCTCCATAATTAATTTTTTACTTTAAATATTAGTTTTACTTCATAACTTTTTCCCTATTTTTTATTTTTTACATTGTTTTTTCTTTATCGAGTCTTATATATCAACAATAAACTTCATCCGAGTCATTTAGGTACACAATGTCTCATTCAGGAATGTTATAAGTTCTTTGATCCATCTTAAAACAATTTTCAAGTTTTATAGTTTGCAATATTGTTTTTATACATAGTGCTCTTGGTGGTGGATGACAAGAGAATTCAAAGTTTTTATTGAAAACTTTAATTGTTAAAAAAAAATTAATAAGTGTAAAGCTATCACTTTGATAATGCTTGTGTGTAAGAGTTTCTTATTGGAACATTATAATTGAGTAACATGATAATGCTGAAAAATATTTCCTTAAATGTTTACTTCCTATATATTTTTTATTTTTTTCTTTAATTAAAAATTTCTTTCATTTCAATTTTTAAAATAAAATACCATGTTTTAATGATATTACATAGAAATTAGACGCTTTTTGAGGTCTAAAATTTAGTGTTTCTGTTGCTTTAAAAAATTATATGGTTTGTAATGCTATATATAGTAGTTTTCTGAACACATGCATATTCAAGCTTTGTGTAACAAGAGCATTCTTTTGAGTTTTTTTTCTTATTAATTCTCAAATCAATTACCACTACTTGACAAAATCTTAATTCAACTTTCAAGCACAGGTATGTTTTATTAACAAAATATCATTCTTTTGTTGATGTAAGAACCTTTTATATTTTTTTATTTACTATTAAATATTACTTTTTATAAGTCAATATAATTTTTCATATTAAAAATTTAATTAACTAGTGTTAAATTACATAAGTTCCAACACTTTCTCCTGCAAGCAATGCTATGTTATGTTGAGTGTGATGAAGAAAGAGAATTAACTATTATTTTATTTTTATGCAGAATTGGTCAGTTCATTTGATAAAGAGATTCATGGTGTCCAAATTCTGAGAACTAAATCATAACAAAAAGTTATTTTCTATATATCTTGACAGGATACCATTCAAAATTGTAAGTACTGCCACAGAATATTGGCTTTCTGCCAAAACCAGTCTGTGAACCACATTAACTTCATGCTATTCACACACCCCAAACGCGTGTGTGAGTAATCCTTTACCGTTAAAGGGTAGGGGCTATGGTGCAAGCCCTTATAACTTTCAAATGGCCGTTCTACAAATCCTCAAACGGTCATTTAAATGATAGGTAGTGGCGGATCTAGAAATTAATTTCAGTAGTAACGTTTTTCATTTTTTTTCATTTTAGTAGTAATGTTTTCCAAATATCGTAAAAAAAAACTAATTTTCCACTACGCGCGCGAAGTTGAGTAGCAACGGATGCGGCACCTAGCTTCAAGCTAGGTCCGCCCCTGATGATAGGGGATAGGACGCAAGCCCTAAGTGTCAACACTCGTATGAATATGGTGAGGGATTAGAAAACACATGGTGTGGGTACAACGATCAAGACCCCCTATCTATTTTGACAGATAAGTTGATGTCGAGACAAACTAGTGTTTTAACCACTAGTTAGTCAATGTTCGATTAGCTTGATATCAAGGACAACGATCAAGTTGATGTCAATAAAACCGTCTTATATATATATATAGGGCGTATTTGAGTCAAAACGAGTTAATTAAACACAGCATATAATATATGTTTGAACAGTTTTAGCTTATTAATATGTATAAGATAATAAAAGTTATATATACATCTATGACAGCCTTGATTTACCGTATCATGTTCAAAAGCCACATAGAGCAGGCAACATGCGGTCCCCCACACCCCCAGAACTCTTCCAAGAGCCACTACATCCAATTGCTAATCTTTAAACATTTGAAATAAACTCCATGTTCAAAGAAGATGTGCAAAATCTTATATTCTTAAGACATAATTCAGAACACTGAGTTCATACTAGCCTTATTACAAGAGACAAATTCAAACATAGTAACCAAGTTAATATGTATTGTATTAATTTTATATCAATGTCAAAAAGATCATGACTTTAGCAATATTAACAAAACATATATAAATCCAAGTTACTATTTTTAGTGATTATTATTTTCTAAATACCTTGAAGGAGAGGTAAAGGTGACGAAGACAAATTGATAATTAGTCTAATTTAAAGAAAATAATCACTAAATTAAAAGTAGTTAATTCTTATGTTCCATTTAGGTCAAAAATTTCATAAAAACAAGTTAACATTAAAAAAAAACAAGATTGAAACACACTACAAAGAATCTACCCTTTAGTGGCGATAAACGACAATTGTCACCGCTATTGCCCTTTGTTGTCGCAACTAAAACCTTTGCTAAAGAGTTGCCGCTAAAGAATTATTGCTAATGGTAATACATCATTGAAAGGCCAAATCATTTTTTAAGGGCAGACTCAGATTGGAGCAATAGCAACGACTTTCTGATTTTCGCCACTATTGCTTTATTTTTTTTGTAGTGATATCATATATTTCATTTAGGTCACTATTTTATAAAAAGAAATTAACATTTATAATTATTAAAGAAAAAAGAATTGTAAGATCTAATGATAATGAAGGTTGAGTGACTAAATAAAAACAAAAAAAAATTGAAGGTTGAGTGAGTTGATTAAAAAAAAATTGAAAGCCGAGTGATTTAGTAAAAACAAAAAAAAAGTAAAATCACGATTTTACCAATTTACTTTTCTAAAAAAAGCGAAAACGGCAACGTGAAGTGTGAAGCATCTCTACAGAGACGCCTAATAGAAACCAAGACCCCTCAGTCGACTTTAAAGATCCCTTAACTAGTAGAGAATCAAAACATTATGTGGCAATGATTTTTGTGAGGGGCCTTTGAAGAACCCTCAGGCGACACGGAAATCCTTTGAGGGGTCTTCAAAGTTGCCTAAGGGGTTTCGGTTTCCGTAAGGCGTCTCCGCAAAGACTTTTCACTTGGTTGTTTTGGCTTTTCATTTAAGTCAATGGCTAAAACCGTGACTTTTCAAAAAAAAAAAAATGACTTTAACTGGACTCTTGAGAAGCTTGATAACTATTTGATGAAATTTTACCAAATTAGATGAAACTTGAAACTTAAAAGCAAACAATTTGTAAATGCATAAATTCACAACTAATAATATATAAACATGATCAGAAACATACTGATCAGACGAAAGACATTGTTTACTAGAGCTATAACAGAATAAAAAACAAAAAAAATACATAAAACACAAAGAACAAGACAGCTGATTAACTTTGAATGCACTCTCCAACCAAAATGTTTGATTGAGAAGGAACATATATAAACTTGAAAATCAATAAGCCAATAAAGTACAGCACAAATGCACAATTAAAAGGATCTTCACGGAGTAGAAACTTCCAACATTTGGAAACACAAAACCGCATAACCTATGTTAAAAGTAGTAGAGCTTATCACATTGTTGCTTGCTTCAATATACAATAGCAGACAGATGGTACAGTTTGTTTAGTGGCGTAGCTTCCTTGGGGCAATGAGGGGCGTCCGACTCCCCCGAATTTTCGCTCAGAAGTTCGGATTATATAGTATTTGTATAGAAATTTTTTTGTATATACGGTTTTGACCCCCCGGACCGGATTTTCAAGCTTCGCCACTGGTTTGTTGATGCTGATGGTAACACAACATTCAAAAAGCAAAATAGGTGCATACTCGGTACCTTTAGCACATGTCTCGCGTTTAAATCTTGCTTCCACTTGTTTCCTAACGTCTTGAAAGTCACATGCCCAACACGGGCAGAGTCCCGTGAGTTATACGGTAACGGGTTCTCATAGTTGGCGTATGGATTCGAAGAAACAAAAAAAAAAAAAAAAAAGCTTTAGTATTCATTAAATATAGCAAGAAAAAAAATTGTACTACCATAAATCTTTTTTAAAGAGCCAAGGTTGATGTAAATCACCTTCCATTATTAAAGTCTATAGCAATGAAACACCAGCCACAAGCCCACAAACTACATAATCAAATTGCAATCTCTTAAATTATTTGTAAACTTTGATGTGATGCAATGTATGTCTGTTGTGCAAGTTCCCACCCCCAAACTCGAATATGCCAGCACCTCCAAACTCAGACGGCCGTAAGATGTAAAACTAAAACGGTTGCTTGAACTTTGAAGGTAGGGGCCGTGATGCAAGCTCTAACCTTTAAACAGCCGTTCAACAAATCCTCAAACGATTGTTTAAAAGTAAAGGCCTACGTAGAATCAGATTGTTAGTGGCGTGTGCATACCACGGTTGTATAAAAGATCCTTGCATTTAAGTCAATTACTTAAACTACCAACTAGTTAATCACTTAATCACAAAAACAGAATAATAAAGCTTAGGTATAGGTTACATGTTTGGATAGTTAAGAAAATTTGATTCTTAAATAGACTTTTAAAACACATTGAAGAGAAACATCTTGTAAAAACCCTAAAGAGTACCTAGTGATCAATAAAACCCAATACTATGTTTTGATTGGATCTTCAATGCTCAAAAAAAAAACAACAATAAACAGTATGAAAAATAGTAAGAAAGAAAAGTAGGATGAGAACAAAAAAAACATCTTATACCATGACACTGCACACCATAAGCAATTCAGTCAAAGTGATGTGATGTAAAGAAAAAATCTAATCAATACACAAAAAAATAAAATATAGTCAACAGTCTTATTGAAGTAGGTTACAAACAAAGTTACATACCTTGATCTTGTTTATTTTCCTTGGATCAATATTAACTAGTTTTACAATCTTGACATGGTTAATTATAAGATCATAATCTGCAACAAAGGAATCTATAGAACAGATTGCATATTTAACAGATAATAGATTCAGATCACAAAAAAAAAAAAAAAAAAAAACATTGAAAACCTTGTTAAAAAGCCAAAAACTGAAAAAAATAATAATAAGAGCTTTGATAAGGCAATAGTGTCCTAATAATGTCAGTTTTCTGTTGATTTAGAACAGTAAACCATGAAAAGTCTCACTCTCATCAAACTAAACCCTAGTGCTAATTAACAAGTGTAGCATTAATATATATTATTCAAGTACAACCATCATTATTTTATTTATTGAAACCCCAAACAAACACACTAACAAGAGACTACTATTTCAGGTGTGTTTCTTCCATTCTTGCCACAAAAATCCCAGCAAAACAAAACAAAATAAAAAACAAAAACAAAAAGAATGTTTTAACTTTTTATAAACAAAATAAAACAAATCACACACCCTTTGAGCTGATTAAGAGTGAAGATGACAGATAGAGCAGTGAGCACCCAAAACAATCATACAAGTGACATTTTTATACAATTAGGCTTTGTGTGCTCACTCTCTTCTGTCATTTCTGTATATCTCTGATCTCCCAAATAGGGTATAGATTATAAAGTCAGATCTGAAAACACAAAGCAAATATGCCCATTTAAGGAAAGGTAAACATCATCTAGGGTTAAACAAACCTCCAGAAAACCAAAACAAGTAACAAAGATGACAAAACTCTTTTACTCTCTGAGTGGTGGTATTATATGATTAAAGGGCATTGAGTACTTGATGTACTTTGGGGAAAACAGGTGTCTAAGGGACATATGAAACAGTACCGGTGGCCACCACATAAATATAGGAGAATCTAGAGAGAGTGGGTGGTCAGGGTAGACAATTGAAGATGAGGTGAGATGAGATGAACAGTTGTAGCGACTTTTGGGTTCTTATAGCCTTGTGCTTGGCATCTTGGTTTAATTAACAAACCTACCTTTTGACTACAATAATATTATTAGGGATGATTAGCTCCTCCCAAAGGGCAAAAGTTTTTTTTTTTTTTTTTTTTTTTTTTTTTTTTTTTTTTTTTTTTTTTTTTTTTGGATGCATGTTTAAGACAAGTTAAATAATTAGGGTTTGTTTGGTATGGGGTAATGGAATGGACGAGGGAAAAGAATGGATGAAGGAATAGAATGGAGAAGGTAATGGAATGGATGATTACCATTCCATGGTCTTGTTTGGTTACACGTAAGAATGGAATGAATAATTACTTTATATTGTTTGGTATGAAGGAAAGACAAAGGAATAAAATCGGCGGTGGTGAGTGGTGGTGATGGTTGTTGTTAGCGGGTGCCGGCGGCGGCGGTTGGTGGTGGCAGAGATAGTGGTGGTCGGTGGGTGGCGAAAGCGCCAACGACGATGGTGGTGGTTGTTAGTGGCAGGGACGTCTGGTGGTGATAGTAGCAGTGACGGTGGTGGTGGTGGTCGGTGGCGCCGAGTCGCGACAGGGAGTGACGCCGACAGTGAGTGGTGGCGGTGGCAGTTGGCGGTGGCGGTCGGTGGGTGGCAATGGTTGGTGACGGAGAGTGTCGGTGGTGGCAGTCAGTGCTTTGTGGTAGGTGGTGGAGGTGGAGGTGGCGGTGGTCGACGGTGGTGGTGGTCGGTGATGGCGGTATTCGGTGGGTGACGGTGGTCGGTGACGGAGAGTGGTGTGGTGGGTGGCGACGGTTGGTGGTGGCTGGCGATGGCGGTGGTGGTGGTGGTTGGTGGTGGTGGCGGTCGGTGGTGGTGGTCAGTGGTGATGAAGGGTGACATAGGGAATTGAATGGAAAAAAACAAGGGGGGTTGGATGGAATGAATATGGGGTTTTTTGAGGGAATGGAATGGAGGAAGTAATGGATGATTCCATTACCTTGACCAACCGAACACCTTTTTTTTCATTCCATCGTAATGCTCCATTCCATTCCGCCTTCCATTCCTGCGTACCAAACGCTACCTTAGGAAAGGGTCTTCTTATTTACACCGTAGGGTTCTTTAGGGTTTCACAGCCCTTTGCGACTCGTAGAGGCCTCTACGGGTTGTAGAGGTGTCAGAGCATTGAAAACCACATCCCTATACGACTCGTAGAGGCCTCTACGAGTCGTATAGTTTTGTTGCCCTAAAAACCTAACCCTTCTACGACCCGTAGAGGCCTCTACGGGTCGTATATATGGGCCCTCTGAACATTCAATGTCCAGACTGCACTTGCAGGTTTGTCAGTTGAGCTCTGCGACTCGTAAAGACCTCTATGAGCCGCAGAGGCATAGTAGTTGGTTGCAATTAAACCCTATACGACTTGTAGAGGCCTCTACGAGTCATATAGGGTTAGACATTATGAGGTATCCTAGTATCAGACTAACAATTCAGTGTAAATCACCCCTCTGCGGTCCGTACAGACCTCTACGAGCCGCAAAGATCTGGTAGCTGGGAGCATTTAAATACCTCTGCGACCAGTAGAGACCCCTACGACCCGTAGAGTTTTCTATCAGCACTCTAAACCATCAACCATGCACCATCCAACCCCACGTTGCCATGTCAAAATCACACTCAAAGTAGGGTTGCAGATCGGTTACTTGTTGTAAATCGGTGAAGTTTTTAAGGAAAGCCGAAGGGGTGGCGGTGGTATTGTCGTGCGGCTATCTAACCGTGCTCCCCTTACCATGGAGTGCCCCGACCCCTTAAGGATTTATCCATATATATTCATGTTGATAAAAATTTGACTTCTAGTTACAATAACTAGTTTTATTAAATTATTTAGAGCTTTAAGCATCCATGTTTTGGCTAACGAAAGTAGTAATATGTTTATAGATGAATTGCAAACGGTCTATCCGTCACAACATAACAAACTTGAGCACATGCTTTTATACATTTTCATGGATACATAAAGCATTTAATTAAGAAATGAACATGTCCTAAAGAAATAAGTGTATGAAGTTCATTTATATAGACATGGTCTAAGTCTTTTACTGAATGCCAAAACCATATCAAACTAATACGAACCAAGCAAACGACATTAGCATCCTATTCATTTTTCTAGTTATGTTTTGTTACTAGTCAGTTTAAGTAATCTTACACTTGTGGTACCATACCGCCATAATGGGTACGGTATTCGTTTTATGTTTTTACAGGTTTTTTTTTTTTTTTTTTTTTTTTTTTTTCTAGAATTTACAATAAATTTATTGCTTTTTGAATGAGAAAATAACAAAATAAGTTAGTTAGAAGATGGGTAAATATTAAATCATAAAGTTGTGAGAAAAAATATTGGTAAGATGATCATATTATGAATTGTTTTTTTAAAATATATGCTTGATTTTTAATAATCTTCTAATAGTAATTCTATCACTATAAATATTATTAAAGGTGATCATATTATGAATTGTTTTTTTAAAATATATTGCTTGAATTGTGTTTTTTTTTTTTTTACATTGCCCACCCCTTGTGATGTGGTGGTAAAAATGTTGAGGTTTCAAAAGCGAGGTTATACAAGGCAAAAAAAAAAAAAAAAGTGTATTTAAAAGGGTGTAATAAAATGATAGATAAAATTAGTCGTTTAAAAAATATTATTAAAGTAAGATATTTAATTAGACCGTGACTTAGGGGTGTAAATGACACGTAGCGCCTCGAGAGCTACCCGGGATCGGCTGGGTAAAAAGCCCGAACGAGCCGAGCCTTAACGAGCCCGAGCTCGAGCCCGAGCCTGAAATATGGCTCGTTTAGTTATCGAGTCCGAGCTCGAGCCCTAGATACAAAGCTCGATTGGGCTCGCGAGCCTAAACGAGCCCAAACATAATTATAAGTTATTTATATATCTTTTATAATTTATAGCCCACATCTCCAAAGCCCAAGTCCTTATTTCATAGGCCCGTTTAATAATACTCGCGAGCCGAGCTTTTGTGATCTCGAGCCGAGCTTTGAGCTCGTTTGAGATTGTTCTCAAATCACCTCGAGCCGAGCTGAGCTCGAGCTTTTGATTTTGCTAGCGAGCCGAGCTCGGGCTCAAGATTGTAGGCTCGAACCGAGCCGAGCTCAAGCCCGAGCTTCATAAAACCATAACGAGCCGAGCTCGAGCCCAGTCAAGCTCGGACTCGACTCGGCTCGGTTACACCCCTAGACCGTGTGTAGTCAAGCGTTAAAGGGCCTTAAAATCTTAAAACATCTCTCTAGCGTTAATTTTTTAACGCTTTAATTTCTTGAAAGCTGTTCCAATTTGTTGCAGCCAATATTTCTTGGATTTAATTTAAACTATAAAAAAAATGTTGGGTTGGATGGAATCAAAGGAGAGTTGAATGTGTGGCTAGTGAGATAAGTGCGTGTTTAATGCTTTGTCTCGGGAATCGCAATGAATGTGTTTTGATTGGACTGTGTCTGCCGGGGAAACAGGTGACGTCTACGCCTTTTCTTACCACCAACAATTCCATCAACACTATCATATCACGTATCAAGACATTATTGGTTGGTTTGCCGTTCAAAAAAAAAAAAAAAGGACATTATAGGTTAAATAATGTATATAAAATTATTGCTTAATAGAATATTAGATTTGGCGTTGTATGGGATTTCAAACAAACCGAACTTTTAACGAACAGTTTATAAATCGTTTGGTGTTCATTTGTTTGTGTTCGTTTGTTTGATAAATGAACGAATACGAATAAAAATCTTTTGTTCGTTTAATTAACGAACGAACATGGACAAAGGGCGTGTTCGTTCGTTTATGTTTGTTTGTTATGTTTGTTTATATTCGTTTGTGTTAAATAGTTTTATAGGGTTTTAATATTTATAATTTGTTTTAATATTTTCTTATTTCACCCAAATAAATAAATAAATAATTTGTACGAGGTGTGTGTGTATATGTATATATATATATATATACACTTTCCATAATAGGAGAAGCGTGAGTAACGTCAGAAAGCTGATGTGTCAGCCGGAGAGACTGGCCACCAATGCCTGTATGATGCAAAAACTGACGTCATTAATCCCATTAAAAAAATCAAAAAAAAGGGTGGGCCACGTGAAACCACCGTTGTTGCCCTCAACAACGGTTCTCAATCCCTGCGCCTGCCAACCAACAGCAGACATTTACTAATATCCTCTCAGCTGTTTTAGACCCTAAGTTTTTGAATTTTAAGGGGGAAAATTTAAATCCACGTAGGGAAACGTGCCTCATCAGCTCCCTATATATAAGCACATAACCAATGCACCCATTTCTTCTATCAGCTTTAAATTTTCAAATTTCCCTCTTAAAATTTAAAACAATGTCGACGTCAATGCACGATGAAGAAACGCATGGCACTTTTATTCGTGATCTCAATCCAGCCAAAAATGTGTGGCACATGAAGGCTCGTGTCATAAGAAAATGGAAGACAGCCTATAAGTTGGAAGTTATATTCATTGATGAGCAGGTAAACTTTCTAAGTTGGTTTATTTTGTTATTCTTGAAGACGGGGTTTTTTGTGCATACTTTTTGCATTATGTTATAAGGAGCTGCAGGACGATAAGAATCAAGGTTATGCCAAGTCTCTTTTTATGCAACTTTTTGACAGTCAACTTGAAGAAGATGGTGTGGTTGTGTTATCTAAGTTCGGTGTATGTAACAACCCGACCAGGAGGGGGCTGGACGTTACAACAGTTTGGTAACAGACTTGCACAACAGAGGCAACGATAACAAATATTTAAATGTTATACAATTTCTAATTCAATAATATGAATACATAACTTAAATAAAATAAACTAATATCTATGAAGGGACAAAACGCGGCGGTCGTCGAAGCAGTTAATGAGGTGTAGTCCACTAGCCGATCCGATCTCTATTCCGCTTATCTCTAGATGCTCTAATCGCAACACATATAGCCGAATCTTCTAACCAGATAACCTCTAATCCGCTACTAGCAAGCATGTACCTCGCGGTTGCCATCTATCCATTTGCAGTACCTGAACACATGCTTAAAAGAGTTTGGGTCAGCAATTACGCTGGTGAGTCCGTGTAATAGTTAAGTGGATCCAAAAACAACTTATCATTGCAAAAGCAAGTTTACACAGTCTATCACAGTTTAACACACGTGATGTACAAGCGACCCCTCAACCCTAACACTAGATCTATCTACTGCCATTATAGATCTACAAGGCATAATATATGTCGCAATGGTCCGCATGCCTCAGTGGAGTGTTTCCCGGTTCCCTAGTCCCGGGTCCACTGTGCGTGGGGGTTTCCCCAAGTAGTACTACCCATATATTAAGTGGCTCACCATGAGTTAATGAGTGTCAGTAAAATCCGGCAGCAAGTATCTTGTCACATCACAGTTTAGACACACAAGCATATGTTCACCCCAAAACAGTTAAAACACGAAAAATGGGAATGGTACACGGAACTCACCTTAGCAGCGATTCATGTCACACAGTGTCATATAGTATTCCAGGTCGATCCCATCAATCAATTTCTTGCAAGTTCCTATTCAAGTTCATAAACGTCAGCTCGTGTAACCAACATCGCGGTTACACGTGTGGGTACTAGGACCTTTAGTTGTTTATTATGATTCAAGAGTTCTACACTTATTCACGTTGTCGGTTCCTCTATGTTCCAAAGGCATCATTATCAATAATTCAACGTTGTCACTTGTGTCTATGTAATATGTCTAAGTTTCATGATCTATATTGTCCGTCTATATCCCAATAACTCGACAAAGTCTAAAGTATCTATGTATTATCCTCATGTTTCATTATTACCATTTGTATATTGATTCATCCGTGTTCCTATATATGCGCCTATTAGATCATATCCTTGTCTAACACAATAGTTGAGTAATGTCTCATGTATTGAAGTCATAGTTTCATGCTAATTCCCCGAACACCTATATGTCCAAAGTTCTGATCTTATATATTAACCAAGTTACTTGTCATCCTATGTGTCCGAGTTATGTACTATAATCTAGTGACACGTCCTGTTCATGTCCAAGTGATTTGTCCGATGATCGAAGGTCTCGTGCGTCAAAATCATATCTCATTTATCATCTATATATAATCAAGTTATCATAATTCTTATTTATTTATAATGTTATTTGGTATAACTTATACCAGTCCGATTCGGGTTAGGTCCAATACGCTCATTAAGGTCCCACACGTGTACACACGAATATCCTATAAGATTGAAATAACTAAGTCGCCAGGTTGATGTTTATACCTTTAGCTGCTTTGTTTACAATCAAGTCCCACGGACCAACCTAAATCTGTGTTGACCCTTTGGTTGACCAGAGTTGACTAGTTGACTTTTGTTGACCACTATTGACCCATCCCTAAGTTGAACCCATATGACTTCTAATCTCCAACATCAGCAGCAAATCACCATCTACCATCCTCGTCTAATCTTATGCACTTCCGAGTTAGTCCATAGCCATACGCCGACTGGGGCTTGCTGTTCCACTACATGTCGTCATCCTAACACTGGCAAACGATGCCGCGATCGTGATTAGTGGCCGAAATTTTTAGACATCATCGAAGTTTAGCAAGGCCCTATGACTCGCGGATGTGTAATGTGGCATGCTGATTTCACCATCAATCCATGACTGAATGGGAACAATCGATACTGTCGATTCAGACGAGGGTTATCGAGCCTTGAGGATAACAATGATCAAGCTTCCTAATCCCGCAACTTCGATTCTGTCTTCCTACAGGAGAAGAAAAATACTCGAACCTTGAAGACAACTTGGGCATGCGTTAGATCGAACATGACTTATTCACCATGATAACGCAGCAGCACACGGCCACGAGTCTCATATCTGATCCACGCAGGGTCCCGTTCTCAAAACGCACTGGTCTAGCAGGGACGCACCCTCGGTCTTTACTGGGTTCCGGGTATAACCTCCATGCACCGTACTCGACATTTCATGCTTCGGTAGGCCGTGTATTCTTGTACGTCCGTGTAACAACACACAATTTATATATATATATATATATAGAACTCCCTCGTTTATTCATCTGATTCATGTTTACATTATCTTTCCCATCCATTTTATTATTTTTTTGTGTAAATAATGACTTATAATCAATATTAAATTGGATTTCATTAAAAATTCTGATTTAAAAACGTTAAAAAAAGTGTTTGCCTGAGCCAGGATTCGAACCCGAGTCCCTGGCGGGCTAAACCTTAACCACACCACACAAACCACTACACCATTTGGTGTTTTTGTGATGTTAATTAAAACCAATTAAACTTAAACCCTTTCAAGGTCCCTTAGTCAAACCTGAAAAGTCAAACGTAGTCTCTTAGTCAAGTCAAGTCAAAGTGTTAGTAAATATGGTCTCCTAGTCAAGTCAAAGTGTTAGTAAATATGGTCTTCTAGTCAAGTCAAAGTTGTTCCTAAATTCTAGCCTAGTCAAAGTAGTCCCTAATTACAACTACAATTTCTACACTATAAATACAATAGCCTACCATTCAACTCTTTATAACATTCAATAAAAAAAAACATTATTATCCCATCTCCCACATACTAAAGTTTTCATCCATCATTATCTCCTCTAGCTAGTTCCGAGTTTTCCAAGGCATTATTACTAAGTGTTTGCACGCTCAAGAAAACTCACGAACTCATTAAGCACCTAAGGTGAGTTTACATAGCCCCTTTTTACCATTTCACTATTTTGGGGTGAAACATGTTACAACATCAATTTACAATTCAACATAAGTGTCTATGTGTTATTCTATGTTGCATTATGTCTTAAACATTACTATGGTAAGCACAATTATTCTAGCATAATCATTAACTCCGTACAAGCCAACGATACACAATAATAGATCTATTGGACTGACAACCCCACCCGAATACGTTACCTCCTACATAGGTAGCGTGGGTGATTGTTATCGCAACAAAAACGAGTGAACCATATGCGTATGGGATGGACCACAATATTCTAATCACAAGGTTTGATTATGCACACGATTTACCGGGTAGTATTGTTTTCACATATGGACTAGACTTGCCATGACACTCGAATTGTACAAATTTTATTCAACATTCAAACCTATGTAATTCTCACCAACTTTTGTTGACCCAAAATATTTTCAAACTTAACATGTTTCAGGATATAGCTTGCTTGAAGATTAGAGTTAATGCTTGAAGATGTGTATCTAGTATTTTTCATTTTGATGTACAAATTCTTTTAGAACAATTGTATGAAATTTTTGTAATCAATTAATGAAATTTATTATTTACCATGAGCTACTGAACAATCGTCAATACGTGACATCCCGATGTTTCCGCCATCGGTTGGGGTGTTACAGATTGGTATCAGAGCCAGGTTATAGGGAATTAGGTTATTAGAAAAATAATCTAGTCTATAACCATAGGATTATAACCAGTACTTGCTCCTTTTACTTGCAACTCTACTTGTTTCTATTCTCTACCTCTATCCTACTTCTTATCCCTACTTTAGTCCCTACAAGATGTTTGCTCTCCATAACTGGAACAAAATTCTCAGATCCTAACCTGAAATACCTTATAAATCTCGTCGAAGCTCTATATTCTAATAACGAACACGTGCAATCTGGAAGGGTGAACGTCTGTATTCTGAGTATTCTGTCTAGGACTGGCATTGCGCATAAATCACAATCAGACGAGGGACTCGGATGCCTACCTGGGAATTCTCGGGATGAGTGTTCACTTATAGGCTAAAGCATGTCTTCATTATGTTATTAGAATCTAGAAGCTTTGATAAGTCAACGTTTTCGTTTATTCGTTTTAATTAATGAATAAATGATTAAACTCACTTTCCTTAAAACTAAGCTCTAAAATCTCAAAATTTTACAGCTTAAATCAATCCCATTTCCTAATCATATATGGATTTCACAATCACATTTCATCTTACCATCTTAGCCACATGTTTGATTATTTTCAACACCCTCCCCAAATCATATTATTTCATTTTTCAACATGTTACATATTTCTAAACTGTAACCTCATAACCTGGGTAGACCCTAGCCCAACACTAAAGATTTCTTAATATTGTCAAAATTTTCATCACCTATAAACCATGGAAAATACATATTTTTGTTATAAGATATCCTCAAACTTAATTTCTAAATCCAAATGTTTATTCATTAGCATAACAAAGGATTTTTGATATAATGTCACCTTGATCTATAAAACCTAACGTCGTGTTTAAAATCTTCGACTAAACTAAAATATTCTGATCTAAAGCCACTTAGTTTGTACTATTTAGCAACTTTTGTTTTATATAAGAAACCAGTTTTAAAAAGAAAAATGATAAGATCTTTCCATCCTCATGAACAAAATTTAATCTCCATTTCCTCCTAATTATTTTCAACTTGTTCGAACTTTTACAATTTTTGGTATTTATCACAATCATGTTTTCTCATACGCTAGATTCTAACCTTTGATCCAAACCCCACGATTTACACTGCTACATAATCTCCTTACTATAAAATAAACCCTTTATTAACTATTTTCACGTTCACTACCTTTCATAACCTTGATGATGCTTTGAGTTCTTCATCATTCTCTCAAGAACTAAATTCATATTCTTCACCTTCTGGAACATGAACTTGATCCCTATGATAATCAGACTATTGAAAACTTGATTGTTCGTTGCATCAAACTTAATTCTTAGTTATACATGAGGATTTGATTATCTACTTGAACATTTGATTATTCATGATATGGAATATAAACTATTTGCTATAAACACACCTAGAGTCATTAATCTTGTCTAGGACAACTCTATTACAACTCGCATGCTATACTTGATGCATTTACAAACTTACTTACATGTATATATTACGAACTTGCAACTTATGTGTTAAATAAAAAGCAATTGTTACACTTAATCAAACAACTGGTAGAGGATGAAGTACTTGCTCAACAGTTAGTAGAGTACCTAACAACCTGCTCAACAATTGGTAGAGGTCATCATGCCTGCTCAACAGTCGGTAGAGGTTCTAATAACCTGCTCAACGACTGGTAGAGGCTATCGCACCTGCTCAACAATCGGTAGAGGTTCCTACTCACTGACTGGTAGAGGTCTTTTCCTGCTCAACAGTTGGACTCATTTTTGGATACATCATACATGTAATTTGATACAAAGATTTATTAGACTCGTTGATACAAAGATTCAATCACAAGGTTATTTTGCATTACTTACATATGTGTTTAGATTCATAGAAGGACCCAAAACCCTAATGTAAGGTAAATTGGTGATTGCAGTCCGCAACGTAATCATGAATTTATAGGTACGTTAAGGTAGTGTGGAATTCTCTCAAGGTTTTCGGTAGATAATCAATTATAAACTCTAGTTACCTGGTAGTTCATTTAGTCTTTCTATAGTCAATCAACTCATGCATTTCTTTCCTAACACTTAAGTTTAGTGTTTTGCTAGATTCTTATTCTCCTTGCTATTTCAGACGAACCTAATCCAACCCTTAAAACTCACACATATCAAACCTTTTATCCAAATTATTCGAAACAGATTATTCTATTACCTATAAATTCATGTCGTGCCTTAACCCAAATTTTCCAAACCCCAGTTGACTTAATTTCTACCTAATCATCCTCAACCCTGTGTTTTTAATAAACTTCGAGACGAAGTTCCTAAAAGTAGGGGAGACTGTAACAACACACAATTTTTTATATATATATAGAACTCCCTCGTTTATTCATCTGATTCATGTTTACATTATCTTTCCCATCCATTTTATTAATTTTTTTTGTTTAAATAATGACTTATAATCAATATTAAATTGGATTTTATTAAAAATTCTGATTTAAAAACGTTAAAAAAAATGTTTGCCTGAGCCAGGATTCGAACCCGAGTCCCTGGCGGGCTAAACCTTAACCACACCACACAAACCACTACACCATTTGGTGTTTTGTGATGTTAATTAAAACCAATTAAACTTAAACCCTTCAAGGTCCCTTAGTCAAACCTGAAAAGTCAAACGTAGTCTCTTAGTCAAGTCAAGTCAAAGTGTTAGTAAATATGGTCTCCTAGTCAAGTCAAAGTGTTAGTAAATATGGTCTTCTAGTCAAGTCAAAGTTGTTCCTAAATTCTAGCCTAGTCAAAGTAGTCCCTAATTACAACTACAATTTCTACACTATAAATACAATAGCCTACCATTCAACTCTTTATAACATTCAATAAAAAAAAAAACATTATTATCCCATCTCCCACATACTAAAGTTTTCATCCATCATTATCTCCTCTAGCTAGTTCCGAGTTTTCCAAGGCATTATTACTAAGTGTTTGCACGCTCAAGAAAACTCACGAACTCATTAAGCACCTAAGGTGAGTTTACATAGCCCCTTTTTACCATTTCACTATTTTGGGGTGAAACATGTTACAACATCAATTTACAATTCAACATAAGTGTCTATGTGTTATTCTATGTTGCATTATGTCTTAAACATTACTATGGTAAGCACAATTATTCTAGCATAATCATTAACTCCGTACAAGCCAACGATACACAATAATAGATCTATTGGACTGACAACCCCACCCGGATACGTTACCTCCTACATAGGTAGCGTAAGTGATTGTTATCGCAACAAAAACGAGTGAACCATATGCGTATGGGATGGACCACAATATTCTAGTCACAAGGTTTGATTATGCACACGATTTACCGGGTAGTATTGTTTTCACATATGGACTAGACTTGCCATGACACTCGAATTGTACAAATTTTATTCAACATTCAAACCTATGTAATTCTCACCAACTTTTGTTGACCCAAAATATTTTCAAACTTAACATGTTTCAGGATATAGCTTGCTTGAAAATTAGAGTTAATGCTTGAAGATGTGTATCTAGTATTTTTCATTTTGATGTACAAATTCTTTTAGAACAATTGTATGTAATTTATGTAATCAATTAATGAAATTTATTATATACCATGAGCTACTGAACAATCGTCAATACGTGACATCCCGATGTTCCCGCCATCGGTTGGGGTGTTACAGTCCGCTCCTTTGGAAGAACTTTGTGGCGGAGGCATTCAACTCCTACCTAAGGAAGCTTTCATCTCCCGTTCCTATCTGGAGCGAGGGTTTGCGTCAGATTACTAATATGAATAGACGTTCGAGCTCTTCCGTGCTCGTACCATAAAGGTAATATTGGGTTAGCTAGGATCGAATTCTAGGGACATTAACGAGTCTTCCCTTTTAACCCGTTGGCCAATCAAAAACTAGGACTGAATCTAAAGAACAAGAACAAACAAGACAAGGAGTGACCACCAATCCCGGCCCTAGCGCCCACCAAGGTTACCGTGCACTCCAAACTATTATTACGTGTGCACCCGTAATGATAATTTGCGTTGCTAGGTAATCTTGTTGCCCGCTAGTTCCGAGCTTCCTGATCCAAAACAAAGATTTCATACAACAAAAGACTTGGTCTGGTTTCGCCTCCAAATAATAAACAACACGGCGACATCCATTATCGCGATAGAGATTAGTCCTTCCGATCATCCCGTCTACAGGTAAGCGAGTGAGCTCCTCGTAGACCACAACATCCTTCCTTCTTGCTGGTACCGGTGATCGATGCAAGAGTGCGGACTAATGTCAACCGTGACACAACATCCTTACTGGCAAAATATCCGTACTACGTATATGTATTAACTAATCTTAGAAAATCGGATTCCTATGCAACATAAACACCTTATCCGTATTTTCTAATACTTCATATATTGACACACATGGCTAGTCTGTCGGAATTTCCCCTTGTACATCCCATGTACAAATTTCTTTCTTTTCTAAAAAAAACATTTTGTTGTGTTTTAGTTTTGAAAACTTTGTCTTCAAGCCGAAACCGGTTATAGTCTAGATTTTTCAAAAATGCTAGTTCGCTATAACCTTGGCTCTGATACCACTTCTGTCACACCACGCCAATGGCGGAAACACGTGGCGCAACGCTCAAAAGCATATCAAAGTCAAGATTAACACAAACTATATATTTAATTAGAAAAGATCAATTTATTAGGATGTCGAAAATGAGTATCTCGTTACAATATTGCACAAAGCATTACATAAAACAATGAGCATTAAGTTTCAATGTGGAGATATTTTCGTTCATGTTCCAAAATAGATGAATCCCCGACCAGTATCCGACATCCTGAATCCCACCGCACTAGCCCCATATCTATTCAGCACTTAGTTACCTGAAAGATATGTTTAAAAAGACGTCAATATATAAAATATTGGTGAGTTCACAGGTTTTAGTTTCATAACAACAACATTTTCACAACCATCGACTCGACTCACTTTACCGTATAATTATTTTCCCATTAAATAATTATACTAGAATCTTGTCGATCGATATTTCGTTTTTACAACATGTGCGAAACCTACACAACTGGTGGCCTTTGTAAGGAGTAGCTAGCTCCTACAAACTATGATGATGAGCAATCCCTTGAGCCCCATAACCAAACCAAGACTAATAAAAATGCCCCGCTCCAAGTCGTTTCTCGGAACCCAACGACTTAATTTCAGAATACGTGCACCCCTGGCATACGCCGATGCATAATTGACGCTATCGATTAGGGGTGGACCTTGTCAGGCACCAATAGTAGTATCCAAATATTCCTTCGGTTTCATTTCCCGAATTAATGGTTACAGAAAAGAGGACTCAACCCCGAGTGGTGATCACTACTCAAGTACTCATCATGCCACTTATCACATTTTAACCCTTGAAAACCATTTCAACATGTGACAACATTTGACAAACATATCTTTCCCCCAATTAAAACAGTAAAATGGGGCCGTGAAACTCACCTGATGTACAACGTACAATCAAATAGCAGAGAATAGCAAGTCCGTGGTCAAGCACCTACGAACGTCCTAGTGCGTGTAAGTCACTAAGTCTATAGCGTGTGTTTTTTCCGGCAAGTTGTACACCCAACTCCCAACACCACCATTTACATATAATTCCCCGTTTAATTAAACACATGTCATAGGTCCGTTGGTGATGGATTACCCTTTCTTACAAGTTATTTATATTCTCATTAATATTTCTTTAACTTGTATTATATTATCCTTAAGATCGTATCGTTCGATATAATATTTTTAACGCTCGACTCGACTCACCACACCGTATATTTACTTTCCCATTAAGTAAATATACTAGAATCTCGTCAATTCGGTATACTTGTATATATATATATAGATATATATATATATATATATTGTTTTCTTCACTCGACTCGACTTACCTCCCCGTATATTTACTTTCCCATTAAATAAATATACTAAGATTTCGTCGAGTCGAATATATATATATTTTCCTTGTTAAGTCCATACACTTGTTTAACGTTTAATCGTTAGATTATTTACGTTACTTTTCTCCCACGAATATTTTCCAACACCTAGGAAAGTGTTACATATTTTTCACCCAAATCATATATTTTAAATCCTTAAAATATATTTATACTTATCTTGACGTAATGATACTTTTCTTGTCCGTCCGTTTTAACGTCTTAGTTCGTCAACACGTCCAAGTCCGATTACTTAACTTATATATATATATAGTTAATTTTTCCCAAGTTTCCCAATATGTGTATTCTAGGAAAGTTATTCACCTCTTTAATTTCCTACACATATTACTTGGAAGTTTTATAAATACCTTTGTATTTTTAACACAAGACTTGGTAACTTATGTATAAAAATGCTCCAACACTTTTATATTCCCATTTATATAAAAGTGTTCATTTTTATATAAGTTTCCACCAAGCTTTTTATTTTATCTAACATTTTTATAAAAACTCTTGTTTTTATACATATCCATATGTTAGAAAAGTTCATATTTTTATAAAACTCTATTTTATAAAAATACACTTTTATACCAAATACATGTGTATAATTACTAGTATTTACCAAATCTACCTTGGAAAATTACTATGTACACATTTGACACCAAACTTTCCATAGTTATATTTTTAGACACAAGCTTCTAAAAATATCATCTTTAGTCCCTCAATTCTTAAAGTTACAAAAATAGTCCTTTAACTTATAAAAGTTGCATTTTTCCATTCTATCTTTCAAGGTCTTACAAGTTCATCAAGTTATTATGTTTTAGATAATGATTTTATGTTGCTCTACACCATTTTTAAGTGCATTCATATCATCTTCCCTGACAAAATTTAGATCATCTTTTTAGACAAGTGTATGTGTACTTTTGTAACTTACAAAAATGATAGTAACATCACCAAGAAAACCTATGACCCATATATTATTTTTAGATCATCCATTCTTGTTTTATAAAACACACACATATCTTATGTTCAAAGCCATATTTAAACCTTATATACAACTTGCTTTTAAACACACCAAAGAAAAATACCAAGTTTAAGCAAGAAAAGAGCACAAGAAAGCTTACAACTAGCACAAGGCTAGGGAAGATTCACAAACGCACAAGTTTTGGATGGAGGTTTATGAGTGTCCTTCCAAGAATTAAGCTTCTAGCAACAACACTTTTGAACTTAAGGCATGAATCTAGTGTGTTTTGTAAGCTTGAAACTTGAAAAGGGAATGTTGTGTGTGTGGTGAAACCTACGGCCACCAAGAGGAAAGAAGAAGAATTTTTTTTGAGCTTTAAAATATGGATGAAAGATTATATAGATTTGATAAATATCTTCCAAGTACAACCTCCATCTTTACAAATCTAGATATCATGCTTATGATCCCCTAAATCAAGGAAAAGAGATTTGAAGATGATCTTGCTAGATATGGAGGGGTGTTTGGCCGAAGATTGCTTAGATATGGAGGATTTTACGAAATCTTATAAGGACATAAGAAAATCCATTCACAAATCTTACCACTCATACTTATAATCTTCTATATATATGTTTGTACAAAAAAAATATTATGAGAGTGGTGAGGGGTTGGGGGCCGGTTGGGTTGGGTGATTTAGTGGGGTCCACAACATAAAACATTTGCTAGTTAATTTGGTTATGATCCATACATAACGTTCGGGCTTCGTTCGGGTTTTAATTATACGTTATCCGGACATTATAGTAGCGTTTAATAACCCTTAAACATAGTCTAGTTCAAGTGTTGGTTGGTTAGTTAGGCTCTTGTTGGGTGAAATTATAAGTTATACGCGTACCGGGTGCGGTACGCGCACTTTATTCGTTAACGGGAGATTTGTATGTAAAGTTTTCACTTATGGTTTTGGAGTTCCAAAACACATTATATTTTGTGAAAATACCCTTTATTTTATATCCTGGGTGTCCGGGATCCTTTTCGTTTATTTAATTTTTACCGGGTAATCACCAACGTCCGTTCCGGACAAGTTTCTTCGCACGCGATTTCGCCGTGCTTCAACATTAAACATGTGCATTCCTATGCATCTTATGGGGAATTTGCTATTCTCTAAGGCATCAGTTAAATTAATCCAATTAATTTAAATATGCACTTAAATCTGTTAATTACATATTCTAATTACGTACGGAATCACATCGATTTTTGCCGGATGTTACAAGTACCCTAATCGAACCCTAAACCCGATTGAAACCATCGACCAGTGCCACCACCATCGTCTTCTGAATCGGCCGGTCAAGGACCAGAGCTGACTCGTCTCTCTCCTTCCTTCCTCTCTAGTTCTTTCTCTCTCTCCTCTGAATCTCTTTCTCTCTCGCATCTCCATCTTTCTCTCTCTACAGTTCTCTCTCTCTCTCTATGGCAGGTGGGTGTGGATGTGTGTGTGTCTGCTGTTGAGAGCGACGCCGCCGAGCTCCGCCGTGATTGGCGGCCGGAAGCCCTCCTCCGTCCCCACTCTCTCTCTACAGCATGTATATGTGTGTGTATTGTTTTGTAGATCAAAAGTGAGGGTGGTAAGTGGGTTGGGAATATATAGAGGTAAAGTTAATTGGTTTTAGGAAAACCATTTGGTTTACCAAATGGTTTAGTGGTGGTGTTGTCAAAAGAACAAGAGGACAAGTGTCCTCTCTCATGTGACTCACCCGGATTTCGGGTGGGTTCGTTAACCGGTGTCGGTTTAGTCGCGCAACGTGTTATTCATGTATAATATTTGTTTGTAATAGTTCTTTTTTCAGCTTCGTACCAAAACATATGATTTATTATTCACTTCTTGTCGTTTAATAGTATATATTAATAATATTGTGCGAAAAAATTCGGGCCCTAAAACCCGGGGTGTTACATTCTCCCCCCGTTAATAGAATTCCGTCCTTGGAATTATTTTTGGGCTATATATCGAACATATCCAGTATATCTCATACTTGGATTCAATCATTCGGGTCTACACGCCTGTACGTACACAATTCTTTTCATAATCCCAATCATAAATTTGTGTGGTTCCATACTAAGCCTCACGCTACTTTTAAGTTTAAAACAAATAGTTTAAATGTTTGACAGATTACGATTTGTTATTGGTTCGATTCTCAGTCTTATTTTTGATGCATCATTGGTGTTTATATATAGGGTGTACCGCAGCTAACCCACCACACCAATGACACCTCTTAAATGTACTGAAAATCTCCCCAAAAACTTGATAGAAGCATATATGTAAACATAACGAGTCGAAAAATCCTATGCATATTTCGAAATTTACTAGTCCTAAAAATCTATATTCTAGTGTCGACTAACTTACCGAAATAGGGGTCTTACATTGGACAATGTTCTTAGAGTTGTATGTTATTATCACAGGTTCTTATGCTTAGTACTGGGTTAATCTTATCTATATTATCCGCAATATTGTTAAATTCTTAAGCTTTTGAAGTTTTTCTATGATACGTGGTGTAGGATATGACAACAAATTGTTTAGAAGCATGAAAAGGTTTAAGTGTCCAAACTCACTACGTCGTTCTTGTTAGGACAAAAAGGATTGGTGAAACCACTTTTGCAAACCTTAGTCTAATTCACTTCTGTCAAAATATTCTAAGTATAGAACTGCTGAAGAAGAAGGATCAAACTGCTGAAGAAGAGATTCAGAAGTACTGAAGAAGAAAGTCATCAGAAGTTCTGAAGTTCAAACCAGACACTTCTACTGAAGAATTACTGAAGACAAACTACTCATCAGTAGTTTGTCATTCATCAGTACTTACAGAAGATCTTTTCCACCGCCTTTGTATATCAGTAGTTTATTACTTTAATGTTTCTTTTTGCTTTATGTACAAGTTCCAAGACTGCAACTTGTTGCAACTTGTTTCTGAACTTGCTTTTGGCAAGGTTCATGTATTTGTAACGTCTATAAATAGAAGGGTTCATCCCTCTGTTTTAGACATTGATTTTAATACAAGAAATCCTTCAACACTTATTATTGTTATCTCCATTTCGTGTTTACTGAGAATCTGTCAAAGTGTTTCATTCTCATTCAATACTTAGATTCTCAATAAACACTTATCATTTATTAGTTCTTGAATCCAGGGGGAGTAATAACTCCTGTTGATAAGTGTAGCTTTAAACTTATAAACATTCCGATGTGCTATCACTCATCAAGAACTTGCTAAACACTTAAGTGTCAGCTAGCAAGTTCAACAAAAGAGCAATATACTGATCCAACAGTTCTTAACCATGTCAAGGGCATGCAATCCTTCTTTTGTCGTCCTAAATCTTATCTTCTCGTGTGGTCGAATAGTTATTTATGAAAAAATTTCTACCATCCTTGACATTGCTTTCTTATTTATATCAATTATTCCTTATAAAAACTTCCACGAACGCATTCGCTCCCCCGTTAGGGCCTATCTTATATATTTTTAACGGATTCCATACAGATAGTTCATCACTATATTAGAAAGTTATGTAACTAACTCAAGGTTTTGGCAACAATCTAAGAAAAACTTGGGATATTAAGATAACGAAACATGTATTAGACCTTAAGAAAACCTCATGTAACATTCAATCCTAGTTTCTTTGGTTAGCGAAAGTTGTATAGTCATAGTGGTTGAAAGATTCTTGTACCTAGGTCGTCGCCTTTCTAATCACTATTTTGAAATCCTTAAAACATGTCATGCAGTTACGAATCCAAGACTTTATTCTTGAACAAAATTCATTGTATCCAATACTAATTTTAATCCGAATGAAGGAACTTAGTAACCATTGGTTTAGTTTCTTGCCTAACTGATAACGTGAAAGTTCAACCTATACATACACATGGACCATATATATTGATAAACCATACTATTGAAAATAACTATTTTATTAGGAATCTAAACTTATCGGATCATATCTAAAACACGGTATCATGTCGTAGATCCAAGACACTATATTTGGCTTAAATTGGTCAAGTTTGGATAGGAGAATCTAAGAATCAAGGGTTAAACTTGCAACTTTTAACCTTAGTCGACATATGATTCTACGGTTATGAATACCTGAACATGAATTATGCGATAATATAATAGGCAACAACTACTTTGTTTAAAAGTAATACTTATCGGGTCATCAGTTCGCTAGGTCATTCGAAATTCGCCTTGGTGTTTCGGGTTCTTTCAAATTGCGGCGTCAAGTTTTGGCGAGGTACCTGGTTCTCATGGTTAGCTCAACTCTTGGTCATAAAAAGTTAGTCGAACATAATACTATTCACTAATAATCATAGGACGCGTATATAAATAATACTATATTCATGAAGATATATATATATATATACACACACATATATACTATTAGTACAACACTTCAAATCACAACAAGTATAAGGAATTCTATCCACCAAGTATATCACCTATTTGTTCATGACTCTAATGTTATCCATTTTCTTGCACAAGTTAATGGTTTTCGTGGTTTATACTCGTAATTTCGGCGACTCTTCGGATTTCTTAGAACTTTTTCGTGCCTGTAAATTCACAATTACATGACGTCAAGTGTAATCGTCAATTTACCTCACGGAATTATTCTAGTAATCTCCGTCGTAGTCATCATTCAATTATCACTCAAGCTCGTATACTAGTCATACTGGTTCTAAGTCCCGTTAAGCATTCTAGTGTGTTCAGGTACTCGAGTCTTGACTTATTTCATTCCTTATTCCTATCAGTCTTGTATAATTTCAAGGCATTCCCTAGCTAGGTAATCTTAGAGCCTTAAACACTATGTTCTCTAAGTTGTCCTGGTGTGGTGTAGGATATCTGGAGATATCCTATTTTGCCACAACCGTTGCTCTGATACCAACTGTAACAACCCGACCAGGAGGGGGCTGGACGTTATGACAGTTTGGTAACAGACTTGCACAACATAGGCAACGATAACAAATATTTAAATGTTATACAATTTCTAATTCAACAATATGAATACATAACTTAAATAAAATAAACTAATATCTATGCAGGGACGAAACGCGGCGGTCGTCGAAGCAGTTAATGAGGTGTAGTCCACTAGCCGATCCGATCTCTATCCTGCTTATCTCTAGATGCTCTAACCGCAACACATATAGCCGAATCTTCTAACCAGATAACCTCTAATCCGCTACTAGAAAGCATGTACCTCGCGGTTGCCATCTATCGATTTGCAGTACCTGAACACATGCTTAAAAGAGTTTGGGTCAACAATTACGCTGGTGAGTCCGTGTAATAGTTAAGTGGATCCAAAAACAACTTATCATTGCAAAAGCAAGTTTAGACAGTCTATCACAGTTTAACACACGTGATGTACAAGCGACCCCTCAACCCTAACACTAGATCTATCTACTGCCATTATAGATCTACAAGGCATAATATATGTCGCAACGGTCCGCATGCCTCAGTGGAGGGTTTCCCGGTTCCTAGTCCCGGGTCCACTGTGCGTGGGGGTTTCCCCAAGTAGTACTACCCATATATTAAGTGGCTCACCATGAGTTAATGAGTGTCAGTAAAATCCGGCAGCAAGTATCTTGTCACATCACAGTTTAGACACACAAGCATATGTTCACCCCAAAACAGTTAAAACACGAAAAAGGGGAATGGTACACGGAACTCACCTTAGCAGCGATTCATGTCACACAGTGTCATATAGTATTCCAGGTCGATCCCATCAATCAATTTCTTGCAAGTTCCTATTCAAGTTCATAAACGCCAGCTCGTGTAACCAACATCGCGGTTACATGTGTGGGTACTAGGACCTTTAGTTGTTTATTATGATTCAAGAGTTCTACACTTATTCACGTTGTCGGTTCCTCTATGTTCCAAAGGCATCATTATCAATAATTCAACGTTGTCACTTGTGTCTATGTAATATGTCTAAGTTTCATGATCTATATTGTCCGTCTATATCCCAATAACTCGACAAAGTCTAAAGTATCTATGTATTATCCTCATGTTTCATTATTACCATTTGTATATTGATTCATCCGTGTTCCTATATATGCGCCTATTAGATCATATCCTTGTCTAACACAATAGTTGAGTAATGTCTCATGTATTGAAGTCATAGTTTCATGCTAATTCCCCGAACACCTATGTGTCCAAAGTTCTGATCTTATATATTAACCAAGTTACTCGTCATCCTATGTGTCCGAGTTATGTACTATAATCTAGTGACACGTCTTGTTCATGTCCAAGTGATTTGTCCGATATTCGAAGGTCTCGTTCGTCAAAATCATATCTCATTTATCATCTATATATAATCAAGTTATCATAATTCTTATTTATTTATAATGTTATTTGGTATATATAACTTATACCAGTCCGAGTCGGGTTAGGTCCAATACGCTCATTAAGGTCCCACACGTGTACACACGAATATCCTATTAGATTGAAATAACTAAGTCGCCAGGTTGATGTTTATACCTTTAGCTGCTTTGTTTACAATCAAGTCCCACGGACCAACCTAAATCCGTGTTGACCCTAAAACCCGGGGTGTTACAGTGTAGGTGAAAACAAGGACATTTACAGAGTTGTAGGACATCAATATAAAATCATTTTTTATCGTTGTACAATTGTGAAACATGTTAAGGGCTGGGAAGGTGTTGAGTATGGTTTCAACTTCTTACCTTTTAAATAAATTCTTGATGGAGAAGCCAAGAATCTGTTGAGCGTTGGTTTGCATTTTGTTTTTTTATTTTAGAACAAAGTTTAAGATTCAGTTTTGTTGAACATTGTTCCTTTTAAACTCAACAGATGTTTGGAAAACAATGTGTTTGTTATTATAGATGTTGCTGGTAGTGTCATTTGGTGTGGTGACTTGGATGTGTATGGACAAGCTCCTAATGAAACCAAACGAATGAATCTTGATCTTCAGGAATTAGAGTAAGGGTTTTTCTTGAAATTGTTATACAATGTTTTTGTAAAGTATAGCATCTGCTATTCAGATACCTGACACTTAACAAATATATTCTCTTTTTATGGCGAGTCTTATGTTTCAATGGTTGAAATCAATCATTGTTAGAGTTGCAAATTTAATTTCTGTAATAAATGTTATTATGAGATTGATCTATGATTGACTGTTTTGAATCTTATGTGGAACACATTTATTGATGTAATAAATTATGTGTAATTAATTTTTGTATAGTTGCAGACTTTTGCAATTTTTTTTGACATCTATGGTTCTTTTGTGTTGTTTTAGAGGTACGACGTTAAGATGTACATTGTGGAACTCTTACGCAATACAGTTTAAGGAATTTATTTCCAACATCACTAAGGAGCAGATTTTCAAAAAACAAAACATCACTAAGGAGCATCTACTCGCAATTATCCAGCATGGAAGGGTTAGAAACTGGAAGGGTAAGTTGTGTTTCAGTTTTGTTATTTTAAAAAGATTTTATTATAAATGAAGTCATAAAGATATGTGTGTTATGAAATTTATAGAACGAATTACAGTTCAAACTGATAAGTATGGATCTCGCCTCTTTCTCAATCAAGGAATTGATGAGGTTTCTGAGCTAAGCAGGAGGTGCTATTTATTTATATTTCTATAGGCAAATTTAAATTTAATTTGCTTTAGCTTTTAGATGTAATTTGTTCCATATTTATGTAGCTTGGTGTTGAAACAAGAACAAGAGTCTGGATGTACTTCTCAAAGCGTTCTTTCTTCCCAGGCTGTTTATCCAATGCGTCAGGAAAGTGAGGTCTTTCTTTGTGTGCTTCATACAAACATGCAATGTCGTGACTTGTTAATTTTCGTAAAAACTTAGTCCCGTGTAACTTAATGGCGGCACTGCAAAAAAATTGTAAACATTTACGCAACGTCCTTTCAGACATAGATAAATACTCATCGTATTCATCAGGAGGATTATCGGTTGCGAGTTATTTAACCGCTGAAGATACTTTCTATATGGGCATAAAACTCTTTCTAAACCGGCTGTCTACGCCTTCTCTAAACCATTCGAAGTTTGCTTCAAAATCTGCTACAATTTTTAAAAATAGACGTTTCGACATACGATACCTTTAATTAAACATAGCTTCGGTGTATTTTGTTCTGTCGACAAAATAATCTTCCATTATATATTGTTGTGTCTTCTTCTTCGGCTCGCTTGGCAAGATCATTGAAAAATTCAAGACTACTATCGGTTGAATTTAAAATCAGGTGCCCATCGAGCGGGAGAATGCAAATTTGATCTTCTTCAACATCACTCATTTTTTAAAAGTATGAAAGAAAATTAGAGTGAAATATGATGTATTTTTAGAGGTATATAAAGGTTGAAGTGGATGTATGTTTATATACATATGGTATTTTATGAAAGATTTAAAAAAAAAAAAAAAAAAAAAAAAAACTTTGACTGCCAACGGTTGGCACAAATTACAAAACCAAAATCCCAACTTCACTATCCGTTGCTTACAACCAGGGAAATAGTCCACGGGACCCTTACCAGTATCCACGGCGATAGTATTAACGTGTGGATATTTAGGTATCAATGGACAACACGGGTTGCATCCCGTCCCATAATAACTGAAGTAATTAAAATCTTTACTATATTCTTTTGTAAGACCCTGGCTTATAGTAGTTGTAAATGAAATATATTGATTTTAAAAAGACTAGTAAATTACCCCGCGCGTTGCGGCGGTTTTTAAACGTGACTAAGTACGTAAAGGTAACCCAAGTTAAAAAATATTTTTTTTTTTACCAAAATGGTAATTTTAAATTAAAAGTATTTGATACATAAATCAGGATATTAAGTTTTCTTTTAGTTAGTTGTAATACACAGAGAGAAGGAGATAGAATTATTGGCAACAAATACATATATTATATGAGGTTAGACATCATGCTTTAAAGAGTTATACAATTCAACAAACAAAAAAAAAAGACAAAAATGTCCAATTACTACAATGTTTATAAGCTCCAACAAAGCCTAATAGAATCATCACAAACATTGCTTGTTATTATTAAATAGATAGATGTGTAGAAGGATTCAATGAAAAGCTTGGGTTTTATTGAAATTGAATTGGGGTTTAATTAGGTGTTATGAAAGGGTTACATGTTGAAATGGATATGAAGTATGCATTACACATATATACAATAAGCATTATAGGTTGTACACAAGGGCATAAAGGGAACAAAATGACCAAATATTGGAAATTTGTGAAGAGACTCTTCAACTCCCATCTTAAAAATTGTATAAAATTACCTTTTTACCTATCTCTCCTCCTTAATAAGATAGTAGAGATTCTGAACGAAAAATAAATGCAATGGGCTGTTGGGCTTAGATATAAACTACAGGAGCTCATGGATGTGGAACCAATCTGCTTGTCTGCTTGATGCCTGGATCCGAAAAAAAAATAGCAATGGATGGCAAAGAGATGCATAAATTGGGTTTTGGCCAGACTCGGAATTGGGTACGGCCCAATCAGGTACTAAATGGGACTGGATATACAAGGAACCAGACCTAGGTACGAGGAGTATTTAGTAGTAGTAGTACAACTGGTTCGGGTATGGTTGGGTTTGAGTAGGAACGATACCCGGATACAACCGGATACTACCGTTTGGAGTCAAAATTTCAAAAAGGAACCGTTGGAATCTGTTCCTAACACTAATATAGATGTTAGGAACTAGCTGCTACGAACCGGTTATTTACTATTTAACCATCCTAGTCTACTATAAATAAGTGTAGAATGTTTATTTTTATTACACCAGTTCTCAAACGCTATCTTAAATGCAAAACCGCTAAAATCGCTCGAGTTTTGCTACACCACCGACAACAATGACAAACAATGAAGAAGTTGTTTTGGTTCTTGAAACCATTGAAACCAAAAAGAGCCCCGACTTTTGGTCCCAGTATGCCTTATGTCTTATGTCGTACAACATCGATATGGCTCAGTGCAAGTATTGTGAAAAGTTCATGAAAATCGTGGTAAACTCAACTCTAAAAAAAGCACATGATTAACCATTGTCCGATGACAAAGCTAAAAAAAAGAATCGTCTGGATCTTGGGTTGTAAACGAACACGAACAATGCCTTATTCGTGCTCGTTTTGTTAAAGAACATTAGTGTTCACGAATTGTTCACAAACACTTATCAAACAAGATTTTCTGTTTGAACAAGTTCATATACCTTTAGTCGCAATTCACAAATCCTACCACACCACAACAAATATCTTTAGTTGAAATTCATATATCTTAAATTTGAACATGTTTGTATATCATCTTTAGTTGCTAATCCTACCACTTTGCAACAATACATAATAATACATAAGAGATTTTACCTATTTTGTACCGAGAATGACAGAATGTACACGAGCGCAAAAACCCTAATCATAGATTGAAAAACCCTAATCGTATGTTTGATTTTGCGTTTTTGGGTTCATGTATACGTTTTTGAGTTGGGTAATTAACCAATACATCCCATAATGGTTGTAGTTACATTATAGTTACGTTATAAATGGTCAAAAATCAATTTCACCAATTACAACGGTAAAACCGGTTCCTACCCGGGATTTTTGGTAAAAGTAGGAACCGGGTCCCACCAGAAAATTTAAAAAATGAGAGCCGTGTAGGAACCGGAACCGGTTCCAAGTCGATTCCGTCAGGCCGGGTCCCAAACCAGGTTTTTTTGTGCATCTCTATTCTCTAGGATGGCATAGATAAATCTTGCAATTGTATGTACACTAAATAATATGCTGTCATAAAAATATTCAAGGTCCAACACCAATAACCTATTTTGCTTGAAGAGCCAATGATCTACCACTTCATTCTTCAATGATTTTGAAACAACTATTTTGCTTAAAACAGGTGTCATTGACAACATCAAGAATTATCAGAATACAAAACCAAACAAGGTTCTAAACCAGATGAGTAGAACAAATGTCAAACATGAAATAATGCCAATCCTCAACAAGGAAAAAAAAATCTAACACATTATCTAACTCTTTATAACAAAACCTAACCTACTACTAATAATCATAATCATAATTTAACAATATCTTACCCCTACCAAAAGCCAACACTTCTACCAAACAATAGCATGAAAATCACTACCCTAACAACTACTGTCAACAGCTGCTTATATTTGACAAACCCGAAGCTAACGACCCTCTAGCTCCTCTTCTTTCGTTTATTTCCGCTCTTTGACCCGCCCTTCGCAGGCTCTGTTGACTTTCCCTTTCCGCTTTCTGGAGTTTTTACATTATCGGATTCTTTCACAGACGAACCAGATTTTGCCTTGGTTGGGCCATTGGTGTTGGATTTGCTGCCACTTGGAGGCGTTTTACCTTTTGACTTGGTGACCGCCTTGGTCTTGGTACTGGCTTTTGGTGTCTCTTCGTCCTCCTTCGACTTTCCAGCGTCTTTGGAAGCGGTAGCTTTTTGAGTAGATTTTGCACCTGACTTTTCCTTCGATGACTTGCCTGACGATGAGGCCCCGCCAACTCTGTGTTTTTTTTTTTTTTTACATTTATTAATACTAATGAAATGTGGTTTATACATATATGATGATTATAAAGAGATGAAGAGATAGAAGCATACTTCTTTGATGAATCTTTGGCTTTTTCTTGTGACGATGATGCAGGTTCTGTTTTTGATTTTTTCTTCTTGTGTCTGGAACATAACAGCCATTGATAAGTAGAGCATAAAAATATACAATCATATTATGTTGTATTAAACTGCTAACCGTCAAATATACAATCATTTTGGTTTTAAAAAGCGCACTCTGAGGCATTTAGGTCCCAAAATAGAGGGGTGAGGCGTTACTCGATCTACGCACAAACCCAACTTTGACCAAACTTGACCCAGATGTACATCTCAAGACCCTGAGGCGTTTTTTTATTGCCTTGAGCCTCAGGCGTGCATTTTAAAACCAAGGTGCATACTATAACCATATCTAAACATGACAAGCATGCTTGTAAAAACTAGGGATGAGCAAATGGTGCCGGTACCGGTACCGGTACCGAATTCCCAGTACCGAATCAATTTCGGTACCACTACCGGTACCCGCATTTTTGGTTTTCCGGTACGGTTCGGTACGGTACTAGTATTTACCGATTTTTATATTTTTTTATATTCAAATACCGGTACCGTACCGGTTGTTTTCGGTACCGGTACCCATTTTTGGGGAATTTCTGTACCGGTACCATGCTCATCCCTAGTACAAACATATGTGCAATAAGATCAGATCCAAGCAAAATCATAATCATCGCTTGGATAAGAAAAAAAGTTTGTAAAGAAAATACAAAAAAAAAAGAAAAAAAAGTAATACATACGTTCGAGGGGAAGCCTCTTCACTTTGAGCCTCAGTGGTTTGCTCCTGTCAACTGAACCATGTCAGAACAAACAAAAACCATAAAAGTGATAACATTACGCACCAATTAGCCTGTTTTAACCTTGTCATCCCGCTGAGAAAATTCTTGCAAAATTTCCCATCTTTGTGTTCTCAGATTTAACTTCTCTTCATCCCCATCCAAATACGAGACCTGTATATCTAAACATGTTAGAAAAGGTTGAAATGCAACAAAAGATTACGTGAAAGATAACAAACAACGTAATAACCTTATGCTTCTTTTTAGCAGGATAAAATTCTTCAATGACACCTTCATAAAACCTAAAAACAACATATAGCATAAATGTCAGTAATCTATATGTTCATCAACTGTAAATTTTATCCTTAGGACACTTACATTTTATCTTCAGGCCACCAAACTTTGACTTTTGTACCAACCAGGCTTTCATCATATTTTATAGGTGTCTGAGAAAATTTCATATTCCAATAGTTAGAAGGTTGACCGAAAACAGTATTTTTAGGCTAAAATGTAAATATGTTTACATTATCTTTGACAGCGGAACGCTTCCGTTTTGCACTAGTCACAGGGGTTTCTTTTGAATTTCCCTCCGCTTTAGCTGATTTTTTGACGGACTTCGGAGAAGAATCCATCTCCTTCACAATCCAAAAAACATTGAAGATTATTTTCAAAAAAAAAATGGAAAAGAATAAGTTTTGAATTACTCACATCATCTTCTGACAGAGATTTTGCTTGTTCTTTGTCTGCAACACTTTTACCATTACCACGTTTTTTCCCGGAATCCTTCTTTTTTGAACTACTTTTTTTAGCAGACAGTTTAAGCGGTTTGTTCTCTGAATCACTGTCCTCCTCTTCCTCAACAGTAATCTTGCTTTTCTCGCCTTTCTTAACAGACATTTTCAGTGGTTTAGCGTCTGAATCGTTGTCGTCTGCTTTCACATCGACTTTCTTATCGGTTTGTTTGGACTTCTTTGAATCTGATTCCCCAACATCCTTTTTCTTACCAGACTGCTTTGACTTCTTACCCGATTTTTTTGACGACTTAGACTTTGACTTTGGTTCCGACTTTTTCAGAGGTTTTTCATCTGAATCACTAGTAGCTCCATCGTCTTCCGACTCATTTACAGTCTCCGGGAGTTTAATCTCTTTCGCAATAACCGCTTTTTTTCCTGATCCTTTGGTCCGGCCCACATTCTTCACAAGGGTCTCGTCATCAGGAGGTACCTCGCCATTAGATGGAGAAGCCGTTTCGCCTTCATATGGGACCTTTTTCTTTTTAGACCGAACAGGCCTCTCGTCTGGAAGGCTGTTGCTTTGAGAAGGGGATGAAACATTCGTAGTTACTGCAGGCTTACTTTCTTTTGCTTTTTGTGAAGAAACTTGCACATCGTCTTTTTCAGTTTCAGATGGAACAGCTGCCTCATTTTCCGACTCTTTAACGTCGTTATCTTTTTCACTTTCCGAATCCTTAACATCATTTTCCTTTTCACTTTCCGACTCCTTATCATCATTTTCCTTTTCACTTTCTGAATCTTTAACATCATTATCCTTTTCACTTACCGAGTCTTTAACCTCGTCATCCTTTTCATTTACCGGCTCCTTAACATCGTCATCTTTTTCATTCTCATTTTCATTTTCATTTTCATTGTCTTTTTCACCTTCAACATGAGACGAATCAGATGGCTCTGCCGAATTGATAATGGTATCAGCTTTCTTTCCTCCTTTCTTGTCGGTATCTGAATCATCCGTATCTTCCTTATTAAGACGTTGTTGACTTATGTCTTCCTCTGCTTTCTTTGGCTCCTGGTCAACTGAAGCTTCTTCGGTACCAGTCACATTTCCTCCATTACTCATAACAGATTTCGGAGATTTATCCACAGAAGGATCGACCTCTTCTTCACGAGAAGCCTCCTTTGCCACCTATTTCGCAATTATTTTTCAATCTATCAATATCAAAACACTATAATAATTGATTAAAATGCTATCGATAACATACTTGGTCAGTCTGTTCTGATGATGCTGTTGTAACCTTACTGTCTTCAACCTGTAAAATTTGAAATATTAATAAAAAAACAAAGAAAAAAAAAGTAAATTAAAATGAAAATACAAAGAAAGATTGGACGGATGGTTAGCATGCCTTCCGTGTCTCGTCTTCGGATCCCTTCTCTAATTTGATTTCATCAGCCTGAAATAGAGCGGGAAAAAAGAAAAAAAAAAGACAACCAATAAAACATATGAAATGAATAATAAACTAGAACAAACTGTTGACAATATAGAGTTCATACGGGTTGTATCACGGAAGTATTTTCGTCATTATTTTCAAAAGTAGCATTTGAGCCTTCACACACTGAAGTCACAACTTTAGTGTACATGTCTAACGATTCACCAAGAGATGTGAGAGCTGGCATAAGGTAAGGCTTTAGCTTTTCTGCAGATTTCAGAAGTACGCCTTCAGCTAACTTTCGAGCTATTGGCGGGACTTCCTAAATAAAAATAAATAATTTGGTCAAAAATATTCATTGGAAACAAGAACAAAAATATAAGCTTGGTTAGTGTAAATTTCATAAAACACGTACCGTGTTATCCTTTTTAACGCTAGCGAGTAGTGGTTTGAGCATCTCGGTTGGAATTTCTTCGCTCTCTTCCAAAACCAACACCATTATGTTTTCCATTGATGGAAATATGGAGTCGATATGATAGTCCCTGAAATTAAAAAAAATACATATTGTTTACAAGAAACGAAGCATGACGTAAATCAAACGCATAGCACTAAGAATCATAACTATAGCACACCTTACTGATTTTAAAAAATGCTCAAACATTTCCACAATTAGTGCGTCACATTCAAGATCAAGCATGATGACACATGACCTGACTTTGGAAACGGTCTCAAGAATTGAAGCTCTTTTGTTATAAGATCGGCTGGACTGGTCTGCTATACCCTCAAACGAAGAAACGATTAACTGAAAGACATCCTGCGCATACGAAAAGACGCTTAGAATACAATATAACATAAAAGAGGGATCTATGCATAACACTAAATATTGCAAAGAACACGCAGAACAAAATGGAACATTTATTATTTCAATCTTCAAATCTTTTTGTTCTCGCAATAACCTACGTGTTCTATAACGAACCTCACCCGATATGTATATGTGTGTCATATCAAATTCTATCAAGTATTGTACCTTCATTTGGTTATCATCATAAGGTGCATCCGGAGCGGTAATTCTCGTAATCTCACTTATGCAAGAAGCAACCGCAACCTTCACATCGACATCCGAATGTTTCAAATACCTATCATGTATCAACGCCCTCATCGACGGTTTCATCGCCTCAATCATCGACCTTTTAGGCGACTGGTCAACCTTCGATAGAAGCTTCTCAACTCTCTATTAACCAACCAAGCAACAAACATTCACTTAAGCATCATAACAATTAATAATCACATTCTTAACTAATTTAACTGTCACCTGTTTCCAAATTCTAAAAAAGCTATCAAATTTCATATTAAAAAAAACATAAATAATCACAATTTAACAAACAAATAGTAAAAATAATAATAATAATAATAAAACAAAAATAAAAATTAGGGCTTACATCAAGAACAGGGAGGAGTGCATCAACAGAACCAGGAGGGTGTAATAACTGCTTCCCTGCTTCCTTAATCTGATGCTCTAATTCACCATATGCTGACGTCATCTTCTTGATCTTTTTTTTCAACCCAGTGAATTAAACACCTAAGTCTCTTCAAACCATTCAAAACCCTAAAAAGATTACTGTTAAATAATACCCAGAAAATAAAAATAAAAAAAGGCTCTAAATTTATTCAAGAACAGAAGAATCTTGAACAGGGTGTGGGTTAGTCTAGAGAGAGAAAACCTAAGAGAGAGAAAGAGAGGATACCAATTGGGTTAAATGGGTTTGTATGTATGTGGTATGAGTGATAGATATAGTAGATACAGAGAGAGAGGTGTGAAGGGGGGGAAATAATAAATTAGGGCTTTGTGTGTGTGTGTGAAATTTAAAGAGGGGTTTGAGAGAATTGAGGAAATCTAAATGGAACAAGTATGCAGATTTGAGCTTTTTTGTAGGTATTTAATAATATGTTTAACATAATAATAGTAAATTAGTAATAATAATAATAAATACAAACATACATGTATAGATTCTTATGGTTTATTATTTCTCAAGCTCATGTTAACAGAAATTGAATACAATTTATAATGAAGAGGTAATCGTGTTGGATTTGCTGGTTAAAATAAGTGCATTTAAGTAGATCGAGTATGAGGGTGTTTGAAATTTGCTTATTTACCTTTAAAAGTGCTGATTTATGATTTTTTTAAAAAGTGTTTGGATTATCTTTTGTAGTAGGAAAAGTCAATAAGACAATAAGTTGTTTTTTAAAAAGTGTTTGGTTTAGCTTATTAGTAGGGGTGTAAATGACACGTAACAGTTTGAGAGCTACCTAGGATCGGCTCGGTAAAAAGCCCGAACGAGCCAAGCCTTAACAAGCCTGAGCCTGAAATATGGCTCGTTTAGTTATCGAGCACGAGCTCGAGCCCTAGATACAAATCTTGATTGGGCTCGCGAGCCTAAACGAGCCCAAACATAATTATAAGCTATTTATATATCTCTTATAAGTTATAGCTCACATCTTCAAAGCCTAAGTCCTTATTTCATAGGCCCATTTAATAACCCCCGTGAGCCGAGCTTTGAGCTCGTTTGAGATTGTTCTCAAATCACCTCGAGCCGAGCCGAGCTCGAGCTTTTGATTTTGCTAGCAAGCCGAGCTCGAGCTCAAGATTGTAGGCTCGAACCGAGCCGAGCTCGAGCTCGAGCTTCATAAAACCATAACGAACTGAGCTCGGGCTCGGCTCCTTTACACCCCTACTTATTAGTGTAAAATAACCAAAAGCCAAAAGCCAAGATTTCTGACTTCTTGAAAACTGTTTTGCCAACCTTATTAAAAAGCCAAAACCAAAAGTTGTTTTGTAACTCAATCCCAAACACCCTCTATGTATGTATTTATTTGTGTAAAAGAGTAGCTTAACTTTATTGAGACATATGTAAAGTTGTGCAACTTATGTATCTAAATGAGGTAAATTATGTGTTTGTAAGACTATGGAGTGTGGTAGAGGCCTATTTAGGAAGCCTTGCGGTCATGTCAGCAAAAAGTGGGTCCCCCTTGTATTTAGACAAGTTGAGGACTACCTAAGTCTTGTCGTCACGTCAGCAAAATTTCAGTTCCCGTCCATGGTTTCTTAGGCAATTTTTTTACTAACATTCGTCTTTCCTTTGCCTTTTTAAGTGGTGGTGATGGTTGCGTTTCCGGAATAATTCCGTCCTCGTCATCATCTTCCTCGTCAACGAGGCCCATAGGATGAGCTACTTGTGGTGTTGAAGGGCTTGGTTGAGTTGGTGTAAAAGTAGTAGTAAACATAGGTTGTTGCATTTGCATTTGACTTAGGGGTCGTTTGGAAACTTCTGAATGGGTAAGTGCTGACCTAGTAAGAGGTCTGAATAGATTAGAGGTTCTGAATGGTTAAGTGCTGAATCAGTAAGTGATGTTTGGTTGGACATCTAAATGGGTAAAATTTCTTGGGTTTTGCTCTACTCCGTTTTCATTTTTGCACCGAACAACAACAACCCGATTGCCTTCGTTTTTGCAGCGAATAGCAGTAGCCCCTTGCGTCTGAATCAATTAGACTTGTCTCTAGCACTGACTGGGTAAGACGCCTAGTCAGACGATTTTTCCGTTCAGACGACTCCAGCCAAACACTCCCACGTCTGACCGAGTCAGACGGCTACCCCAGTCAGAGGCATTAAGACTTAACCAAACAGCCCCTTAGTTGTTGAAACGCGTTGGAGATGGATCGTTGGTAGTTCGTAAAGGAGGATGGCACTTTCGGTCGATAACAACCACTAAAACTCAACGGGAAGTTCGCGTTTGGATTAGGAGTTTGGTTCGGGGTGTTCGGGTTATTTGGTTGAAGGGATCCATATTATTTTTTATAAAGTTTGAAAGAAATGAGATGAGTAGAGAGTATTTGGTTTTGTTGTGGTGTGGTTTTTTATAAATAAATGGAATGTTTATGTATAAATAGAGATTTGTTTTTTTATTAAAGTGAACGGTCATATTGTTGTTGTATTGATTATCACACATAAACCAACCAATCAAGTGAGCCGGCTTCCCCGTCTAAATCTGGACATTTTCGACGCATTTGGGGCGGTCGGGGCGGTGTTGGCCGGTCAAAAACAACTTCGCCGAGCCCAAGCCGCCCCCACACCGTACAGTCTAATAAATGAGGAAGTGGGTTAATATTGATTAAGCAGGTTTAATTAAATTTTGTCAACACGAACACGGCTTTTTAATCAAATGGGGTGCTAAATATGACTTTTTGTGTTATGGGTTATGTAGTGCTAACTAGATGTCGTTTTGACCTTTTTAGCTATGAGTGCTTTCATTTGAATTAGATGTGTGAAATTTTTTGAACCAACACTAAGACAAGACATAAAGTTAACATGAAGTTAATTTATGGACATGAGATTAGTCTAAACAGGTTCGATTCTATCATGTGAACACATTTAGCTAACAATCGATATCGGGTTAATATGGTGTTACATGTTTTATCATGTTTAATTGTATAAAAAACGGTTAAGTGTTTTATGTTAAAAGAGAAACGTGTGAGGCTTATGAACACAACAATTTTCGGTCTAACGCTTTAGTTTAAATGGTTAACCACCTTTTTATTTTATTTTTTCCAAATGTGTATTAAGAAAACTTAAAATGTACACATGATTCATGATTCATGCTTACAGTGCATGAAACCTTTTCTAAGTCAACTTATAAAGAATGGGAAAAACAAACTTAACAATAATATTTTTGTCTTCATACTAAATTCTTTTTTTTTAATCTTGTCTCGACCGGGAAGTTTTCGGTTGAGAATCTTACGATTAGCAATAACTTTATTTAACCCCCACAAACAATAAACCTTCTTGTTTTCATATAACGGATACAATATATGTTTTCGGGAAAAGAAAATGAGGAAACTTGCGACTGATCATATGCCTTATAACAGTTTTCAACTCGACTTATCGTAAACACATGAAAGTGTGTACATACGAAGTCTTTTCATATGAACCTGTTTTCAATCTAAAACATTATTCGGCTTCTAAAAGGTTATTCTCATGAAGTTCGAGTAAACTACGTTTTTATAAACAAAAATTAATCTTTTTACACTTACACTTTCTTAGTCGCAAAACTTTTTGCCTAACAAAACATTGGACACACCCTTATCGGAATGTTGCTAAATGTTTTTTATCGTATAGTGCAATATATGCAAAACTACTAAATTTAAATCCTCATGCCAGTAGACTATACGTCTGTTCTGCGCACTCTCATTTACAATAAATTTCATTATTTTATTCTCACACTATTTTAGTTATAGTTATGTGAAAACTACGATTTTCAGATACATCAAAGTGACAAAAATTATAGACCTAAGTGAAAACTACGATTTTCAGGGTGATCGGCAAACCAAACATGCCGAGTTGAGTGGATTAGCCGGACTGACCGTTTTACTGGCTCTTTGGTCTAACGGTTAAGTTTAGACGGTTTAACAAAAAAAAATCATAAGTTGATTAATTTGTATTAAATAAGATTATAATGTACAAGTAATAGAAGTTAAACTACCTATTCTAACTTCCAAACAAGGACCTACCAATTTCAAAGTGGTTGTCTCACTTTGGCAGTTTGGTCAGTTTCAAAAGTTCATGAACACCTCCAAAATATACAATCATGTATATTGTGTTTCTTAAAATGAATTAAAATAAGTAAAATATTAAAATCTAATTCCTGATTTACAGGCTAAGATCATTGCATATATCATATTGTAAAGCATATTCTGAAAAAAGACAATATTGTTGGATTATTAAGTTGCTATCAGAAGATCACACACGGTTGAACAACGTGTTCGACTATTTTCTTATTAATCAAAGAAGGATTACAAAGTATTAATATAACCCTAACATCCCTTTCTAAGTAAGTAAATAATTTGAACAAGAAAACTTTTAAACTATTAGTTCCTAGACTTTATATGATCTACGCCTTGAGATCAAACCGTACCACCGCAATATCATCTTTTCCATCAAAAATCACAAAAACTATTACATCCAAAGCATTAAGTTTTAAGGTTTATGATTCGTAGTCATCATATTGATCAGTTGATGTGGTCACTCCTTGTGAACCAATTCCAATATCTTTCAAACTCTGTTGAAAAACCAGTTTCCTTCAACACTAGAATCGAAATCCAACCCAAAAGGGTTTACAAAAACACACAAATAATGTGTGAACCTGGAATGGGAAAGGGGCCGGGTCCTGAGCTGGTGAGTTTATTTGAACAAGTACTAGTCGCCATAGCATCGCTTATTAAGATTGCTATGTTGATGTATGTTGTAAGAATGTAGCCATGTGTTGATGGTCACTAGAGGATGAATAACTTGACCGTTCTAACAAGTTTTGATCCGTGTATACATTTGTAATGAAAAAAAAAGAGATTTTTTAGGTCAAAGTTGTTACTTCATAAATCCCTACATTTTGCATTTTTGTTATAAATTTAGACCCAAATTTTGCCATATTAGAGCATATATACACTCAAACATGATCATTAAGTTTTCTTGAAATGCGTTAAAATGGCATCAAAATCGAAGCAAAAAATATCTTATTTTGACCTTAAAGGTCAAAAATGGTCATACATGACGTCGGAAACTGCTTGCCTTACAATGTGAACCTGTTAGTTAGCATTACAAATAACACGGATTCCAAACTCTTCTTTCCAATGATATTATCATATCCGGTGTAACATTATTAAGCAGAATAGGTCATATGAGATTGCCTTCTCTCTTATACTTTAGACAAAATGTTGGTCTTCTTTTCTTGGCATCAATAATCAAACAATTTGTGTTTTCAGGTTGGCCTACACTTAATATTTTAAGTTTTTAGTTGACCTTTTTCATGAGAGTGTCATGTATGGATTCCATTACTAACTTAATCACTAATACAGATAAATCAACAACACGCGGTTAAGACTATTTGTCTTTACATGTGTTGCAATAATCTATCTATATAATAAATGAAAACACTAGGGTTGAATCCTAGCTTTTGAGAGGGTCTCCTAGGATCCAAATAGTAAATGGAGCTCCATGAAATGTAGTATATAAACCATTTTTTTTTTCGTTTTCTCACCATCCATTTGTATCTTAAAACATTCTTCCTCCTTCCTAGCCTAATACATTATTCATCCTTCATATCCTAATTCCTTTCTCATTCCTGATTCCTTTCTCATTGTTCTTTTTGCAAGGTATGTTGTCCATCTAATCTTATATTTATCATATTACATCAATCTTCTATGAAATACAATCGGTTTTTTGGTAATGATCAAAACGTTTTACGATTAACATAATTGTCGAAATTGTTTTATTATCAATTTTCTGATTTGGATGAGATTGATACATAACTGCTTACAATCATATTACATCAAAGAGAAATACAATCGGTTATGTATTTTCTTTTTACTACACTGAAAAATCACAATCGTATTACATCAACCTTCTACAAAATACAATCGGTTTTTTTGTAATGATCAACACGTTTTTTTATTAACATAAGTATCTAAACTGTTTACGATTAAGTTTCTGATTTGGATGAGATGATGAAAGTTTCGTAGATGATGAGTAATACGTATACTGATGTGTTGCCAAATGCATCACATTTATATAGTAGTTTTGTATAGTTTTTAATCGTTTATCGTTTGTTTATATCGTGTCTTAGATACTTATTTGTGTCTTGGTGTTAAGTAGGTGTTCGTGGGCTAAAACGAGAGAAAAAGAGCTTAGTTGGAGAGGAGACGAGCATTCGATGAAATTGGAAATCAAAAAAGAAACAAATCTGGAAGAACTGAAATTAGAGACCCTCTAATTTCAGTAAAAGTTATTCGCGGGTCTCCAGGAAGTAAAATAGAGGAAAAATGACGATTTTACCCTTAATGAATTGTGATAACTACTGAAGATACCCCCGCGTCAGTTTCAGGTTATTGGAGACCCTCTAATTCCAGAAACAGTTGTTCATGGGTCTCTAATAACTCTTCAGCCCATAAAAAAGCCCATTTTCGCAATTAAAAACCTAGCAGCCGTTTAAGGAGGTAATTATCGAGTTCCAGAGCTAACAAGGGGCGATTTTGAGTACCTTTTGCAATTCCATTCATTCCGGTTGATGCCAGAGCAATCCAGAACAAGTTTTGAAGCCGAAATCATGAAGATGCAAGGCTAATCATCCTGCGGTTTCTCCGGGTGAACGATTTGGTTATTTTATCAATTGTTTTATGTTTGATACTTATTATTGGGATTAGATTTTGTGAACACCTTAACGGTCTTTGCGTCTAATTGTATGTTTGACTGATCTAGACAGTTTGGTTGATTAGTATTATTGCATTATGTTATCGTATCTTGGTTTTCTTGCACTAGGATTAATTTAACTTTGCAATTAATGTTATGATAGCTAACTTGGGTCGAACAATTTAAACAAAGTCATGTCTATGTGATTTCCTAGATAGGGTATTAACATAATTCAGTTGATAATTACCGAATCAGAAACCCGGAGTGACCGTTTTTCCATATTATTATCTTTTATAAACTCTCTTATCAATCCGTTTTGCAGCACTGCAGCACTTTTACATTAAACTTCATAAAATTACTTTAGTTAATCTTAGTTTAATTAGAAATCAGTAACTTAGCACTTTCCACAAACTCCCTGAGGTTCGACAACCCTACTTCCTATACTGCAGTCAGTTGTAGCTAAGGAGTAGTTTTTAAAATATTTTTTGATTAGCACTCGACACGCGATCAAAATGGCGCCGTTGCCGGGGAGTTCGTGCGCTTAGTGTTTAGTTTAGTTAGTTTGTTTATTTATTTTCTTAAAAAAAAAAAAAAAATTGTCTTTCTAGTTATTTGTTTCCGTATTTTATTTCTCTTCTTCGTTCAGTACTACTCTATTTGTTTTCTTGTTTTTGTGTGTGCAGGTGACTTCTGTGTTGCATGCATACTAGGTTTTCCAAAAAGTCGTCTCCATTGTTATTTGATCCAGAGATTGAGAAGACCGCACGTCAAAACCGTGTTGTTTTTCGTTCAGCAGTAAAGAAGCAATCAAGTTCTTCAACAGTCGCTCAGAGAATTGAAGAAGCAGCTATTGAGATGGCTGATCAGGATAACCAAAATGACCAAATACCCAACCAACCGAATGATCTTATTCCACCTGCTCTACCAAACCAACCCATTCCAAACCCACCACCACCACAACAACAATTCCAACCTGGTGAATATTTTCAAGCTGCTAACCCACGTCCACAACAAAACCAACAAAATCCAAGAAACCAACCTCGTCCACAACAAGCAGTTATCCCACCCAACCGACAACAGAACCAACAGAGATATGATGAGGGAAGTGTGCATACTTGGGACTCTGAATGGGATCAAGAGGATGAACAGGAACCGTATGATGGGAGATATGGTAATTATGGGCATGACATGGAGTATGAGCAGCAGCCACCACAGCGGGTTAATCAGGGGAACCGTGTTCAGGGATACAGAAATAATCAAGCGCCACAAGGGGTTCCTCAATTTAATGTTGGGAATATGGGGGTGGGAGATGAGTTACAGTTAGTAGACGGTGTCCCACAGATACGTCAAAGGGCACCGGTTCAGGGCGTTGATAGTCATTTTCGGCCGGTTATTGTACCCAATTCCTCAGCTGTAGTCACACCTGTTAGTAGGAATGGGAGAGCATTTGAAGTGAGACCCCAATATTTGGGTCATCTGCCTGAGTTCTATGGAAAAAGATCTGAAGAGCCTTACCTACATATATCAGCATTTGAGTCTGTGTGCAATATGATTGGAGGATCAGGGTTTACTAAGGACCAGGTAATGTTGGTGATGTTTCAGTTCACCTTGAAGGACAGGGCAAGGCAATGGTTTGCTACACTACCCCCAGGTAGTATTTACACTTGGCAGGATATGCAACAAATTTTCTTGGAAGAGTACTACACCATGAGCAGAACATCTGAGGCTCGGGATGCAATAAGAGGATTTCAGCAGAATTCGGGGGAAGCATTCCATGAGGCTTTTACTAGATTCAAAGAGTTATTGAGAAAATGTCCTCATCATGGGATTCAGACATGGGAACTAATAAAAGCTTTTTATGATGGATTGACACCAGAGGATGTTAGGGGGTTGACTGCCATTAGCAATGGCACATTCTTTACTAACACTGAAGCTGTGGATTGGGGACACTTGGAAAGGATGAGTGCCACTTCAAAGAGACAGGCACAATCATGTAGGAAGTTGAGACCATCATCTGTCAAGGCAGCAGACTATGAGGCTGAAGAAAGAATTGAGAAGTTGAAGCAACAAAATTTACTCTTGGCAAAACAGGTAGCTCAACTTAATTTGGGGAAGAGTAGTGAGGCGAAGGCAGCTAATGCTTTTTCGGTATGTACTGATTGTGGGGAGTTAGGACATCTAGCCCAAGACTGCCAGGGGCCTTTGGAGAATACAGAAGAGGTGAATCAAGTTTATGGAGAACGGAAGCAATATGACATGAATTCCAACACCTATCATCCTGGGCTCAAAAATCACCCAAACTTCAGGTATGGTAATCCTAATAATCAATTAAATCCTAACTTTTCTGGTTCTAATGTGCAGGGAGGAAATCAACAACAGGCTCAGAACAGGCAGTATGGATATAATCAAGGGGGTTACTCAAAGAATACCTATAATCAGAGTGGTCAGCAGCAGAGAGGAAATCAACAAGGCACATCAGGAGGAGGTAATGATCAACTGAGTGCAATCTTGGATGCCATTAAAGCTGTACAGAATGATGTCAGGACAGTTCAAGAAGAGGTCAAGGGAATGCGAAAAGACAATGAAGTGAGGGATAAGACTGTGGAAGCATTGTCCAAGCAGGTAGGGCAATTGGTTGCAGATATGTCTAAGAGAGATCCAGGGAAGCTACCAAGTGACACCACCATTAATCCTCAACATCAGCAATCAAGCTCAAGGAATTCGAGGAATGTGCAGATTAACCAGGTAAGTATTCTTCGCAATGGTAAGGTTTATGATAATAAAGTGGGAACTCCACCACAGTTTGTTGAGGGTGTGGTGGAGGATTTGGGTAGTGATGATAGTGAAGATGAACAGGAATTTGTTGAATTGAACAAAACACCTAAAATTGTTTTAGAAAAAGAAAAAAATAAAAATAAAAGTGTTTTGATCAATAATTCCAACCAGGTTGTAGAAAAGGGTGTGGAGGATAATACCATCCCTTTTCCTGCAGCTCTCATTGATCCTGGTAAGAAAAAGACAGTCAATAAAAGAGGCCCACAATCGGATGAAATGTGGGAAGTTTTCAAACAAGTTAAAATCAATCTTCCTCTTTTAGATGCAATTAAACAAATTCCTGCATATGCAAAGTACCTGAAAGATATGTGCACTCAGAAAAGAAATCATAAAATTCCAAAGAAACTTGACATGCCAGCAGATGTGAGTGCAATAATTTCAGGTACTCTGCCTGAAAAGTTACAGGATCCAGGGGCACCAATTATTTCAATTCAAGTTGGTGATTTTCAAATGACACGAGCCCTTTTGGATCTTGGAGCGAGTGTGAGTATACTACCGGGGAGCTTGTATGATCAGTATGAGTTCGGTCCACTTAAGAAAGCTGATACCACTGTGGTATTGGCTGATTTGACTCCTAAGCTACCCCGGGGAGTATTAACAGATGTGATTGTGAAAGTTAATGAGTTTTATTATCCAGTCGATTTCTTGGTCCTTGATTATGTTTCTGTTGATAAAACCAAGCAACCGACTGTGATTCTTGGCAGACCATTTTTAGCTACTTCTGACTCTCAGATTAATTGCAGGACTGGTACTGTGGATATGACTTTCGGTAACCGTAAGATGCGGTTAAGTGTTTTTGGTAATGTTTCTAACCCCAATGTTAGTGATGAATGCTTTATGGCAGACATCATTGACGGACGCGTTCCTCCTTACATTCCTAATGATGAGGGGGACGAGTCCATGGTAGAATGTGCTTTGTTTGGCAGGTTATATTCTGAGACAGTCAAGGAACTCGAGGAAGAGGATGCAAAGGTGGAGGCGATGGTAGTGAGAGAAGGAAGACCACCTTGGTCTTATCATGTGGAGAGTTTGCCAGATCACATTGACACAAAGCTGAAACCATCATTAGAGACACCACCACAATTAGAACTTAAAGAGCTACCTAAACATCTAAAATATGCTTTTGTTGGTGCTAATGATACTCTTCCTGTTATTATTTCTGCAGGTTTGACTGAGGAACAGGAGAAAGCTTTGATGGAAGTTTTGATTGCACACCGGGCTGCAATTGGGTGGACTATTGCAGACCTGAAAGGAATAAGCCCCTCAATAGTGATGCATAAAATCATAACAGAGGAGGGAGCAAAACCGGCAAGAGATGCACAGAGAAGGCTTAACCCGAACATGAGAGAAGTGGTGAAGAAAGAAGTTTTGAAGTGGCTGGATGCGGGTATCATTTATCCCATCTCTGACAGCACTTGGGTAAGCCCAACACAGACCGTTCCCAAGAAAGCAGGGATTCAGATAGTCAGGAACGAAAAAGGGGAAGAAATTGCCACTCGACCTGTCACTGGGTGGAGAATATGCATTGATTACAGGAAGCTGAATGCAGCTACATCTAAGGACCACTTCCCTTTGCCGTTCATTGATCAGATTATCGAGAAGTTATCAGGTCAGAAATTTTATTGTTTTCTTGATGGTTATTCAGGGTATAATCAAATTGCCATCCACCCTGAAGACCAACAAAAGACTACATTTACCTGCCCTTATGGTACCTTTGCATTCAGGCGAATGCCATTTGGGTTGTGTAATGCCCCAGCCACCTTTCAAAGGTGCATGATGAGTATCTTTTCAGATATGGTTGGGGACTCACTTGAAATTTTTATGGATGACTTCTCAATTTTTGGAACCTCCTTTGAATCTTGCTTAGAACAGTTAACTAAGGTGTTGAAACGATGTATGGAAACAAACTTAGTTTTAAGCTGGGAAAAGAGCCATTTTATGGTTCAAGAAGGGGTGGTGTTAGGGCATGTGATTTCAAAACGTGGGATTGAGGTTGATCACGCAAAAATTAAAGCTATTTCAACTTTACCTCCTCCCACAAATGTTAAAGGGGTTAGGTCGTTTTTAGGACATGCTGGTTTTTACAGAAGGTTCATAAAAGGTTTTAGCACAATCACAAAACCACTTTGCAAGTTACTTTTAAAAGATGAACCTTTTGTATTTGATGAGGAGTGTGTAAAAGCTTTCAACACTTTGAAAGAAAAACTGGTTGAAGCCCCAATTCTGCAAGCACCCGATTGGTCACAGCCTTTTGAAATCATGTGTGACGCGAGTGACTATGCAGTTGGGGCCGTTTTGGGTCAAAGGGTAGATAAAAAACCAGTGGTAATTTATTATGCAAGTAAGACGTTGGACGTAGCACAATTGAATTATACTACTACTGAAAAAGAATTACTTGCAGTTGTGTTTGCTCTTGATAAGTTCAGGTCTTACATTTGGGGAAGCAAGGTGATTGTGTATTCAGATCACAGCGCGGTGCGTTATTTGATGGAGAAAAAGGATGCGAAACCCAGATTGATCCGTTGGGTTCTCCTGCTTCAGGAGTTTGATCTGGAAATCAGAGACAAGAAGGGAAGTGAAAATGTGGTGGCAGACCACTTGTCTAGATTGCCCCATATGGATGCTGAAGTCACTAATGAGATCAATGAGAGCTTTCCAGATGAGCAGCTATTCGAAGTATCTACTTCACCATGGTATGCTAACATTGTTAATTATTTGGCTGCAGGTATCATCCCAGAGCATTGGGCAAAGAAAAAGAGAACTCACTTGAAGGCTCAAGCAAAGCAGTACATTTGGGATGAACCAGACTTGTTTAAGATAGGAGCTGACCAGATAATTCGAAGATGTATCCCAGAATCGGAAGTTCAATGCGTATTGGGACTTGTGCATGCATCTGCTTGTGGAGGACACTTCAGCGGGCAGAAAACAGGACACAAAGTGCTATCATCGGGGTTATATTGGCCAAGCATTTTTAAAGATGCTTTTGAGTTTGCTAAGAACTGCACCAAGTGTCAGCAGATGGGTAGCATAACTAAACGGAATGAGATGCCCATGCAGCCTATCCTCGTGGTTGATATTTTTGATGTGTGGGGGATCGACTTCATGGGCCCGTTCCCAAATTCCAGGGGTTATCAGTATATCTTGGTAGCTGTCGATTATGTATCTAAATGGATAGAAGCAATAGCCACCAGGACAAACGACCATACCGTTGTTTGCAATTTTGTAGTATCAAACATCTTTACACGATTTGGACTTCCCCGTGTGATCATCAGTGATGGGGGGTCGCATTTCAAGAATTTTAAATTCGGTAAATTGCTTAAACGGTATGGTGTGGATCACAGAATTGCAACCCCGTATCACCCACAGACAAGTGGGCAAGTTGAGGTGTCAAATCGTCAAATTAAAGAGATTTTACAAAAGACGGTAAGACCAGATCGTAAGGACTGGTCCACCAAGCTAGATGATGCATTATGGGCTTACCGTACAGCTTATAAGACACCAATTGGCACCACACCATACCGATTGGTTTATGGGAAGGGTTGCCATTTACCGGTGGAAATAGCACATAGGGCATTATGGGCTGTTAAAGAAGTTAATACTGATTATGATGTTGCAGGTAAAGAAAGGAAGTTGAATCTGTGTGAGCTTGAGGAGCTGAGAGATGAAGCATATGAGAGTGCATCATCATACAAGGACAAGATGAAGAAGGTGCACGATGCCAAGCTTCGTTTGAAGAAGTTCGAGGTAGGCCAAAAGGTATGGTTGTACAATTCCCGTCTTAAATTATTTCCAGGGAAGTTGAAAAGCAAGTGGACGGGGCCATACTTAATTACGAGAGTTGGTGAATACGGTGATGTCGAGATTGAAGACTTTGATGATCATTTACGTCAAGTAGTGAATGGACATCGACTTAAACCGTACCTGGATTCGTCGGACATCCACGGAACAACAGAAGAGCCGGTTTGCTTTTTGACGAGTGAACCGGATGATGAAGGTAAGTGATAACGCATTCGGTATGTGTAATTGTAGAGTTTGTACAATTTTTTTAATATTTTTGTGTATTTTCGTTGTTTTCGGTTTTGCGTTTTTTTTTGTGTGTTTGAGTTTTTCAGGTAATCGTACCTATTTTGACACGAGGAATCATCACTAACAGGAGTCCAGGTAAGTTTAGATGTTAATGGGGCATTGGAATAGGTTTTAAGGGGTTGGGGAGTGTTAGAATTGAGAAGTTAAAAATTTTTCTAAGTACAAAATCATCAAAACTTTCTGTCAACACGGTTCTTAGAGACCCTCTGATATCTTGCTATGCCATTCATGGGTCTCCAAGATCATATAAAAAAAAAAAAAATTAAAGAAAGAAAAAAAAAAAAAAAAAAAGAACGTGAACTGCTTCTTCTTCCCCAAAATTTCTACATCAACCCTAACATCACCATTCACCAATCCATCACCATACCCACCAATCTCTTCCACCTCCATCACCACCTGACCACCACCCGGCCACCTCCTCCACCACCACCCGCCGCATTCAAGCCACCACCCAACCCGACCCGGCTCTTTTTTCACCCGACCAATGACCTGCAACTAGACCCGACCCTAAACCCAATCAACCCCAGCCCGACCCCACCTTTTTCCTCCATTACCGCCGCCTTCCACCCTACACCACAAACCCTAACCCGGCTCCCTTAGCTGCTGTGACCACTGCACCCAACCACCTCCAACCCGACTCAACCCCAGCCCACCTGCAACCACCCGACCACCGCACCACCACCGTCCTTCCTCTTCACAACCATCCGGACCACCACCTTCCGAACCTAACCCACTGCCGCCCCGAATTCCAACCACCATCCACCTTCAACTCCGACCCAACCCCTTCTAACCCAACCACCATCAGCCCCAAACCCTAGCTCACGCCGCTACACAGACCCGAACTGACCCTAGTCCGATCCCTTACCATACTTGTGTGGATTCCTTTTGAGTTCTGTATTTCGCACAAGTTCGTGTCGACAATAAGGTGCGTTTCGTTTCTATTGCTCATTTTTATTCTTGATTTTACTTTGTGTTTGTAGTTTTTTTTATGCCATCTGTTGGTTAGGTCGAGTCATGTGTAGGATAGTTAGGCGTTTTATTGTTTTCAATGTGGCGCGTTATTAAAATGAGGGTATGCTTTTGGTTTGCGCTTAGATATAGAATATGATGAGTGTAAGTGAATTAGCGAGAATGGTGTGACGAGTAGTAGCTTGGTTTTAACAGTAGCGACATGGTAGCTCATGCTTGTGGTTTGTTTGGGGAATACATCATGTCATAAGATTTGGATTTTTAAATCAATTAGCCGATGTGTTGTCTAGGCCATTCGAGGACAAATGGGATTAAGTGTGGGGGGTCGTTTGAAGTTTTGGGACTTCATAGGATCATGAGTGTTGAAGTCGCAAGGATTATAAGCGTAGGCGTTAAAGTCATAAGTGATTCATGGTTGAATTTGCTAGTTTCTTGATAGTAGGCAAGTTTGGATAATCAAGTGAAGTGAAAAGGCTTAAGTTAATTCCTTGTGTGGTAGTCGTGTTAGAGTTTTTAGGGAGTCGTTGGGATGAGTCGTCTTGAAATCAACTGCAGATTTAGAACGCCTCGCCTGTACTCAATCTCCATTCAGGCGGGGATGTTTTGAATATTATATACATAATGGGTATCCCAAAATTTTCAAGTTATTTTAGATTTATTTAGTTATTTATTTTTATTTTTATTTTCATTTGTCTGTTCTTTGTTTTAGGTGCGACCGCGACCGAAATGCTATACGGTCGCAATGTTTTTCAGTTAAAAAAAAAAAAAAAAAAAAATTGAAAAGTTAAAATACCAAAAATAGTTGCTTATTCATGTGTACCTGACTGATTTGTATGTTTTTAAATTGTTTTGCAGGATGTCAGGTAAGGGATCGTCTAGTGCGATCGTAGGGGCCAAGCGAAAGAGAGGACCACAACAGCGGCCACGGGGTGAACCTGGACCACGTGTTACAGGTCTTTCTAGGAGTATTCGGTATGCATTACCTGAGGTTAGGCCACAGCCTGGGGACTCAGTAGAGCCCGTTGATGACCGGATTTTAGAGGAGCACACTTTATTGCAGTTTGCTGTAAACTCTAAAGAGTTGGAAAATTGTCAGAAATATATATTGATTCCGGAGTTGAAGCATAGGAGTATTAATATGAATTGGTTGGAATTTTAGGGGAGCATGAGAGAGTGGAGGAGTTATTGGGGCCTAAATGGATGACTTTGTTAGAGTGTGATTGGCCACAGTACAGAGAGTTGACAGTAGAGTTTTATTCCACTTTTAAGTATAATGCCGACCTGTTTCACGAGCAACACGCAGTGTCCTTTTCACTAGGGAGGCAACTTTATGAGTTGAGTGTGCCTAGATTTGCAATAGCTATGGGTGTTTACACCAAGGAGGAAGTACAAGCATCTGGATTTGCTAGGTTGTTGAGAGGAAGTTATAAGAAGAAGAGGACAGGTGGGGTATCTTCTAGTGATCTGAGTGTGTTTTGGGAGACGATTGCTGAGGGGGCATTTAGTGGCCAGGGTGCTGAGTCGAGTATTCGTGATCCAGTTATTAGATATATTCATAGGATCATAGCATGTACTCTTGTCGGTCGCAAGGGAGGAGATAAGGTTACTGTGTTGGATGCTTTTTGTTTGTATTGTATCTTTGGTCGACAGGAGGCCAATTTGGCGACTATCTTATTATCCTCATTTGCCAGAGGTGCTAGAGGTGGAGCTGAAGGTTATTTGAGTTTAGGCCCGTATGTGACACAGATTGCACAGAGTTTGGGGGTGTTTGAGAGATATCCGAGAGAGCAGTTGACAGAGGGACCGTCGACCATTTATTATAGTGTAGATGATTTGAGGGCTGCACAGATAGTGACATATGATGAGCCACCGGAGTGGGAACCGGTGAAGCCAGGGCTACAGGTGCCACTACTTGAGGGGATAGTTGCTGCTGAGACTATACAGAGGAGCGTGCCTATCGCTCGACAGCGGGTTAGACCATCTATGGAGCGCCCTAGTCCCGTACCTCCCTTGTGTGCACCACCACCAGAGACTGTGACATTAGAGTATGTAGTGCAGAGGATTGATGGGTTGGAAGCGAAGATTGATGGGTTAGACGCCAAGGTTGTTATGTTTACGGATATGATGAGGTTCATGATGCAGGGCATGGGTTTGAAGATACCCGAGCGCTTCAGGGATATAGGTGATTTAGTAGGTACATCTGCAGGAGCTGAGCAGGAGGGAGACAGTCAGTCTGAGGAGCCTGGGCAGCAGGAGTGATAGCTCGCAGCAGCGCCAACCGGTTTATTTTGTGTTTTTGGTGTACTTTTCCCTTTATTTTGTTTTGATTATCATATGCCTGTATCTAAACTAACACATTAAGGGAAATTGTAAGGGGAGACCGGTTGGGTGGTTTATATTATATTATATGATATGTTGCTGTTATACGTGTGTTTTGGTTGTTAGAATGTTGAATAATTGCCGCTTTTGTCCGCGAACGGAATGCTATACGGACATGTTGGAGGGCAGAGGAGCACGACTTTCAACAACATCGTCGCATTTATCAGGGGAGTCTGTTCCGATTTTCTGTTTTATTTATTTATTTTTCTCTTTTCGTATTTTACTTTTGTTTTTGTGTTACTATTCCTTTAGCACATTGAGGACAATGTGTCGCTCAAGTGTGGGGGGTGCTATACGTCTTTAGAGTGTGTTTTTGTGTTAGTCTTGAGTCATAAAAAAAAAAAAAAAAAAGTCCTAAAAGCGGTCTGATCGGGCATGAAAGCGACTGTTTCAATGCGTTCATTCTGTCTCTGCTTGTGGTGTGTGGGTCCTTAATCATGGTCCAATTCTTTAGAACAGACATATGAACCGTTTTCAGCAGGTATTTTAGAAAAAAAATGTATAGAATTTGCCCGATTAGGTGTAATGAGCTGTCGGTAATAAATGCATGCACACATCGGTAACCTATTTCCACACTTTGGTGAGATCTTGAGCCTACTAGATGATAGATTGATACATATATATTTTCATTTGTTGAGTGTAGGCCAGATGTTTCTCTGTTGCAGAACTTGTGTGATTTGATACATGCCGAGGTTGTAGACTAGATATGCACATAGATGATAAAGGCAATGTAGGTCTTCCCTTTTTCTTTTTGATACCCATTTATTTGTTTTGTGTTGACCCGTTTACCTAAAATCACCCTTAGTAGCCATGTTGAGCCTATACCCTTTCGTTTGTTAAACCTATAAAGTTACCCAAATTGACCTGTTTACCTTTGTGTAATAAATTGATGACATCCATTGTGTTTATGTTTTGTTCAAGTGATTGAGATATGCGTAAGTTGTGAAAGAAAAAAAAAATTATATATATATGAAAAAAAAAAAAAAAAAAAAAAGAAGAGAAGTATGTGTTATGGGTCAAATATGCCCATAGTTGTGTGATTATTGTATTATGGTGTTTAGTGAATAAGGATGATCATTCAAGCGTGTTGAAACCTTTATTTTGAGCCACTTTTTAGCCAAATCTATCCTACCTTTACCCGAAGCCCAAAACCCGTAAGTCCTTTAGATATGTGCATTGTCTATAGTTAAGGTGTGATTGTTATACAAGCCTATGATAACAGAGTTACATGTTTGGTTTTGAGTGAATAATACTAGCGCATTACATGCTAGTCCAGATATTTAACCGAGTGGAGTGAAAAAATTGTGAGGGGTGTGTTGCATGAGAATAAAAACCGAAAGCATGTTAGACTTAGTCGGGAGAGTTCTGTTTTAAATTGTGCATCACGGTTGCCTGTTGAATTAACACATCTAATGATGATCTACGAATGGGGTATGACTTTGGACCCTAACTAGTGCATGGCGGGGGCGTTTGAGGTATTTGTTACTTGTTCGTGGTAACGCTTTGAGCAGATTTGCTTGAGGGCAAGCAAAAGGTAAGTGTGGGGGTGTGATGTGTTGCCAAATGCATCACATTTATATAGTAGTTTTGTATAGTTTTTAATCGTTTATCGTTTGTTTATATCGTGTCTTAGATACTTATTTGTGTCTTGGTGTTAAGTAGGTGTTCGTGGGCTAAAACGAGAGAAAAAGAGCTTAGTTGGAGAGGAGACGAGCATTCGATGAAATTGGAAATCAAAAAAGAAACAAATCTGGAAGAACTGAAATTAGAGACCCTCTAATTTCAGTAAAAGTTATTCGCGGGTCTCCAGGAAGTAAAATAGAGGAAAAATGACGATTTTACCCTTAATGAATTGTGATAACTACTGAAGATACCCCCGCGTCAGTTTCAGGTTATTGGAGACCCTCTAATTCCAGAAACAGTTGTTCATGGGTCTCTAATAACTCTTCAGCCCATAAAAAAGCCCATTTTCGCAATTAAAAACCTAGCAGCCGTTTAAGGAGGTAATTATCGAGTTCCAGAGCTAACAAGGGGCGATTTTGAGTACCTTTTGCAATTCCATTCATTCCGGTTGATGCCAGAGCAATCCAGAACAAGTTTTGAAGCCGAAATCATGAAGATGCAAGGCTAATCATCCTGCGGTTTCTCCGGGTGAACGATTTGGTTATTTTATCAATTGTTTTATGTTTGATACTTATTATTGGGATTAGATTTTGTGAACACCTTAACGGTCTTTGCGTCTAATTGTATGTTTGACTGATCTAGACAGTTTGGTTGATTAGTATTATTGCATTATGTTATCGTATCTTGGTTTTCTTGCACTAGGATTAATTTAACTTTGCAATTAATGTTATGATAGCTAACTTGGGTCGAACAATTTAAACAAAGTCATGTCTATGTGATTTCCTAGATAGGGTATTAACATAATTCAGTTGATAATTACCGAATCAGAAACCCGGAGTGACCGTTTTTCCATATTATTATCTTTTATAAACTCTCTTATCAATCCGTTTTGCAGCACTGCAGCACTTTTACATTAAACTTCATAAAATTACTTTAGTTAATCTTAGTTTAATTAGAAATCAGTAACTTAGCACTTTCCACAAACTCCCTGAGGTTCGACAACCCTACTTCCTATACTGCAGTCAGTTGTAGCTAAGGAGTAGTTTTTAAAATATTTTTTGATTAGCACTCGACACGCGATCATATACCAATAGAAAGATTTCTAAATTCCGTTCTATACTATTTTCAAACGTATTTATTTAGTTAATATTATGGTTATATGTAAATCGATGTTTTGCTCAGTTTTATTCATTTACATTTTATGGATTCATTTAGTTGTATTCATTTGAATATTTGGGTCATTTGATATTTTTTAAGAAGTCCGTTAGGATGATGAATAGATAGATGTACGTATAATTGTCATCAGTGTTTTTTACATATATATTGAATCGGTTTTACATATATATTTGAAAATCAGGATTTGATCCAAAGACACAAACGCTATTATGACTTATCACAGTGGTTCTCAATTCTTGAAGGTTTTGCATGACCCTGCGTCAACAGTCTTGGTATTTTCTTATTTTCAAGTTCATATGACTAATTAATTTTTTAAAACGATTCTTTATTTTTTAATATTGTTTTTAATGTGTCAAACTAAATTTACCATATCTATTATATACCATATTTATGTAATCGTTTTATATACCATATTTATTAGGATTATTTAATTAAATTATATTACTATTGACCGAAATTCATTGACCGAAATTTATTAGGATTGTTTTTTGTCTCATTAAATTATATTTACTATCTATTATATACCATATTTATGTAATCGTTTTATATACCATATTTATTAGGATTGTTTAATTAAATTATATTACTATTTACCGAAATTCATTGACCGAAATTTATTAGGATTGTTTTTTGTCTCATTAAATTATATTTACTATTGACCTAAATTTACCATATTTATTAGAATTGTTTAATATTATTTATTGTCCTTGATAATAATTGACCGAAATTTACCATACTTATTACGATTTTTTGTCTCATTAAATTATATTACTATTAACCGAAATTTACCATATTTATTACGATTGTTTGGTATTATTTATTATTATTAATAATAATTGACCGAAATTTACCATATTTATTACGATTTTTTTGTCTTATTAAATTCGGTTTACTATAATAACTCTTATTAAATTTATTACGATTTTTTTGTCTCATTAAATTATTTTACGAAATTATGTCTCATTAAATTGATTATGAATCAATTTAACCCGTAATTTTAGCTTACCATAATTTAATGAGAAGAAAATTAAGTTTAATACGAAATTATTGTTGGTAATTATGAATCAATTTAATCTGTAATTATGAATCAATTTTTTATTATATATGATTGATTATGAATCAATTTAACCCGTAATTTAGACTTACCATAATTTAATGAGACGAATTTAATTTTAGTACGAAATTATTTTTGATAATTATTAATCAATTTAATCAGTAAGATGGCACATCAATTTAATTCGTAATTATTAATTTAATCAATTTTTTATTATGTATGATTGATTATGAACCAATTTAATCCGTAATTTAGGCTTACCATAATTTATTGATCGAATTTATGTATGATTGATTATGAATCAATCATATCCGTAATTATGAATCAATTTAATCCGTAATTATGAATCAATTTAATCATTTTTTTTTGCATTAATGATTGATTATGAATCAATTTAAGCCGTAATTTAAGCTTACTATAGTTTATTGACCGAATTTATGTATGATTGATTAAGAATCAATTTAATCTGTAATTATGAATCAATTTAACCCGTAATTTAGGCTTACCATAATTTAATCTCATTAATTTTTTTTACCCAATATAAACGTCAATGCACTAACAATTTTGAATTTATGAGTAATATTAATTATATAAAAATAATTGTAATGGACGTTTATGTATATAAGTGGATTCTAATAAAACAAAAACAAATTTTGTTAATACCACATAAGCACACTAATTTTCTGTAATCACATTAATAACAATGTTGACTTCTCCTACTAAAAATAGTCTTGATGTCATTGTAAAACATCAAATATAAACAACTGTAGACGAATCTTATTTTTAGAAGTTATATTTATGTATCTTATCTCTCAAAATACTAAATAGAGAATGGTAAGTAACCATTTTACTATACAAATTTAATAAATTCAATAAAGCATTCATTTGTATATTATTCAAAATATAGAATCGATTACCAATATAAATGGTAAGTTAATGAATATTCATTAGAAATACCGACTTTTTAAATCGGTATTGATAGATATACAGTGAATCGGATTTACCTTTAAATGGACTTAATCATTCTATGTTTTACTTATTTTAAAAAACAGGATCTCATCTGAACACACCAACGTTATTATATCTTATCACAAAGGTTCTCAATTCTACAAGGTTTTGCATGACTCTTCGTCACCCGTATTCGTATGTTTGTTAGTTTTTTGTGTAAAAATGCCTATTTCATTTTATAAAATGATTTTTTTTATACATATCTTTCCAGACTGTGTCGAAGGCCATGAACAAATTTCTGTTATCTAAAAACATCATATGCAATGACGTTACAGTTTCCACATACGAATTATGATTAGTCTTGATTGCAACTAATATGATTTATTCATTTTTAATGTTATTTATTAAGATATTTAATATTAATTATTGGCATTAATAATAATTGACCGAATTTAATGTTATTTATTAAAAATTTTAATCTCATTTATTTATATTACTTTTTTTCGAATTTATGTTTAAGAAGATTTAATCATTTTAATGTATTTTTAGTATGTTAGAATTAATGTTATTTATTGACATTAATAATAATTGACCGAATTGAATGTTATTTATTACGATTTTTTAATCTCATTTATTTATATTAATATTACTATAAAATTATGTTTAATCTATATTTATGAAATTATGTTTAATATTATTTATATTACTATTTGTTCGGATTATTATTGGTGTTTTCTGCAATTAATAGGATTTATTCATTTTTAATGATATTTATTATGAGTTTTAATGACATTAATAATAATTGAGCGAATTTAATGTTATATATTACGATTTTAAGATCATTTATTTATTATTGACCGAATTGACCGAATTAATTTACGAATATATTACTAATACTAATATTACGATTTTTAATTTCAATCTCATTTATTTCTTATTGATCGAATTAAATTACGAATTTTTTACTAATACTAAAACTAATATTACGATTTTTAATTTTAATCCCATTTATATCTTATTGACTGAATTAAAATTTTCTATTACTATTTTTACGAATATATTACTAATTACTAATAATTACTAATACTAATCCCATTTAGTTTTACTATTCCACAAGATGTCGTTGATTTTTGAAATTTAAATTATGATTTTGATGTTATTTATGAAAAAGTTTTAATATTATTTAAGATGATTTTAATGTCATTGGTTTGAATGATTGATTATGATTTGGTTATTATTTATTAAGATTTTTAATCTTATTTATTGATATTACTAATATTACGAAATTCATTTTAATATTGTTGACCAACTTTAATTTTGATATTACAACTTTCCTTTAATCAATTGTCATGAAACGATATTCTTTTAAACATATACGAATTTCTTTCAAACATTTATTTAAATATATTTAACAATGTTAAACCTATTTAATAGTTTATAATTTAAATATAATCCAAAGATAACAATGTACATTTATTTTCATAAACTTTTATTATTCTTTTAATAATAAATATAATTTAAATATATTTAATAGTTTCCTAAAATATATAATGTATTCATAATAAATTTCAATGCTATTACTAATATTACGACCTTAATATTAATATTGTTGACCGAATATGAGTACAAACTATTTACGTTTTTGTTAAATTGATGGAGGTCAATTCTTTGACTATATGTCCTTGAGTTTGATTGTGCTAATTTTAAGCGTTGTTGACCAATTCACGTCAATTACCAATCCTTCCATTTTTTATAATTCAAAGACTTTCCTTTAATCAATTGTCATGAAACGATATTCTTTTAAACATATATGACTTTCCTTTAAACATTTATTTAAATCTATTTAACAATGTTAAATCTATTTAACAGTTTATAATTTAAATATATCTGAAGATAGGAGTGTACATTTATTTTCCTACACTTTTATTATTCTTTTAATAATAAATATAGAGTAAAGATCAAATACAAAGTGTTTTTTTGGTGAGAACTGTGAGAATCAAGGGGGGATTTTATTTTTTTTAGAATTTTTTTCCCATGTGCTTAAACATACTTTCTAGATGAATAATACAAAAAAATTAAATTTTTTTAGTGTAATTACGTCATTAAAGTAAATACATTAGTTTACACTAGAGTAATTATGTAATTACTCTACAACAGTAATTACGTAATTACTCTACACCAAAATTTATTTATTTTTTTGTTGTTTTAGATTTCAATACTATAATATATGTTTAACAATATGGGAAAAAAATTTCGAAAAAAATACCCTCATTTGATTCTCACAGTTCTTACAAAAAAACACTTTGTACAAGATCTTTCCCCAATAAATATAATTCAAATCTATTTAACAGTTTTCAAAAATATATAATGTATTCAAGATAATTTTCAATGCTATTACTAATATTACGACCTTAATTTTAATATTGTTGACCCAATTTGTGTAAAAACTTTTTACGTTTTTTTAATTTGATGGAGGCCAATTCTTTGACTTTATGTCTTTGAGTTTGATTGTGTTAATTTTAAGCGTTGTTGACCAATTCACGTCAATTACCAATCCTTCCATTTTTTATAATTCAAATATATAAATAAATTCCTACTTGATCACGTCAATCGAGGCATAGCATTTCCGATTTTGCAGAATTGTTCGAGACACATCAATACTATATAAACCTTAACAAATAATAAAATCATTTAATCATCATACCAATTTTAACAACGAAATTAAATGATAATATAAATTTTCAAAATGTTACTTTCTATTAAATAATTATATTACTTCAATCACAACTAATAATGATTACTAAATATGTCAATGATAATTTGTATATAATGGGTAAGGAATTTTGAGACGCAGATGATTTTAATGTCGTTTATTTGAATGATTGATTATGATTTTGATGTTATTTATTACGATTTTTAATCGTATTTATTGATGTTACTAATATTACGAATTTCATTTTAACATTGTTGACCGACTTTCATTTTGATATTACGACATTTCTTTAATCAATTGTCACTAAACGATAATCATCATCTTGATTTCAATAAGTGTGCTAATTTTAAGTGTGCTAATTTTTAGATGTCAATAAAAATTTGTATATAACGGGTAAGGCAATTTCAGACGCGGATTATTTTAATGCCATTGATTTGAATGATTGATTATGATTTTGATGTTATTTATTAAGATTTTTAATTGTTAAGTACTATATTTGCACAGTTTAAATAATGACTTTTTTTGGCGGCATTTTGTAACATGTCAAAAGTTGCTTAAAGTGTGTGTACAATGGGTCCTTTTAGCTACATGTTGAAACGGGTCTGGGGTTGATCCTTTTGGTGTCTATTTTTTTTAATAAAATATAGGAAATTTATATTACAGCATTTGACATTGGACCCATTTTCTTATTAGTTGTTTTTTAGCTATGTAATCGGTTTGAACCATTAGAGAGATAGCATGTAAAATTTAAGCTACCCATTCAAGTAAGTGGGTTAAGGATTGTTTTTTGATTTACTCATCACCGTATCCATATCTTTACAACAACTATATTTTATGTAGAACACAAATATGGAATACAATGGTGGAGGTTTTCATAAATTATTGAAAATAAGCTGCATTTCGAGGATTGTGATGACAATGATAACAACTTCGAAGGTGAAAAATCAGCTATCAATGAGGAAGACTTGGAAGATTTTGATTGAAGTAATGAAAATGGACCATTGGTTGAAGTTCGTTAAGCCCCAACTAAATGATAAGTGTTTCTATGCTTAATTTTAGTTATGATTAGAATATAGATATTATCCAAATGATGTAATGTGTGATATTGGTTGAAGTTCGTTAAGCCCCAACTAAATGATAAGTGTTCTATGCTAAGCTTAGTTATGATTAGAATATAGATATTACCCAAATGATGTAATGTGTGATATTGTGATAGTATGCTATGTAGTTTGCAGTTGTCAAATTAAACTTTACTTACTCGATATATCCATCATTTCGTTGCATTAAACTCTTAGATGACATTTTGCATTTAACATCAAAATTCATACATGTTGCATTATCAAACATTTAGTAACCGAAACAAATTGCATAATACAATTCTTATTTTCCTACTTTTTTTATTTTACTTTCGGATGAACCGTGGGTCCCCATGGGACTCTAACCTAGTTAACTATAAAAGAAGTTTTGACTTTTAATCAACTATATAAAATGCTCTTTGAATTAATTTGAGAAGATATGACAATCTATTATGAGAAAGTTTATTGTAAAAAGTAGTTTAAGGTAAAAATGATAAAAAGTATTTTGGGTTTTTGATCAAAATAAATCAATGGATAAGATTAAAAGGAGAAAAGTATACGTTGAATTTCTAAAAGATGAAGAGGAATGGCAAAATAGGTATAACCCACAATGGTTGAGTTCCACCCCACATTTTTTTAACGCCCATAACTTTTTCATGACATTATTTTTTTTAAAAAAATATACCATAAAAACAAGCTTTTTATCCTCTTTCATTTGCATACCCTATTGCTATACTTTTTTTTTTTTAAATATTTTTTGCTGGGTTGATAACTTGCGTTTTATCATGATACAACTTGCGTTTTACTGTTTTAGTAGGGGTGGTCTGTCAGATCTGCATCAAGCCATGAAAATCCAATTAGTTAATGGTAATGTGATATTTGACACTATATCACCTATAGACACATGTATCTATTATTATTTTCATATATAAAATATCTTGCATTTAGGCGAGAACAAGCATATATGCAACCAAAGATTTGCAAATCTCAGGGATAATTGCGTGAACTTGTCTTGTACGTCATGACCATAAAGATACAACTCACCCAAAATATGTATTCTTTCCTGATTTTATGAAATAACAAATGCCTGGATTCCTTCAAGAACATTAGAAGGACCTCTGCTCCATGTCTTTTTGCTACCGAATCATCTTTTCGGTCAGCCTCTTTTAAGAACATGAAAATAGGCTTAACATAACTTGTAGATATGAAATGATTAGATTCTTGATCATCTTGTAACCAGGCTTTCACATCTTCAATCACCTTACGCCTTGATGCCGAAGGAAGAACAGAAAGATTTCAAAGTATAAAAGATTTCCAACTTGTGTTTTTTATCAGATATAATTTGCATCTTTTTTATCAAGTATAACTTGCATTTTAGCATGTATAACTTGCGTTTTATCATTTATAACTTGCGTTTGATCAGGTCGTTTTACGAGGTCGTCTTATCAGGTATAAGTTGCATTTCTAAAACGCAAGTATACCCTCAATAAAACGCAAGTTATCAACCCAGCAAAAAAAAATTAGTATAGGAATATGGTATGGAAATGAAAGAGGATGAAAAGTTTGTTTTTATGGTATAGTTTTTTTTTTTTAAATGTCGTATGAAAAAATTATAGCCATTTCAAAAATGGGGGTAAAACTTTAATGACGCTAAGAAATTACCATCGTGCCCCTGATTATCAAATTTAATCTATGACTAATAATGCTTCTTATACTTTTTACGCTAACCTCCTTTTTACGTTAGCCTCACCCATCTATTATAAGTAAAATAGGTGATTTTTACTTGAAATTTTAATGTGAAACATTAAAATATAGACCTCATTTTTCAATATATCATATTAAGAATCTCAAAAGGGAACACTTCAATATAGCAACAAGTGATTTTACAAATCCTTCAACACGAGAAATGGCTAATCTTTATGGAAAGAACTTGGTATGGTGATGGGCAAGTTAGGTAACTTTAGCGTGAAAATTGATAATAGAAAATAAAAATATTATATATCTGATAATAGGCAAACTGATTTGAATAGTGTTTTTGATTTTTACCTGATTTGTAAACATGTTAAGTACTAAGTTGTTTGATAATTAAATCAATCGAAGGTGTAGTGCAGCTGGTTAGGGTGTTGGTGTGTTTCTGCTGTTGCTCCGGTTTGAATCCCAGCAGGGTGTGTTTTGTGCCCATTTTTTAAGGCTGTGTGTTGGTGTGTTTCTGCTGTTGCTTCGGTTCGAATCCCAGCAGGGTGCCCATTTTTTAAGGCTGTTGTGAAAGGGGTATATTGGTCATTTTGTAGTGTGGTTTAAGTAGGTGCTATCATCTCAGTCTATACACCTGTCTTTCCCGCTTCTTCATTTTATTATCATGCATACATATGCACAATTTGACTCAGAGAGGTAGAGAGCGAGAGAAGAGAGAGAGAGAGAGAGAGAGAGAGAGAGAGAGAGAGAGACTCAGAGAGGCAGAGAGCGAGAGAAGAGAGAGACAGAAATTTCACCGCCGCTGTCAAAACACCACGACGGTGTCATAAGACCGGTCGCCGCCGGAGCTAGGGTTTTGTGTAAGATCGAAATCCTCCATGAATCATTCATCTCAGTCGATTATTTGTTACATTTATCAATATTCATCATCAATCATTCATTCATACCTACAGACACTCTTTTACATACACATGCAACCACCAATAACCACATCCCATCACCGCCGCTAAATGTGTCCCGACCAAGCAACTGATGTTCAGGAATAGAGCAACTGAGGTCAAAGGAGTGTTAGGATCTAGGCTTTACAGGTCTCGTACTCTATTCCGATTTAGATTATTTTTGTTATTGTGTTATTTTACGAGCAGGTTATTGAATGTTTTGTGTTTGTTTGGACTGATTTCGCGTTTGGTTGAATAGATTGTTGTTATTATGTGATTTGATTAGGCTCTGATATGTGTTTCTTTGTTCATGGTTTGCTAGACTGGTAGGGTTTGATATTAGGCAACAAAAGTTTAGTTAAAGGCATGATGTTGAACACATATTCGATTAGGCTCTGGTTTGTGTGATTCGATTAGGCTCTGGTTTGTGAAAACATAAAGATAAGTGATAATTTCGTTGTTCATGGTTTGCTAGACTGGTAGGTTTTGATATTAGGCAACAAAAGCTTAGTTAAAGGCATGATGTTGAACACATATTGGATTAGGCTCGGATTTATGAAAACATAATATTAAGTGATAATTTTGTTATTCATGGTTTGCTAGACTGGTAGGGTTTGATATTAGGCAACAAAAGTTTAGTTAAAGGCATGATGTTGAACACCTAGCTTTGATTTGAGCACTTGGTTTTGGGCATGTTCATGTTTATTAGTTTAAGCGAACACGAGTAGAGGCATGTTTCATGTTCATGTTCGTTAGGTTAATCAGTCCTAAAAGGCATGTTTATACCACTGATTTGAATCTTAACATGGAATTATTATTACAACAATGCGTCACTCGGTTTATAGAATCACTTATTATACTGTGTGAGGTGTAGACATCAGTTTATAAAATCACCTATTATCTCCAGTATGAAGTGCAGACAAGTTAATTGGGATTTTATTGCGACATAGAATGTGTTGTAATATGCAGTCTAGATTTCGACTAGTCACGGGCAGGTAAAGTGCAAAACAATATAGATCTTACCTAGGTAAGTTTAAAAAAATTTGGTACCAACAAATTTCTATAGTATTCTGTTATAAATTTATGCTCCTTTGGTGAAAAAGTATACTGTTTTGTTATACTACTCTGAGTTAGCTGCTGTTCTGCAAGCTAAACAGGTTGGTGCATGTAAACCAACGCTTGTACTATGTAATTCTTTTATTGTAGGTATTTTGTTTACAATTTAAGAAAAATTATTATATCAAAAATTTCACTTACTGTTTTACCTGATATTTAGTTGTGGTTTTAGCGGATGTTGATTTTTTTGGCTTAATTTTTGTCACATGTTTACACATGAAGCTGCAGTCGTTACTGTATAATGCAGCCGTTATTATCTGTGTAAACCAGGGAAAAGATGGTGTATGTTTCTTGGAGCTTAAAGTTCCATCAAGAACAAGAATTAGAGATGGTTTCTGGGATTTTTTTCAACGATATGGATACTGTTATGGTGGTGAGGAAGTTACTCGGACATTACTTCCTCCTGAGACAAAACATTAGAGGCTTCAAGTAAGCTACCTATATTTACATGTTTTAACTTTTACTTGAACTATCTAAAGATGGTCTTTGTAACACCCCAACCGATGGCGGAAACATCGGGATGTCACGTATTGATGATTGTTCAGTAGCTCATGGTAAATAATAAGTTTCAATAATTAAATAAATTACATACATTGTTCTAACAGAATTCGTACATCAAATTGAATAAAACTATGCACACATCTTCAAGCATTAATTCAAATCTTCAAGCAAGTAGAACCTAAAACATGTTAAGTTGAAAATATTTTGGGTCAACAAAAGTTGGTGAGAATTACATAGGTTTTGATAATCGAATAAAGCTTGTACAATTCAAGTGTCATGGCAAGTCTAGTTCATATGTGAAAACATACTAGAAGTAAATCGAGTGCATAATCAACCCTTGTGACTGTTGTATTGTGGTACATCCCATACGCTCATGGTTCACTCGTTTTTGTTGCGATAACAATCACCCACGTAACCTTTGTAGGAGGCACGTATCCGGGTGGGATTGTCAGTCCAATAGATCTATCATTGTATACCGTCGGCTGATCAATGTTAATGATTATGCTAGAATTGTGCTTACACTAGTCATGTTTAAGACATAATGCAACATAGAAAAACACATAGACACTTTGATGATTGAATTGCATATAGAATGTTGTAACATGTTTCACCCCAAAAATGGTGATAAATAGAAAAAGGGGCTATGTAAAACTCACCTTAGCAAAGTGTTATACTTCTTGAAAAATTGAATAGTGGTGTTGCCCAAATATGCCAAGTATTACCCTATACATAAGGTAATAAATATGTCTAAGTCTATCTAGTCTATATATATTCTAGGGCTTCAAATTGGGGATAAGTGCTTGTTTGATTAAAAATTTAAATGTTTGATAATTGAGAGAAATTTGATAAATAAATAGACAAAAGTCTTTTTATAAAATTTGAATCAAAGATGGTCACAATAATGAGTTTAAAGTATAAAAATAATTTTTATAAAATTATTTTCTTAAAAAATAGAATATTAAATCTATTTATTTCAAATTGTCAAAATTTAACTTTAATATTTAAAAATACTAAGATTAAAGAATCATTAGATTAAAAATTATATTTCTGTTCCAAATACTCAGAAATAATTTATATAAAATTTTGGTGCAAAAATATTGAAAAATGAATTTATTATGATTTATTTATGATTAAAACTAACAAAAATTGATTAAAAATATTAAATAAATGATTTTTCAGAAATAAAAATCATTTCAGAAAAGTTCATTGTTATAAAAACTCAGAATAATTTTTGTGGGAATTTATAAAATTGTTTTGATATTTTAATAGAATTTTATAAATATAATAGAATAAACTTGGATTATTTATTATATATATTAAATAAATAAATTTTTGAAAACTAAAAATTGTATGTTAAACTTTTTCACTAGATTAACACAAAATAATTTTTGTAGAATTTTTAAAAGAGTTTTAGTATTTTAAAATGAATTTATAAAATACAAATAATATATATATAAAGCTTTATTGTTTTTAAACAAAACAAAACAAAAAAAGGAAAACATCTCGTGGCTGCTGTGGATCGAACCCGCGTGGGCCGGTCCAAGGACACCAGGCACAACCACTTGGTCCAGACCAGTGGTTGTGTTTGGTTTCAGTTCGTTTAAAATTTATAATTATACTCAAATTCATGTTCTTCCCCAATTGAAACATACGAGCCCTAGTTTCTGCAATTGAACAAATCACACAACATTAACCCAATTAACCTTAGGGTTAATGTTGTGTGGATGCCGAACAATAAAACCCATAACAAAAATCAGACTTACAAAGATGAATCAAACACGAACGACTAGTCAAGGCTCGAAGTCAAACTCGAACAAAAATTGACTCAAGACAGTGAATGATTAAGAAACTGGGGGTTGAGAAAGAATGAGTGGCGAGTTGTGATGGTCCAGAGGTGTTCAATTTATAGTGTTGGGGCCTGGATCATTGAATTGGCAAGGTTGACCTCGTCTTGAATGTTTGACGCGTCCACGAGCAAAAATGGTATGAATTGAATGATAATTGACGTGTGTATGACTCATAATAGGCCGGTAATCACGATCCCAAGTCAATCCATGATCAATTACGAGTTAATTGCTTTGATTTTGGTAAGTCGTTGGTCACAGTTGACTTTATTCGTGTTATAATAATAAAGCGTTGGGTTTAAAACAAGAAACATGTGTAGACCTGGTGGTTATGTGTGTGTTGGGTGACCCGGCTGAGGACTCGGGTTCAAACCCCGGCCTCAGCATATAATTTTTTTGACAATTATTATATATATATGTATATTATATATATCAATAATATAATATTAGGGTTCCAAATGCTTTGCAATAATATTTTTTAAAAAGGTAAATAATGATGAGAAACTTGACGTTTTATTCGTAACGTACAATTATTAAATGCGAAATGTTACAGTCTTCTTAATTTAATTTGTTTTACTTATGATGCTAGCTTATTTGAAAATACTAACCAAAATTTCTATTCCTTATTCAAAAGATGGTTGTGAGCCAGACGCAATGTGCAATACTCGTAAATTAATAATCGTTGACCATGCTCAGAACAAGTAACCCATGAGTTCAACAACACTCGCATGCCGAATTTTATCAAATCATTAATAAGATCAATAAACTCTTCCTCCTTTTGTCAACTGATTACCTTTTTGTCCCAACTTCTTCACAGCAAACAACTAAATAAAAACACGAAATACAAAAGTTTTGCAGCTTTAGATATGAGATCAAATGTGTAAAAGAAAAAAAGAAGTCAACATATTAGAAATCAGGTCAAAGAGTACCTCATACATGTTTTTTGTAACCATCTTGAAATTCTGCACCCATCTTGAAATTCTGATTTATGTAAATCCGTTAATACTGATTGTAAAGGTACCTCATACATGTTTTTTGTAACCATATTGAAATTCTGCACCCAAATTATCAAAAACAAAAAAAAACTCCAAATTAAATATAGATATAGATAATATAGATGTGGCTTTTTTTAGGAGCAAAGAATTAAGACGGTGATAGGAAGGGGCTGTAAATTGGGCTAGGGGCCTATAAAAAAAATCCACTAAAGGTTGAATTATGCTAATTGTAACACCCCAACCGATGGCGGAAACATCGGGATGTCACGTATTGATGATTGTTCAGTAGCTCATGGTGAATAATAAATTTCATTAAATGATTTAGATAAATTACATACAATTGTTCTACAAGGATTCGTACATCAAATTGAATAAAACTATGCACATATCTTCAAGCAAATCTTCGAACAAGTAGAACCTGAAACATGTTAAGTTGAAAATGTTTTGGGTCAACAAAAGTTGGTGAGAATTACATAGGTTTTTGATATTTGAATAAAAATGATGTGCAATTCATGTGTCATGTCAATCTAGCCCATATGTGAGAACATACTAGAAATAAATCGAGTGCATAATCAACCCTGATGACTGTTATAAAATGATACATACCATACGCTCATGGTCCAATTGAATATGTTATGCGATAACAAACACCCACGTAACCTTTGTAGGAGGCACGTATCCGGGTGGGATTGTCAGTCCAATAGATCTATCAATGTATACCGTCGGCTTGATCAATGTTAATGATTATGCTAGAATGGTGCTTACTCTAATCATGCTCAAGACATAATGCAACATAGAAAACACATAGACACATTGATGATTGAATTGCAATGATGATGTTATAAACATGTTTCACCCCAAAAATGGTGATAAATAGAAAAGGGGCTATGTAAATTTCACCTTAGCAAATGTTAACTTGTTGAAAAAATTCAACAATTGATTATCCCCAAATCGACACCCTAGGATACACTTGTAAGTTAATTAGACTTAGACTTATTATATATTACCTTATTATAGGGTGATATTTGGAATCATTTTGGGCAACACAATTATTACATCTTTTCAACAAGTTAACATTTGCTAAGGTGAGTTTTACATAGCCCCTTTTCTATTTATCACCATTTTTGGGGTGAAACATGTTTATAACATCATCATTGCAATTCAATCATCAATGTGTCTATGTGTTTTCTATGTTGCATTATGTCTTGAGCATGATTAGAGTAAGCACCATTCTAGCATAATCATTAACATTGATCAAGCCGACGGTATACATTGATAGATCTATTGGACTGACAATCCCACCCGGATACGTGCCTCCTACAAAGGTTACGTGGGTGTTTGTTATCGCATAACATATTCAATTGGACCATGAGCGTATGGTATGTATCATTTTATAACAGTCATCAGGGTTGATTATGCACTCGATTTATTTCTAGTATGTTCTCACATATGGGCTAGATTGACATGACACATGAATTGCACATCATTTTTATTCAAATATCAAAAACCTATGTAATTCTCACCAACTTTTGTTGACCCAAAACATTTTCAACTTAACATGTTTCAGGTTCTACTTGTTCGAAGATTTGCTTGAAGATATGTGCATAGTTTTATTCAATTTGATGTACGAATTCTTGCAGAACAATTGTATGTAATTTATCTAAATCATTTAATGAAATTTATTATTCACCATGAGCTACTGAACAATCATCAATACGTGACATCCCGATGTTTCCGCCATCGGTTGGGGTGTTACAGATTGGTATCAGAGCCATGGTTATAGGGAATTAGGTTATTAGAGAAATAATCTAGTCTATAACCATAGGATTTAACAAGTACTTGCTTCTTTTACTTGCTATACTCTATCTCCCTCCTACTTCTTATCTCTACTTTCATCCCTACAAGAAGGTTGCTCTCCATCACTGGATCCACTCTTAGACTAATAAGGCAAAATCCACAGGTTTAACCTGAACCACCTTGAGATCTCGTCAAAGTTCTAGATTTTAATAACGAACACGTGCAATCTGGAAGGGTGAACGCCTGTATTCTGAGTCTTCTGTCTAGGCTGGCATTGCGCATATATCCCAATCAGACGAGGGACCCGGATGCCTACCTGGGAATTCTTGGGATGAGTGTTCACTTATAGGCTAAAGCATGTCTTCATATGTTATTAGAATTGAGAATCTTTGATAAGTCAACGTTTTCGTTTATTCATTTTAATTAATGAATAAATGATTACACTCCTTATATAATCTCATTGTGTCTATTACAGATCATGCCTCCACGTCGCAGTGCTCGTCTTAACAGTGGTGAAAATCATGATGAAGGAAGTAGCAATCACAACCATAACCACGGTACTAACCACAACAACAACAACAACAATAATGGTGTCGATGCCCAACTGGCTGCAATCATTTCTCAACAAATGGCGCAGCAAATCGCAACTCTGGTTCCCAATTTACTAGCTCAAGTCATCCAGTTGAACGGCAATGGGAACGACAACGGGAATGGAAATGGAAATGGACACCACAACAGGAATGGACTTCCAGCCTGTACCCTTAAGCACTTTAATTCTTGCAATCCCCCAAAATTCAGTGGAGAAGAAGGAGCTTCAGGACTCCTACAATGGTTTGAGGGCATTGAAAATACCTTCATTAACAGTGAATGCCCTGACAACTTTAAGGTCCGTTATGCCATGAGTGTTCTTCATAAACGAGCACTCACTTGGTGGAATGAAGAAAAACGCACTCGCGGAGCCGAAGCTGCACTAGCCTTAACCTGGGATCAAGCTAAAGACATTATGAAGGCAGAGTTCTGTCCTCGTAATGAAATTAAGAAGCTGGAAGATGAATTTCATGATCTTGCTCAAGACAGTGGGGAAAACCTCGCTTACAACACTCGTTTTCACGAACTTAGCTTACTGCTACCCCACAAAGTCACCCCTTTGCCCATTGCGATCGAAAAATACATTGGTGGCTTACCGATGCAGATTCAAGACACAGTGTGGGGAAGGAACCCTGCTACTTTGGAAGAAGCAAAGCGTTTGGCTGCCACCCTAACAGATAACCATGTGAAGGCAGGAACCCTGACTCGTAAAGGGGAAAAGAAAAAGGATACTTCCCAACCTGTCATTGACATCAAAACTGAGGCCTCAACCAACGGGAAGAACAAGGTCAGGAATTTTGCAATAGACACCACTGCCCCACCCACCAAGAAACAATACAATGGGAACCTACCTAAGTGTGACACCTGCCAGTATCACCATCCAACTCAAGTACCCTGTCGACAGTGCACCAATTGTCAGAGGTATGGGCATCTTGCGGAAGCTTGTCGAATCCCTGCTACAAACGCTCTTGATGCTCCAAATAATCCCGCTTGAGACCCTCCAACTACTCAACATCAAACCCTACCATTTGAATAACATCTACTTTCTCTTTAATTTCATGTATTGTCACTTTTGAATCAGATAATAAATTCAAGTATTATCATAACATCTGCGTGCATACTTGTTTGAATATGAATTAATTGCTATATCTACTTGCTTACTTGTACAACAATTAGTTGACTACCAAACAACTTACTTAACGATTGGTAGAGGTCATCATGTCTATCCAACAGTCGGGAGAGGCCCTACCACCTGCTCAACGACTGGTGGGGACTATCAGACCTGCTCAACAATCGGTAAAGTCATAAAAGGGCACAAAACCCTAATGTAAGGTAAATTGGTAATTACGGTCCGGAACGTAATCATGAATTTACAGGTACGTTAAGGTAGTGTGAAATTTTATCAAGGTTTCCGGTAGTTGACCAATTGTAACCCTGGTTTTCTCTTAACTTCGGGACGAAGTTCCTAAAAGTAGGGGAGACTGTAACATCGCCAAAAATTTCAAATTATGAAACGTATATTGTTTACATAACATGCCTAAGTTTTATTTCCCGACCACACAACTTATATATTTATAAACATATATATATAATAATAATAATAATAATACTTCATATTTTATCAAGTATTAAACTACACCCTTAACAAACCACCATTAACCCACTTTGTGCTTTGGAGCCCAGCCCAACAAACCCCAAGTATCCGGCCCATTAACCAAGCCCAAAACCCCCTTTGATTCTGTTTTAAAAAAATAATTATATGCTTTGGCCGGGGTTCGAACCCGCGCCAAAGCCACACACACACACATGCACAACCAACTGGGCTGGACCTTCTATTTGGAAATAACCCGGACACTTGTTATATTTATACACATTTTAAGAACCTTCACAGTTGACAAGGAAAGTCAACTGTGGGTTCGCGTATGGACCAATCCTATGTTTTAACTCATGATTAATCTAAAATTGGTAAATTTGGTTGATTACCGGCCTATTACAACACGATTACACGTCTATTACACGTCAATCGTTGACTAATTATTCAAATTATACGCGTATAGTATTAAACGGGGTCAAACCTTCCAATTAACCCAACCCTTTGATCCACTATATAATCAGACCCTCTGCGAACCTTGTTTACTCGCTCACAACTCTCTCTCAACCTCCAATTCTCTCTGATTCACTCTAATTATTGTTATTGTGTTCATCGTTTGACTTTTGCCTTGACCCGACCATTATCATCAAATCATCACTGTGAGTTCTTGTTTTTCTGTGGGTTTTACTAGTAGGCAATCATATAACATAAACCCTAACTTTAATCGGGTTCATTATGTCTGAATCGTTCAATTGAAATTTCTAGGGTTCGTGATTTTATTTGGGGATAAACTTGATTCGCGTATGTGTATTTAATTATTTTGAAACAAGAAACATCACAACCACCGGCCTAGGCCAAGTGGTTGTGACCATGGTCCTCCACAGTGGTTACCCGGGTTCGAGTCCCGGCTCTTACCGTTTTTGTTCTTTTCTTTTCTTTTCTTTTTTTAAACAAACAATTACATATATATATATATATTAAACCTTTTAATCTTTTAAATTCATTTTAAAATATCAAAACTATTTTATAAATTCTAAAAAAATTACATTTGTTTAATCTGAGATAAAAGTTTTATTTGTAATTTTTATTTTTCAGAAATTCATTTATTTAATATTTATAATAATTAAATCATTTTTATACTATTATATTTATAAAAATTCATTTACATATCAAAACAATTTTATTAATTTCTCCAAAATTTATCCTGACTTTTTATAAAGTCAAACTTTACTGAAATAATTTTTAATTCAGTAAAATCATTTATTTTATATTTTTAATCAATTTTTGTTAGATTTAATCATAATTAAATCATAATAAATCCAATTTTCATCATTTTTGCACCAAAATTTTGAAAATTGGATTTATTATGATTTAATTATGATTAAATCTAACAAAAATTGATTAAAAATATAAAATAAATGATTTTACTGAATTAAAAATTATTTCAGTAAAGTTTGACTTTATAAAAAGTCAGGATAAATTTTGGAGAAATTAATAAAATTGTTTTGATATGTAAATGGATTTTTATAAATATAATAGTATAAAAATGATTTAATTATTATAAATATTAAATAAATGAATTTCTGAAAAATAAAAATTACAAATAAAACTTTTATCTCAGATTAAACAAATGTAATTTTTTTAGAATTTATAAAATAGTTTTGATATTTTAAAATGAATTTAAAAGATTAAAAGGTTTAATATATATATATATATATATATATGTAATTGTTTGTTTAAAAAAAGAAAAGAAAAGAAAAGAACAAAAACGGTAAGAGCCGGGACTCGAACCCGGGTAACCACTGTGGAGGACCATGGTCACAACCACTTGGCCTAGGCCGGTGGTTGTGATGTTTCTTGTTTCAAAATAATTAAATACACATACGCGAATCAAGTTTATCCCCAAATAAAATCACGAACCCTAGAAATTTCAATTGAACGATTCAGACATAATGAACCCGATTAAAGTTAGGGTTTATGTTATATGATTGCCTACTAGTAAAACCCACAGAAAAACAAGAACTCACAGTGATGATTTGATGATAATGGCCGGGTCAAGGCAAAAGTCAAACGATGAACACAATAACAATAATTAGAGTGAATCAGAGAGAATTGGAGGTTGAGAGAGAGTTGTGAGCGAGTAAACAAGGTTCGCAGAGGGTCTGATTATATAGTGGATCAAAGGGTTGGGTTAATTGGAAGGTTTGACCCCGTTTAATACTATACGCGTATAATTTGAATAATTAGTCAACGATTGACGTGTAATAGACGTGTAATCGTGTTGTAATAGGCCGGTAATCAACCAAATTTACCAATTTTAGATTAATCATGAGTTAAAACATAGGATTGATCCATACGCGAACCCACAGTTGACTTTCCTTGTCAACTGTGAAGGTTCTTAAAATGTGTATAAATATAACAAGTGTCCGGGTTATTTCCAAATAGAAGGTCCAGCCCAGTTGGTTGTGCATGTGTGTGTGTGTGGCTTTGGCGCGGGTTCGAACCCCGGCCAAAGCATATAATTATTTTTTTAAAACAGAATCAAAGGGGGTTTTGGGCTTGGTTAATGGGCCGGATACTTGGGGTTTGTTGGGCTGGGCTCCAAAGCACAAAGTGGGTTAATGGTGGTTTGTTAAGGGTGTAGTTTAATACTTGATAAAATATGAAGTATTATTATTATTATTATTATTATATATATATATGTTTATAAATATATAAGTTGTGTGGTCGGGAAATAAAACTTAGGCATGTTATGTAAACAATATACGTTTCATAATTTGAAATTTTTGGCGATGTTACACTAATAAGCTGTGACATCCGTCACTTTTCATATTTATTTTAAACATTCTATGTACGTTAAAACTCCAATTAATGTGACGTTGCATTTTATCATTTCCAAACGTTCAAAAAAAAAAATTCTATGACACATTCGGGTTTACATAATCATACTATATGCTTATAACAACAAAAAAATAGAAGAAAAATTGTCTAAAAATAAAAGGCTTGGGCCGGGATTCGAACCCGAGCCCATAGCCGGTTCACCACACCAAGCAACCCAACCAACTGAGCTACACAATCTGTTTGTCTTAAACCCACGCGTTTTATTATTATATCTTGCTTGAACATAACCAGTTGACCAAGAAAGTCAACTGCACGTCGACTTACCATAATCAACCATTCATACGCGTTTTTGAATCCTGATATGGAATGAGATTGAATGCCTTGACTGATTCGCACCAATTACACGCAGAATCATCATCAAAACTTTCCAATTTTTGGCCAATTGACGCGTCATCATCATCATTGCGAGTCAACCTTACCAAATCGTTACCCCGAGCCTCACACTATAAATTGAACCTCCCAACTCACTCTACACTCGCCGATACCTTCCTCTTTATCTCCAATTTCTGATTCTAATTGCTTCTTAAGCTTCAAAATCGTGCGGGTTGACTTTCTGTTTGACTAAGCCTTATACACGATTACGTCTTTGTAAGTTCACTTTTTTTGTTGGGTTTTGTCCATCGGCCCTTACACAACAATAACCCTATGATCAATTGGGTTATTGTTGTGTAAATCAGTGGATTGCAAAAGCTAGGGCACGAATGAGTTGTTTTGGGGAAGAACACTTCTGCAGAAAAGTGTTTAAAGTTTAAACAGATTGGATATTATCACCAACTGATCTGCAGATCAGTTGGTATGATTCCCTTGTGATAATAAGCGGGCCGGCCACAACCTTGAGTTCGAGCCCCGTATTCAACTTTTTTTTTTTCTAAAACAAATTAACCAGTAAACTCTTATAATTAACTAAATCAGGAATTAACTCGTTCTCAGGGTGTGGCTCAGTTGGTGGCCACACTTGTGATAAGCTCGAACCGGCCAGAGGCCCGGGTTCGACTCCCATAACCAACAACAATTTTTTTACCCTTTTATATATATATATATTTAATATATTAATCTTTTAAAATAGTTTTTAAATACTAAAAGTGGTTTATAAATTCTATAAAAATTACTGTATGATCTCCTAATAGTAAAGTTTATCATACAATTTTTAGTTTTTCAAAAATAATTTATTTAATATATATTATAAATTATTTCTATTTATTTAGAACAGAAATACAATTTTTAATTCAAAAATTCTTTAATTTTAATATTTTTTAGATATTAAAGTTATATTTTGACTAATTGAAATAAATAGATTAAATATTCTATTTTAAAAAAAATAATTTAAAAAAAATTATTTTCATACTTAAAACTTTATATTGTGACCATCTTTAACTTAAAATTTACAAAAAGACTTTTGTTTATTTATTTATTAAATTTCTTATATTTAACAAACAATTTGATTATTAATCAAACAAATACTTATCCCCAATTCGAAACCCTAGAAATACATGTATCCTAGAATTATTTCCCTTACACATTATCAAATTCTTTAGGTTAATCCTTTGGGGTAATCTCAATTCAAATTACGTTGTCCGGTTGAATTTCAAGCTATTACGCGAACAGTGAGTACTTCCTATCCCCTTTTTGCTTTTATTCATTTTGGGGTGTTACATGTACACTATTACAAACTACAAATACATGTTTACATTTTCAGAATACAATTCTAGTACTATGTGCATTTGCTTACAACGTGCTTTATGCTTAGACAATACATGTAGAATACATTTGTACTTAGTGAAATCATTAACATGGTATAAGCCGACCTTAACATTGGATAGCGCTATTGGATTGACAACCCGCCTAGGTTGATTCTCCCCCTTTTTCATCGGAGAATCCGTGGCCATTGTTAAGTTTTTATCCATTTATTGGATAAGTACACCGCCGTTCATTTAGTACATTATACAGTCACAGGATTGATTTCGCTCATTTGTATGATACATAGTTTACATATTTGCACTGTAGCTTGCACTTGAATTGTATATCTTTTTCAACTTACTATATATATTAAAACTAGGAATGCTCACCAACATTTCATATGTTGACCAAACCTATTTTGTACATGTTTCAGGTGCAGTTTGATCTAGTGCTTTAGCATGGGACTTTTAGTGCTTTATTTTAAATCAGTTATTTCAATATTTATGTTTCATTTAGACTTTGTATTTTCCATTTCCATGTAAGACAATTTGGCTTATTCAATAATATTTTACATTTTAGTACCATGTGCTTTTGAACAATCGTCACTACGTGACACCTCGATGATTCTACCATCGGTAGGGGTGCTACATAAGCTAACCTCTCTGATGTTGTTATTTATGTAGTTGAGGGACGATCTTCAAGAATATGTGTGTATATTCTTCAAGAATATGTGTAGTATGTGCTAGTGGATTAGGCTATGAACTTCTCAAAGACCTTGCCCTCTCTGGTTTACCAATTCCTTTTCAGGTATATCCTTCCTTTCATTGCCATTCCCCCAATTGAATCAACTTCTTCTTCTTAAACCAACCAAGCCAAGCCATTTAAAAAATCTAGGCATAATTTATGATGTTCATAGGCTCTTCACATTCTTACATTTAAGAAATTTATTACATTAATGGTTTTTTGATCAATCATATACCATGGGGGTAAGGTTAGAATAAGTTTTTAAGTTGTGAGTATGATGAAGGGATAGGGAGCCTAATCTGAAAGGCGTCCCTATCCCCGTGCAACAGCAACACCACGCCAGAGCATGGCGCGGGAACACACTCGCGCGGGGACAAGCAATCAACATGTCTCGCGCGCCAAGGCATACGGTAAGCAACATACAACACCTGATACGCACGTGCTACTACGCACGGAATCTTCCCTTAGCACCTCTCATACGAAGTACAAAGAACGGCAGAAGGAAGATTCATAAAGATCCATGTCAGAGTACACACCAGCAGGAGAAGGACATGTGGCAGATAGTACAAAAGGTGAACGGCTACACTGTGCATGCAGTCGTGAATAGTGACCAGCAGGCATTACCTCGCCAACTGTCAGACGTCACACCAGACAGCATGGATAGCCTGAACACTGTAGCAAGTACGACGTTACTGTACACCACCAGGAATCCACCACGTGTCCGGCTACAACAACGACCACACCATAGCGTGACGTCATCAACAGTAACCTGCTTCTTCCCGCCATTTTCAGAAGAACCATGGGCTTGGGCCTCAGTTGGGCCCAGACCAATGGTGTCACCTGTGGGCCACTCCATGCAGCCCACTGCGGTGCCTATAAATAGGGTTAGATGCAATCCTTGTAGATTCATTCAGAAATAACCATCACTACTATACTCATTGTAATCCCTCCTGTTATCAATAATATTCCGGTATACTTATTGTTTCTTCATTGGCGCCATCCAACGGTTAGAACAGCTTTTTTCACCCATCTTTTAACCCACCCATGGCTGAACCCAACCCCAACACCTCCGGCATGCACCGAGCTGGAGAAGATGACCTCCAACAGCCGGAGGACCAAACCACACCCAACACCGTCGTCAAACAAACGACTTCACGACTCGACAGGTCAGCCGTTGAGATCCGTAACGTCGAGTCAGACGACGACAGCCAAGATCTCTCTGAGGAGGACCCGGACCAATGGCTCCTCCGTCAGAACGCCAAGAGTGCTGCAATCTACCAACGAAAGCTCCTGTAGCAAGCTAAGCAGAAGGGCAAGACCCTTGCTTTCGACACACCGTCAAAAGCAAGGCACAAAAAGAAAGACACGGCCGATCACGGTGATGGTCGTAGCGGGGAGCTCGGCGGAAACGTCAAAGCTCGGGGCTACGCCAAACCACGTGACGAGCCAGATGGCTATGAATCATCAAGTAGCGACTCAGGCTACAGAGGAAAGAAACACGCTCACGCGTCGCGAGACAGTGAGATGGATGATGACTTGGTCAAACCGTTCCGACCAAAAGCTTTTGCCGAAAAGTCCAAGTTTGTCACCCGCATAGCGGCTGCCAAAATCCCAAGAAAGGCCAAGCTCCCAAGCAGCATCGGTAGATACGATGGCCTGCGTGACCCAGACGACCATGTGCACGACTTCGAGTGCGCAGGTATGTCCGTGGACTGGCCTGTCCAAGTATGGTGCCACCTTTTTGCTCAAACCCTTACGGGTGCCGCCAGGGTATGGTTCGACAACCTCCCGGCGGGAAGCGTAAAAGATTTCGACGACCTCACAGACAAGTTCGGCAGCCACTTCTCGCACTTACGCAAACATAAGAAGGACAAAGCAGACATTCTGCTATGTCGTCGGTACGACCGTGAAACAATTGAGGACTACATTGTTCGGTTTAACAAAGAAGCCTTGCAAATAGGCTGCGGAGAGGAGCTCACGCGGGCTGCGTTCATCCACAATGTGCGCAGTCCAGACCTCATGAAATGCCTGACTGGCAAGGATGGTATCCCAGAGTCTTGGGATGAACTCATCCGCTCAGCAAAAATATATGCTTCCTCCGAAAAATCTTTCAATCAGCAGCATGGCTTCCAACCACAACACCATAATAATAATAATAATAAGCACAAAAACAAGTCCGTTTGGAGCCGCATCACGGGCACCACCGACGAGGGGAAATATTCATCCGCCGGTAATACCCTGCGCCCCAAGAACAACCTGGTGCCGGTCACAGCGGCTTGGCCATTCCAAAAATGGGCCATCGACCTGGTGGGGCCATTCCCGACGGCGCCGGGTAATGTGAAATACTTAATTGTTGCCATCGACTACTTCACTAAATGGGTTGAAGCCAAGCCTCTAGCCAAGATCGACGGCGCGCACGTAAAAAAGTTTCTCTGGGAGTTCATCATTTGTCGGTTCGGCTTACCGATGCAACTGGTCAGCGACAACGGAACACAATTTGAAGACCAATCCCTTCAGCAATGGTTGGCTCAGATGGGGGTCAAACAAATATTCACATCCGTTGCACACCCGCAAGGCAACGGTCAAGTAGAAAGGGCCAACCGCACAATTGTAGAAGGCATCAAGACAAGGCTGGGAACAAAAAGAACATGGTGGGTAGACGAACTTCCACACGTTTTGTGGGCCTACGGCACCCTCACAAAAACAAGTACCGGAGAAACACCGTTCAGCCTAACATACGGTTCCGAAGCAGTAATTCCCGCAGAAATAACTTGCCCCACAGCAAGGGTATTGATGGCCGACACAACCGATAATGATAAAGAGCTCCGCATAAACCTCGATCTACTAGAAGAGCGCCATGACCTCGCGGCAATAAAGGAAGACAGCTACAAAACTCAACTGGAACAATATTATAACAAGCGCGTCAAAGAACAAACCTTCAAGATTGGGGATTACGTCTTCCGCAACAACGAAGCTTCCAGTGCTGAAAAGCCGGGGAAACTTGCCCCAACTTGGGAAGGTCCTTACAAGATACAAGAAGTGTTAGGCAAAGGCGCCTACGCACTAGAAAGGTTAGATGGCACTCCCATTCCGCGATCATGGAACGGCGCACAGCTGCGGCGTTGTTATTTGTAATCATGTAACATGGCTACACATGCCACACTATCAATGAAAACGTTTCCTATATCTGTGTTTCTACTTGTATTTTCCGCGCCAAAGTCTTCAAGACTTGGGCAAAATCACGTCGGACCAAGGCCGCTAGCTAATAAAGCAAGGTGTGCCTTCAAGACGCGCCACGTGCACGTCGGGCTTACACTCCTTACACAGCGCATGGTCTTCAAGACGGATTTACTTGCCGGACCTACAACCCCGCATAACAACGCCACGCGCATAAACTCTTGTCTTCTAGAGTCGTTGCAACTCGGACAAGAGAACAACGCGCAGGGCGAAACGCGGTAAAAGGTCTTCTAGGCAAGGCTATCACGCGCCTAAGTCGGACTCAATGGCACAAGTCGACCTCCGCTACGGTCTTCAAGGCAAAAAAGTGCTAACACTTAAACGCCGGACTGTCTAGCCGAGCGCGCGTCTTAACTCCTACTTACACACCGGGTGACGACTTGGTTAAATAAGTAAGTTAAGAACGAGACAACACGATATAACAAACTTAAAATTTCATTAAAGGAAGGGACTTAAAAACCCTTTCGTATTTACATTAACGATTACAAAAAACAAAGACAACGCCTACCCACTACTCGCCCCGGAGGTTTCTCCGCCAGAAGCCCTTGCCAACTCATCAGATTTGTCAATGAAATATTTCAAGGCGGCAAGAGGATCCGCGTTGTTGTTACAGTCGGCAATAACTTGAAGGATAGGAAAATCGATCTCTTCAAACTTGGCTAGCTCCGCCTCATACTCCTCCTTCAGCGGCTTGCCATAATGCTCAGCATCCTCAAGCCGCCCATCACCTTAGGCACTCAAGAAACCATCCCCATAGCCCTCGCCATATCCGAAAGCTTGGGCTGCGGCAGCAATGGAGGCAACCTGATCGCCCAACTTGGGCTCCTGCCAAAACCTCTTGAAGACCTACAAAGAAAACAAAGTTAGCATGCTGGCTGGAAAGACAACTATCAAAAACAAGGAAAGCGCGAGAACTCACCCCATTCATTCTATCTGTCATCAACCAGTTGATGGAATTCTGCATCTGGGTTTGGGCGGAGACCGCCTCCTCCAATAGGACCTTGGCCGCCTCACACTCCTTGACAGCCTCGAGGCGAGCTTGGTCAGAAGAGTCCAGATCCCTCTCCAGATCCTCCTTTGCGCTAAGGATCCGAACCTTCTCCTGCTCCAAGAAAGAGACATGCTCTGTGGCTGCAACAAGGGCCAAGTCCTTAGACTCCAGCTCCTTACGCATATTTAGCGGTCCTCTCAGTAAGAGCCTTACTCTTCTCCTCCAGCTTGCGGACCGCCGTCCGCCTCTCCTCCTGCACCTCGGCCAGAGTGTCCTTAACCTTCATTGTTTCAAGGTTGGCCTTCTTCCAGGACTCTGCCTAACGGCGCTTTGCAGCAACAGCCTCCTCCTCAAGCTTGGAGACTTTTGCCTCCGCATCATGAGCACGACGGCGGTACTTGGCAATTTCTGCCTTGAAGCCAGCCTCCTTCTCGGCGAGGTCTGCCTTCTCCGCCTCTACCCTCTCCATATCTCGCCGCAACTCCGAGTCACGGCGCCGCAGCGAGTCCATCATCGACAGTTGAGTCGCCTGATTAACGCACAAGGCGGCAATAAGGTCCTGACGACTCAACATGTCTTGGTGAGTGCGCTCGTAGGGAGGCACCACCTCGCTGACAAACTCCTCAGCAGCCAGGGAGTTAGAGAACAATGTATTCTCCCTGATTGCCCAGCGAGGGCGCCAAATGGCGTCACCACCAGACCAACAGGAGCCATCATAAGCTCCTGATGCTTCCCCAACCCTTGAAGACTCGCGCCTATCCTGGCGCGAGCCACCAGCCACAGAAGCGCCCTGCTCAAACAGGGCCCTCTCAAAACCATCTCCCTCAAGGGCCACCTCCCGGCCCTCAGCATCAGCGCGCTCCTTCGCCTCGCGCTCCTTCGCCTCGCGCTCCTTGGCCAACCTGGCTCGCTCCTCCAAGAATTGCTGTTCTTGGAGGCGAAGGCAATCAGCTTCCGCCTTCTTCTCTGCCTCAGCCTTTCGTTTGGCTTCATTGGCAGCAGCTGTATTAGCGGCCTCAGCCTTTAACAAGGCTTCATCAGCCTCCGCCCGCTTCCTTGCAGCAGCGGCGGCCCGTTCGGCCTCAGCCTTTTCCAAGGCTTCATCGGCTTCCGCCTGTTTACGAGCAACCTCCTGCTCTTGCCATAGCCTCTCCTCCTCCATACGAGCTGCCTCCGCGGATGGAGACACAGGAGGAGGAGTGGGAGTAATCTTGGGCGACACTGTCGAAGCAAAACAAAATATTAAGAGAAGAATTCAAAGTTAAAAATTCAAGAAGACAATGAACATTGCTTACCAGGCGCTTTCTTCTTTATTAGCTTCTGGAACAGCGGCCGCCTAGTCGGGGCAACGCGAATCCCTACAGAGAAAACAGGGGCGCTCCCTCTTTGCTCCCCGGCAAAGCTGACCTTCTGAGTGCCAGCAACCTCAGTAGCAGCCTCAGAAGCCGCCACTGATTCTGGCATTTGAGCGGCAGCCCCACTCTCGCCCCCACCAGCCGGGGCAGCAGACACATCCTCCGCAGCAGCAGCACTGCTGGTCGCAGCGCTATCAACACGTGCCCTCTTCCTCTTCTCTAGCTGAGAGGACTCAGCTTCCTCTTCATCTTCTGAGGGTGGGCCATCCTTTCGCCTTCGACGCCCTTTAACAACCTCTCCTGCTGAAACGGAAGAACCCGAGTCAGAAAGAGCAACCTTTGCTCAATATCCATGCCTCCGCGGCGTGTGTTTTTAACGTCCATGCCCCGCGGACGAGCTCACCGGCGGAACAATCCCTACTGAAAACTCAGTAGAATCATCTCCAAATATGCTAGGGCCGAAGGGATCTGAAGACTCACCGGTTGTATAATAAGGCTTGGGCGCGGCGGTGAGATCAGGGTAGTAGAAGCGGTCAGCAAATTCATCTATGCAAGAGGTCTGACCCTCCGCCAAAGGCCTTCACTTGATACCCTTCTCCTGGCGGGCAGCATAAAATTGGAACTTGTCCACACCTACAAAAATACACAATAAGAGAAAAGGCGCAGACAAAAAAAAATAAAAAAAAATAATAATAATGATAATAAAGAAACGTACCCTCCTCCGCAATATAAGGCTCTTTACCCGCCCGGATGCCATGGCGGCTCATCCCAAGAAGGAAAAAGATGCCTTCTGTCAAATTATGGAACTCCAGCTTGGTGGCATTAGAGGTGAGGGTAAGGAACCAAGCCTGCTTCTTGAAGTCCTTGGGCACAGGCATGTCCGCCACACGCTGCCCATCCCCTATAACCTTCCAGGGGAGACTGATGGGGATCACACCCCTCTTCACAAAGAAAAACTTCTCCTTCGCCCAATGCAAGGACTTAGGAGTGTGAGTAGCCATAGGCGGCACCTTTGGGCGTGGCTTAAACGAGAACCACATCTCGTCTCGCGCCATGAAATAGAAGACACTGAACCGCTCAACGGTTGGCTCAATGTCCAGAGCGCGGCAAGAAGCCTCAAAATGAACTAACCTCAGAAGCCCGAAGGCGGTTAGTTGTGTAGGCCCAACGCCATAGGCCACCATAGTGTCAACCTGAAAGCGCGTACAGGGCAGACGGAACCCACACTTAGTAAAGTGGGCCTCGTACAGCGCCAACTGACCACTACCGGCAGAAAGGACGGTGCTGGTCGGAGACGGAAGAGTGGGCTCCCATTCCGGCAAGATCCCATACATGATGCAGAACCGGTTGAAGGCCTCCTGACTCCAAACACAGTAGGTGTTGGACATCAGTTTCCTCTCCTTTATCTTGCCATGCTCGACAAGAGCCTCTTCCTCCACCACCTCCTCCACAGCCGGCTCCATCACAACATCCTCGGTGGATAGTGGTGGACTCACCGGAACTTCAGACATGATAACAAGAAATTCAAGAAATCTGGGAAAACCACCGGAAAATATGAAGATCCACCGGAATCTTCAACAGAAGTTCAACGGAAAATGGATTTCAAAAAATGCACAAACGAACAGAAAGGAACGAAAAGGAAGCAAGAAGCAAAGACACTTGAAGTTTCAACAATAAATCTTCAAGACCAGGAAAGTCTTTGAAGATTGAACGGAAACTTCAACGGAAGTTGGCCGGAAGTTTGAGAGGAAAGTGAAAGCAAGGAAAAGAAGAAGAAAAAGCAATTTTGAGAGAATAACCGTTCAAATGAACCACGATGAGGTTTATATACTCATCGCATTAATGACAGAGGGACCCACCAGGGAGGCGCTAACCGTCACACCTTTTCAAATTCCAGGCATCAGATGACGACACGTGTCAATAACACAAACGAGCGGCTCAGATGGTAGTGTGTGACAGTTGCGTGCCACACACACGTCGGATGATCGACACGTGTCGAAAGATCTCACGATCTCAATAAAGTGAGCGCGTGATAACCCACGCGCCTGACAGAAAGCACGTGCCCACTGACACGTGGCACAATCTTAACCACGAAGACAAAGCGTCAGACGCGTGGCGTCCCACGCTCCTGACACAGACGAGAAGTTGGTAACTGCAACCACGACGTGACGTGCCTCAGTCTGCACAACCAGACAGTCACTGAACACGTCAGCAACCATTAAACTTCCATCAGAAGTAACTGATCATTCGAATTCCAGGCGCATTCGCTCCAGCTCATGAGAGACAAATTGAATGCCAATGATTTAGAATTTATCACCAACTCAAGACCCGCATTAAATCACTCCAACAACATTTAATTCATTGGCGTAAACTTGACGTAAGTTTGCAAAAGACGTTCCCCGCCCAACGCCTGCAAGGGCAAGGCGGAGTACGTCCTTCATGGCGTAAACTTGACGTAAGTTTGCAAAAGACGTTCCCCGCTCAACGCCTGCAAAGGTAAGGCGGAGCACGCCCTTCTCGGCGCAACTTTGACGTAAAACTGGAAAAGACGTTCCCCGCTGAACTTTTCAAGAATCCGCGTAAGAACACGTCCAAGAGCTACAACACAAGCAAATGAGCTTTCATCCGCGACTAACATATTTTGAGTCTAGCACTCCACCTCCTCATCAGCGAGCAGGAGAAGTCCTAGACTAGGGGGACTTGAAGGGATAGGGAGCCTAATCTGAAAGGTGTCCCTATCCCCGTGCAACAGCAACACCACGCCAGAGCATGGCGCGGGAACACACTCGCGCGGGGACAAGCAATCAACATGTCTCGCGCGCCAAGGCATACGGTAAGCAACATACAACACCTGATACGCGCGTGCTACTACGCGCGGAATCTTCCCTTGGCACCTCTCATACGAAGTACAAAGAACGGCAGAAGGAAGATTCATAAAGATCCATGTCAGAGTACACACCAGCAGGAGAAGGACATGTGGCAGATAGTACAAAAGGTGAACGGCTACACTGTGCATGCAGTCGTGAATAGTGACCAACAGGCATTACCTCGCCAACTGTCAGACGTCACACCAGACAGCATGGATAGCCTGAACACTGTAGCAAGTACGACGTTACTGTACACCACCAGGAATCCACCACGTGTCCGGCTACAACAACGACCACACCATAGCGTGACGTCATCAACAGTAACCTGCTTCTTCCCGCCATTTTCAGAAGAACCATGGGCTTGGGCCTCAGTTGGGCCCAGACCAATGGTGTCACCTGTGGGCCACTCCATGCAGCCCACTGCGGTGCCTATAAATAGGGTTAGATGCAATCCTTGTAGATTCATTTAGAAATAACCATCACTACTATACTCATTGTAATCCCTCCTGTTATCAATAATATTCCGGTGTACTTACAGTGGACGTAGGTCATTAACGACCGAACCACTTAACTCTTGTGTTCTCACACACTTCACATACACACTCACTTGCATTAGTATTCACACGGGTTACCGTCACGGTTTGGGTAAAGGATTAATCTGACAGTGACGTAAGTATTAACCCTCCGGTGATTAGTCTTAATCTCCGGTATACTTATTGTTTCTTCATATGAGGTTATGATAAAATTACAATTTTAACTTTCTAAGTGTCTTAATTGTCACAATTATGCCCAAAATACCCTTAAATTTCTTGCTTAAGTATGTTGTACATTTTGCTTCTTAAGTTGTACGGAAATGTAAATGACAATCTTGACCATCACTCCTCCTTAATAAGATAATATAGATATATATTCCTTGGGTACAAATCTTATCATGGACTTTCAGAAAGCAACACACAATATCGAGTCGACCATAGTTAATCTGAATGCAAAGCCCTTGTAGACACATCAACAAAACTTGGCTGGCTTCTTCTTCATGAATTGGGAGTTCTACATGGTGTGACAATCTTGGATTAACATATCTTTCAACTAAATTTTCAATGAGCATAACTAACATCTAAAGGTTAACTTTCATTTTATCCGGGAAATTAGCTCACAAGCAAGGCCGGCCATGAGGGGATGCGGGGAGGACACCCGACCCGGGCCCAGTTTTTAAAGAGGTACTTTGAGCGGCAACGAGTGTTTTCTTTCTGCAAGTATTTTCTTTCTGTTTTCAACCCAAAAAAAGATCTCATCTTGAACATCACTAGTTATAAACGCAAGAAGGTGAAGAGTAGATAAGGAAGAAGATGAGTCATACATGAAAAACTAGATTGGAAGGATACGACATAATTAAAAAAAAAAGTTAAAGTGTGTTACTTGAGATTTGTGTTGTGGTACAGTAATTGTGCAGCATTTGCAGTAAATTTTAATATATAGTAGTACTACAAAACAATAATTGTCTCATGCTTTTACACATGATGCAATTCAAATTCACTTTATTCACCTCTTCGTGCCATGCGAAGAGGTATCTTAAAATCCAAGTGACGCACAAGTGAGCTGTTTTCACATAAAGTTTATTAGGCCACCTCTGCAGCCTCACCTCCGGCCACGGTCCACCACACACCACTCCACCACAACACAACACACCACTCCACTCCACCACAACACAACACAATACACCACTTCACGGTCTCAGGTCTCCACAAATTGATTGAAATACGTTAAAAAAAATTGAGCGTTACCCCTAAAATTTTTGTCTAGATTCGCCACTGCACCCAATCCGACTCATATAATCATTGTATTAGTTGTAAGAGTTAAAAAACAAAATAACATGAAAACGTTGTGGAGTAAAATTTGTTCTGATGCGTTACTCAACCCTCCCAACCTCACAACCTTTGAAATAATATACTTAAAAGTTATACCACATGCAATGGAAAATGTAACGAAATTCAAACTTTATATGGATTTTCCCTACACCTTGCGTCTCTACTTGACTCTCTAGTCTCTAGAAGACAACATATGTATTATTTTGGGGTCCAGCAATATAAGATCAATCTTTAGTGCTGCATTTTTTCTAACCTATACCATGTAGCTAGCTACAGATTTTATAACTTTTTCAAGCTACAATTACGAAATAGCCCTTGTTCATCATTTGAAATTATGGTGCTATTAGCTTTAGTCAACAGAATTCCATCATATTATCACTACCAAAGGTTATTTTAGTAGAGTTAATTAATTGTCCAACATGCAAAGGAAGTTGTTAATTTGCTCTCATACAAAGATCTTTTATGCATACTTTCCTACCATCAAAATTCAAAATAAATTTGTAGGAACCAAAATTTATTTTAGTATTTTATTCCTATTTTTCTAGCCAAAAATTAACATTTTCCAAGTCACTACAAATTTTAATAAAGATAGTTCAAGAGGATACACTGGCCAAGTGATCTTCTTTGTCAAGCCAATTACCGATAGGCAAATCAGTTATCGTGGTGGTAACCTTAACAGTATAGATGACGTAGATGTGGTGGATTAATCAAAAACTAAGTAAAAACGACTCCTTAGCTACAAGACTGCAATAGGGTAGGGGTTGTCAAACCACGAGCAGTATGTAAAAAGTGTCAATAGTAATGTAGCAATTAAAACTATTCAATTAAAGATAATGTTTACGCAGTAGAATGTTGCTTATTAAAATAATTTAAAGAGAAAACAATACTAAAAAATTGATTAGCTTTTACACAAAACTCTATTGATCAAGTGGATACCGTACACATAGTATTGAAAAGTTAGTAAAAGTGGCTATCAAAGACATGTTCTTAATTTTAATACCAACCAGTACAATCTGATTACCCAATTATAAGTGCAAAATATTCTACTTTGTGTCACCCCAAATTGTCACTATAGAAAAAAAATCAATAGCAATTCGCAAAGATAAAATACTTCAAACACAAATAATTCCTATACATTAACCAACACATCAAATTGTTCAACTATATCAAGAGTAAAATAGATCCAAACATATAATCAAACCAAGTTCTAAGTTTTGAACCAACAAACCATTCACCCAAAGGACGTTACGAGAAGATTAGCCGCACATCTTCACAAACATGCGTGTGACCATAAAAATGTTGTATGCGAATCCCTCACCGAAGCTGCGTACCTACGCCCGTCAGCAGTCAGAAAACTATGCGAGCCCTCTCTTTGTTGCCCTCATTCGCCTTTTATTCCACTTTGCCCCCCCCCCCCCCCCCTTTTTTTTGAGTCAACAAGTGGCCAACTTATCTATGACCTCTTGGTTTATTGGTATGATGTTCCCATTACAAATGTAAAGTTGTGGATCTAAATCCTTACAAATACAAGATAAGGTGAAATAAAGGTGTAATAAAAATTTGTCGTTAAAAAAAACAGGTGGCCAACTTAAATACTTAATTCTTTTATTTTTCTCTTTTCACGTGAGCAGGCCAATGAAATATTAGAACCCAATCAACTTTAAATGTCTAGCCAAACTAATAGTTCATTAATTGCAATCCACTAAAATTCTTTAGCCTACGTGTGACCTGCATAAATGTCTTGCGTCTTTCAAATTAAAATGATCATAAAACAAAAATTCAGTCCATTGTTGCATTATATATATATTTTTTTTGAATTTGACTTTCATTTAAAACCAGGGTTGCGCCCACAAAACGAGGACCACCAGCCCGTCACTATAACATATACAAAGGGTACTTACACTATTCCTCCCAAATGAGATCTCTAAACTTAGACTTATTTTTCAACCACAAAAACGATAAAGACTTTATACTACCTACCACCATAGGAATTTTAGCTTCAACTCCTTTAAAAGTCTTCTCGTTTTTAGCTCTACAAAGCGACCAAAGGGTCTCACCACAATGCCATGCACTACTCTCTTACCCCATTTTCCACCTCTCGCTTTTTTTTTTATAGAACATAAGACAATCTCTAGTATGAAAAGCAAAAACCGGATCAATCCCACACCACTTCCCAATAGCGATCCATACCACAAAAGAAAAACCACACGCCGTAAAGATGTGAACCGATGTCTCAAGATCCACTTCGCACAACCTGCACTCCTTATTATCAATTTCTATCCGTCTTTTACCCAAGGCGTCCACCGTAGGAATCCTCTCCATCTCCGCTCGCCAAGCCAAAATATTACATTTTTGAGGGACCCAACCAACCCATTTGAACTTGAATCTACTACTCGACGGCCGGCTATCCAAAATCACCTCCTTAACTTTCGCAACAGAGAAGTTTGAAGAGCCATTCCATTCCCAAATATCATTGGTTGCAATTAGTTGGGCCAGGCCCAAAGCATCCGATAATGAACACCATTCTTGGGCCTCCAAAAGATCAAAGGGCCGGGAATAATCCATTGGAGTCCATCCTCCATTTTGCCAGCATTCGCAGATTTTAACATGTTTATTCCCAGCTTTAGAAAACAGACGAGGGAACTTCAAAATCAACGGATCATCCAGTAACCATGCGTCCAACCAAAATCGAATGGACTTCCCATTACCTAATCGGCCTTTAAAATAATCGACAAACAAACGACCTCCACATTAATTATGTCTAGGCAAGTCACTAATTATGTTAAATTAGGAATTCTATATCGAGAGCAGCATATGTTAAAACCATTCATTTAAAAAAAAAGTCACACCTTCAAGACCGCTGCCTCAATCACGCCCTGCAATGGTTGTTTCTAGTTGTGCTCCTCATCTAAACATACATCTTTTTAATATACATTTCCATTCTTATTCACGTTAGTAAAATTATTGTTTTCTCATATTATAGTACATTAATTTCTATGTTACATCATAACATTTATTACTTCATATTAAATTTATCTATACGGGATATAATCGATTTATTATAATATATACTAGCTGATTACCTCGGGAGGGTCCCGGGGTTGAAAAATCTAATTTTACGTGATAACCTATTGCAAATGGCTTAAGTTAACTAACCATAAAATCTCTCAATCATTACATTTTCATAGTATTCTAATAAGTAATAACTCATATTCTCTAATCTAAAACCTAATCAGTAATCATCTAAATAATCACTTATGCAAGCTATAACTATTCAAAAACTCATTACATCTCTCTAATTTCTCACATTCTAATGGCTCTTATAATTCCTAACCTAATCAACTAAACAAACACTTAAGTTTGAAGTTGTAACCATTGCATCTCATTATGCCACGTGGCATAATCAAGAGATGGTTGATGCCACCATTGAACGCCACGTCAGCAACTATCAATTCTTCCTGTGAGCGTTCCGGGGTTGAAAAATATAACCATTCTAATAATACTAATACTAATAGTAATAATTATTACTCTTGTAATTAAATAAATAAAAAAATAACCTTGCTATAAGGTGACACCATGTGTTGCAGTGTTGCGCGATTCTTTGTCTTAACTTCTCTTGATGAAGTACACCTAGTAAAATTCCAATGATAGCATGGCGATTTGGCTGATTTTCAACATCATAGATAAGAACCTGGTTTAAAAGAAAAAACATGATTAATGAATAACATGAACACTTTGTGTGTTTTTTTCTTATATGAACGAAACCCCACAAAAAATAGTCGATTTTTTCTCCGTTTTTTATATAGCACTATGGTACTGTACTACTCGTTGGAAAGATAATAAAACACTCGTTAATTTGGTGTAATTTTTTTCTTTAAAAAATCCCGTATATAAAAGATATAAACGTTTAAAAATTATGAGAAGAAACATGAGAGATAAAATTTTAAATTTTTTTTTTCTAAAATAACTCAATTTAATTTTAGTAATTGAGAATTTAGGGTTTTATGTTTATCATTTTTTAATTAAAAAGGGAAATAATTCAAAAACACTAAAATTTTCAATTATGATGCCACGTGGCACTCTCAAAGGGAGGTTGAGGCCTATATTGCATGCCACGTCAACATATACGTTTTCTTTTATATATATATATATATATAGGATTAGGTTCTATTGAAAACCAACCCTTCATAAAAGAACTAGAAAACTCACCTAACCCAATAGGATGATGCCATGTGTCATGGTTTTGTCTTTATTAATCAAGGGCATTATTGTAAATGGATACTAAATATTAATAAAAAAAATAACCAACCCCACCCCACCCCATACCCACCCCTACCCTATCTCTCTCTCTCTCTCTCTTCTTTCTCCTGAGTATAATAACCCACTTTCTCTCTCTCTTTTCAAAATTACAACACATCTCTTTCTCTCTCTTCTTTCTATCTCTATCTCATATCCTCCTGGAAGAATAATAATAATAATAATATGTTAGGGGAATGCACAAATCCAGATCTTGGCTTTTATAATAATAATAATAATAATAATAATAATAATAATAATAATAATAATAATATTAATCAACAAATCAAGAAAATTAAGAAACAGGGGACGGTGGTTGGAGTGGATCCACATCCAGATCTGTAAGTTTGATTTTTTGAATATTATAGTGGTAGTTTTGGATTTTTGGGGGTTTTTGAGGTGGTGGTTATGGTTTATGGTGATGGTAGTGGGTGACGGTGGTGAGGAAGGCGGTGGTTATGGTGGTGGTTCTGGGTTTTGGGGGTTTTCGAGGTGGTGGTTATGGTGATGGTAGTAGGTGACGGTGGTGAGGAAGACGGTGGTTATGGTGGTGGTTCTGGGTTTAGGGGGTTTTCGAGGTGGTGGTTATGGTGATGGTAGTAGGTGACGGTGGTGAGGAAGGCAGTGGTTATGGTGGTGGTTCTGGGGTTTAGGGGGTTTTCGATGTGGTGGTTATGGTGATGGTATTAGGTGACAGTGGTGAGGAAGGGCTTTGGAGGTTTTCGAGGTGGTGGTTATGGCGGGGTGAAGGAGACAATGGCCAGGGTGAAGGAGACGTCGGTGATGGTGGGTTTTACACCAATGTAAACCTGAACAAAGCTACTCATAGGTTTGTTTTCCTTAAATCTCACAAAACCATTATTATTATTATTATTATTATTATTATTATTATTATTATTATTATTATTAGTTATAAATCTCACAAAACCATTGTACAAAAATTGTGATTTTGAAGAAAAAAAGAGAGTAATTTTATGTTGAGCCTGAGATAACAGATTGGGTGTAGTTGTCGTTTAGGTTAGGGGAGGGGGTAATTGAATTGAAAGAAAATGGTGGGTGTTTTTGTAGTTTTGGTTTGTTACACTCATGTTTTTTCTGTAGAAGTTTGTGGTATATATGTTGTTTTTGGGGTTTTTTTACACTAGCGTAATACAATGTATAGATGTTGTTTTCTTGGTGGGCATTTACACTAGTGAAAAATCTTAATTTTTTGGTGCAAACTGTGTTTTTACCAAAAATAATTTTTTTTTTTTTTTTTTTTTTTTGCAATTTTATGACTACCCAACTCAAGATTGGATCTGGGTATTTGATTAAAATGTTCATATTGATGTTGTTTTTGATGTTTAAATATTAATGTTAATTTGAAGTAAGCCTAATTACATGTTAGGTATAAGGTATATGTGCAAGCTTTTGATGTGTGTACAATGACTATTACATTAAACTGTTTTTACACTGGTGTAGATTACATTAGATTTTTACATTGATTATCATATCACCATTGTTAAACTTCGTGCCATTAAACTGTTCTTACACTGATGTAAAATGTTTTTTGCCCCCACTTAATTGTAATTTTTTATACAATATTTTTCATAGGTGTAAATTAGATTTTACATATATGTTTTTAGATATTTTCGTGCAGTTGAACGACGAGTATGCAAAGATACTGTTGTTGGGGGACGATCCACCTTCTAGGGTAGTGCATGATGTGTACAGCGGTGTTCGCGCACGTCCAGCTGGTTATAACGCAGGTACGAAATAAACGGTTTTTGTTTTTGGTCGCATTTTTAAAGATAACTATTTTACACTAATGTCTCCATACAAAAACCCCCAGATGGGAAGGTTGTTGCGTTGGAGGGCATGGGCACAAACACCAGTGACGATACGTCCGATATGGGGGAGGAGGGCAGCTGGCTGTTCACGAAGTTTGCGCCTACAGGTGGGCAATGTTATGTTGGCGATGCGACGGCGGACTTGAGCATTGGGGTTGAAAAGGCTACCGTCGCCAGTGACCTACCGGTGCGCAGTGTGGTGTTGGCAATTGGGGCTGCTAATGCGCCTACAGGTGCGCAAGGTGGTGTTGGCAAATGCGCAACGAGAGAGGGGTCGCGTCGTGCTAGCAAGGTGGGTACAGTTGTTTTTTTACACTGATGTAAATATGTTTGCCATGTTGTAATTGTAATTTTTATACACTAATGTAAATAAATTATGTCCTTTGTATTTTTATTTAACCTCAAAATTATAAATATAATTAGGTGTTTTACACTGGTGTAAATAACATTTACACAGATTGATTCGAATAATCTGTTTATAAAAAATGAATTAAACAATAAAAAAATAAAAATAAAATAAAAGCAAAAAGTTCTGAAAATGTTTTGGGTTTTGTGGGAGGAGAGAGAAAGATGAATTGATTTGGGAGAATGTGTCAGGTGGTGGGGCCAAGTGGGGAAGGAAAAAGGAGGAGAGAGGGAGTGGTATTTTTACCATTATACCCTCTCTACTTATTTTATTATTATTATTAACCAACAATTTGACAAGTGGGTACAAAAAGACAAAAAAATCATGTGGCATAATATTAGCCATTGGATCACCTAAGATCAATGGCTATAAATGGTTTCCGGTGTTCTTTCACGAAAAGTGTGTTTTCATTTTACCCTTTTATATATATATATATATATATATATATATATATATATATATATATATATATATATATATATATAGGGGAAAGTTATTTTGAGAACACCTGTATTTCGTGCGAACCGTGAGAACGGCATCTAAAACCATTCAAATTCAAAATTTCTTTTTACACTTGTCTTTATTACTAAAATACAATCCCCAAAACACAATTTACGCGTAAAAATTCAAACGTATACGAAAATAATTTGTTTTTACACATGTGTAAATTTGCTGTTTATACATGTGTAAACTGTTTCATTTACACATGTGTAAAAAGTTAATTTGAAAGTGTTTTTGCAAGAAAAGATGGATTATTTGAAAAGAAAATTCATTTATTAATGTTGTATTTTGATTATAATGGGATTTGTATTAAAAAAAATTGATTTTGATTGACTTTTGTACTTGTTCTCACGGTTCTCACAATATTTAGCGTTCTCAAGATAACCCTCCCCTATATATATATATATATATATATATATATATATATATATATATATATATATATATATATAGATTCGATTATGGAGAATAAATGTAAATTATGGAAGGTGACTCAGCACGTGTCGTAGGCATTTTTATGAATTTGCATTGCAAATACTCTTAGTCAGGGCCGTCTTCGAAAACTGTAAAAAAAATTTAGGCCTGGGGCCACAACAATTAAACCGGGCCCATATAATTTAAACCCAATCATGATATATAAAATCTACTATAAAAAACAGGGTCCACGGCTGGAAGTCTAGAGTGTTCGGCGTCGGTTGTATAAACGGTAAACCCTTTGGGCTTCTAAACCCTAGTTTTGGGTTGGGTTTGCTTTGATAGGTATAAAAATTTAATAATTATGGGCCTTATTAGTTGGGTAAATGTTAAAAAAATGATCACAATAGTCCACAACCCATAAATATATATATAAAAACTTTTTAAAAAAAAACTTTGGGCCCTCGGGATTTTCGGGCCTGGGGCCGTCGCCCACGCCGCCCCTATTAAGGGCCGGCCATGCTCTTAGTCTTAGACTATGTGTTGCGGTTAGAGGTGAGCCACAACTTATTCGAATTGTATTGTGCCATGTAGGCGACCATGTGACACTGGCTTGCGACGGCGGGCTGGTAGCTTGATCCCGTTGTGGGTCAAGGTGAGCGAGTATTTTTTTTTTTACCAAATAAATAATATCAAACATAAATATTTTACCAAACATTTTTTTAAAACATAACATTAAATAAAAAAAAGAAATACATTGCAATAAAAAAAGTTACACTAAAAAAACCACTACATTTAAAAAAAAAAAAAAAAAAAAAAAAAAAAAAAAAAAAAAAAAACCTAACGTAGGGTTGAGCCCGAGCGTAACATTTGCCACGCCGAAACATGGTGAAAGTCATGCCCAAGCTCCGAAAGGTACTCCATGTGCGTAAAGGCTAGTGGTACGTCTTCTTTTTCCCTAGGAAGATCTTTCTTGACCTTTTTGTACGCGATTTTGAAGTTTTTACCCTTCGACTTCAAATCCACGTACTTGTGAGAGATGGAGTCACAAGTACGTTTGGTACTCCCGACAACGGTACCAAACTCCTCTAGGACCTTTCCCCACCGCGGTCCGCTGCGCGATCCCTGGCTTGTTGAGGCGCCATCAACATGCACTTGGTTATAGGCGATTACTAACGCTAGTTCTTCCTTCTCGGTCTATTGCACCATGATTGACGGTTAATTTTGAAGATGACGATGAAGGGTTGTAGAATTGTGGGTGAAGAATATGGTGAAGGTGTGGTGAAGAAGATGAAATATGGTGAATTGTGGGTGAATAAATATATAATAGTGTTGTAATAGATGAAATTTGGTAAAAATGTTATTTTTTTTTTTTTAAATTCAAACGGTTACATTCCTGCTAGCGGACACGACAGTGGTCGCGTCTAGTCGCTCGCGTCAGCCATCATGAGGGGTGTTACCGTGTTCGCGAGCCACATGAATCAAGTTGTGGTTCGCGAGCCACAACACATAGTCTTATATCAAACGTTGTGGTCTTCCTCTAGTAAGATGTTTGGAATCTAAGCTTAAAAGGTTACATGTTAGATTTATGTGGTTTTTATTCATAATATGTTTTGACAAATTACAAAGTATATTTATGTACTTACCTCAAAGAATAAAAATAGAGCACAAGTGCACAACCTCCCCTGCCCGCCTCCACACTTTTATGCTGACGACTAGAACCGCCCCCTCTCCTTCGTCCTTCTCGTCGTTGGGTATCATGATTAAAATAAGAATCGGCCATGAGTGGGCGCTCCCTGCTTGACTATAAAATCCAATTAACTTATGGGGTGGAATTGTTAGCTACCAGCTTTTTTCAAAAATAAGATTTACAGTCGACGAAATTAAAATCTATTTTTATGTAACAAGACATCATACATCACTCAATGATGTTAAGGGGCTGTTTGGTAGTCTCTTAATCAGTCTTTTAACCATTCAGGTCTGAATCATTAAGCTAATAAGGGATGCTGAATGATTCAGCTCTTAACCGTTTAGAGCCTCTTAACCATTCAGATCATCTTAATAATTCAACACTTAATCAACCAAACAGCCCCTAAGTCATTATTGGCGTCATGTCGTGGTCCAAGAACAACGAGAAGAAACGTTTAAAAGACTACGAAACGAAGTGGAATGTCGTTGGAAAAAAATTCGTACGTCATAGGCATCGCCCACTTTTTGAAAAGAGCATCAAAACAACATAACAGTCTGGCCCAAAAGACGTACTAAAAATTAAAGCCCATTACTGTTTTGACTAAACACACGGACCACATCATTTTCCAAAATCCAATTCCGTCTAAATGAATGGGCTCAGATTTGGAGCCCAATATCACAATTCAAACCGGAGAGGGGTAAGAAATCGACTGCTAAAACCGGCCAAACCGAACAGAAACCGGCACACAAACTGGTTCACCCCAAACCGGTACCATTAAAACCTATTGGAACCGAAATGAAATTGTTTTAGGGAAAAACCAATTTTGGCCATACACATAAATAAAAGAATTAGTTGAGAATATAAATTTTGGATATATTCTACTAGTTTTATCTCGGGAGCGTCCCGGGTTGAAATATCTAATATGACATAATAAAATATATTATTAATATTATTATTATTTTAAACAAATCTCTGCCATAAGTTATGGTCTTCAAATATAAAAAAAAAAACGAATCTCTGCGCCGGGGTATAAATCTAGTGCCATTACAAATGAATTCGGAAGTTTGTAATCGATCATTCTAAAAGAACTAACATGAAATAAGAAAAAAAAGTTAATTATTGAAATATCGAACGCATTAGTCTAAGGGTTATGTGATGCGTTAAAAAATTCATGAGTATATGATCGGGTATATAGTTCGGGTATTTGGGTATTTTGTTTCGGGTAATCGGGTCGGGTATCATCTAATCCCAGACCCGACCCAAACCCACAATTTTTTTAAACTAATCCCAAACCCGACACAATACCTGTCGGGTTACAAAAAATAGTAATTTTTTTCTCCGTTTTTTATATAGCACTATGGTACTCGTTGAAAAGATAATAAAACGCTTGTTAACTTGGTGTAATTTTTTTCTTTAAAAAATCTCGTATATAAAAGATATTAACGTTTAAAAGTTATGGGAGGAAACATGAGAGAAAAAATAATAAAGGTTTAATATTTAGATTTAGTAGATTAGGTATTTAATAGTTTAGGTTAAAGATTATAATAGATTATGTTAAATCATATTTATTCCTTTTTTTTAATTGGTTTACACTTGCCACATCACATCCTATGTGGCATCTCTCAAAGGAGAGATTGCATAAGATTATGACATGTAGGATTAATCCCTTTGCAATATATATATATATATATATATACTAGATTTTTGCCCGCGTGTACACGCGGTTCACCAACGTACATCTATTTAGGGAATTATAACGTATAAGAAAAATACAGTAAAAAAATTGTATTAAAGTATAAAACAACGAATACAAATTTTATTCAAATATCACTAAATATTTCTTTATACACCACGTTTCTGGTTTTTGTTTTCACATTCCCATTATCATCCAGTATAAGTAACTTCACTCCTGCACTGCTTTTTACTCTTGACAAAGCAACATAAAGTTGGCCATGTGAGAATACATGTTCTCTTAAATACAATCCAACCATAGATAAAGACTGACCCTGGCTTTTGTTGATGGTCATTGCGAAACATACGCTTATTGGAAATGGACGCCTTTGGAACTTTACAGGAATCTTGATATCAGATGGTATCATATTTATTCTAGGAATAAGAGTTTTGATACCAATGTTTCCACCTGATATGATTTCGGCCTCAATAACACGCTTTGCAAGTTTGGTGATTCGTAATCGCGTACCGTTACACAATCCATTTTGTTGATCTATGTTTCTCAACAACATAACGGGAACACCGACCTTTAGTGTTAATCGATGATTAGGCAACCCAGAAATTTTTAAACCATTAAGGACATCAGGAGAATATAAGTCTTCTTGCGAACGATTATTAGCGTTCTCAATCTGACATATACTATCAGAGCTTAGATACTCGACTTCATCCCCAGGCAACAATGCAAGCAACCTTTCATTAATTTCATGTACTACTTCGTTTGTAGGTGCAAGTATTGCTCGTTCTCCAAAGTAATCTTTATCTTTGTAAAGTTGAAGAAGTGAAGGGTAGACAAAGTCAATTAATCTTGAAATCGGATCTGATGAATCCTTAATAAGAAGATCATCTGGATCTCCACATCTGCCTCATCATCATGAATTGAATCACCAACTTTACCCTCACCTAATTCAAGAAGCCAGTCTGCAAATAGCTTTGTTTCTTCGGTTTCAAATGTGTTGTTACCCAACGTTAACCTCATGTTTTTGGTTAATGTAAGCACTTTGCAACTATTCCAAATAGGAGAGGAAGTTATTGAGGCATTTAAAATATCTCTTCTACTACCATTGGGAACAACAGGAAGGATCTGTCTAAAATCACCACCTAAAACCATAACCTTACCACCAAAAGGCAACTCATAATTAACTGAAGAAGTTGACTTCAAGACATCCTTCATTGTACGATCAAGTGCTTCAAAAGCATGTTTATGAATCATTGGAGCCTCATCCCAAATAATTAACTTAGTTTGTTTCAATAAAGCAGCCTCATCACTATTTGGCTTTATACCGCACAAGGACTGTTCAGTAACATTCAAAGGTATACGGAACCTAGAATGCGCTGTCCTTCCACCGGATAACAAAAGAGAAGCAATACCACTGGATGCAACGTTCAAAACAATTTGTCCTTTAGATCTTATAGCAGCAGAGAAAGTTTTCCATAAAAAGGTTTTACCAGTGCCTCCAAAACCATAAACAAAGAATAGACCACCCTTGTTACAATCAACCGCATGAATGATCTCATCAAAAATTGAGCGCTGCTCATCAGTTAAGGAACGTGAGTTTGTAGCAAATTCCTCAGCCAGCGAACCTACTTGATAATTCAGCTCATCAAGAATCAAACGGTTATTCGCAGCTACTATAGAATCAGTATTAGGATACGGCATAAAAGGAAATCTACGTAGGCTTGAGTTATTCCGAAGCAACTGTTTCTCAATTTCAAGCAATGTAATGTTCTTGATTTGATCATCAGTGAGACACAACCCTGATAATGATAAAGTGTGTAATTATTAATATAAAACAAAAGGTACGAAAAAATTTTTTTAACGTAAATTATTTACCTTCAATTTCGAATAAATCTTCGTGTCTACGCATAATACCATCTGACAGGTATTTCCATGTTTTTTCCCAAACATGCTCAGGCCTAGATAAGGTATTAGACACCAACATCGTCGCAAACACATTACGAAGAGAGTATCCTGAACCAGTATAATGAGCTTCCTCGATAGCTTCTACATATTCGTTGTCATCGTCTAAGAGGCCAAGAGCATAACATGCATCATGAAATGTTGGTAAAACTTTGCCATTGACCGTTCTTATCTCCTCAAATGATCTAGGGCCTTTTACTTTATTGAGAAGAACTCTCAAGAAATACGCCTCGCCCATGGATGGAGTAACCATGTGAACACGACCAATTGACTTACCTATCTTTCGAAAGTCCCATTTTTTTTCTTCTGTTTTCCAAACAAATTTACTTGGGATTTCAATGTAACTTAGTTCACGTGCCACATCCTCACTTTGGTTTAGTTCCATCCATTTTAGAAACATTGTTGAAGACACTGTTGGTTTATCGAGAACGCTTTGAAGATTTTCTTCTGGACCATATACAACACTTTGCTCACCAGGCAGATGAAATGGAAGCCTTATAACTGGAGGGTATCTATAATGCACATCGTTTTTAAATATCCTCCATGAAGCTTCACATGCAGAAAGGAACCTACAATCAAAATGTTTTTTGATTTCATCTTTTTGAACCACTTCTTGACCTTCTCCATCATCTTCTAGAAAAGCAACTTTAGCCCTATCAGGTCCTTTATTAATGTATTTGAATAAATACTTAATTGAAGCAGCCTGGTTACACCATTCAACATTGATATGTGCTTGGTAACGCTTTAAAAGTTTTGCGTTATAAGGAACCACATTTCTGTTGTCTAACTTAGCAGTTCCTTTTTCAACAATTAGCCCTAAGTCTCTTCTTCTATAAACCGGGTATCCATTTGAATCTAACGTTGATGCAGAAGAAAACTTCTTTGGAAATTTCTTGGAGCACTTACCGTCAAACATGCACGGACAGTTGGGATATTCACGTTCGCAGGGTCCATGAATCATAAAGTCACTCACAAGACTAAACAACTCCGGATCTACTTTCTTATCAGGGATTTCAGCAGAAACAAAACGATCAACATGGTCTATCGTGGGAAGCTTACTGTCATCTTTGAGAAACAGACAGATGTGAGCGTGTGGTAAACCACGTTTTTGGAACTCTATAGTATAAACAGCTGTAATATTAAGTTAAAAAATGTAGTTAGAAACTTAATAAATATAAACATGATAGTAATTATATAAAAAAATAAATATTTTATAAGTATAATTGAATTACGATGATAATCTATGAATACGTATTGAAACTTAATTTTTTTTGTAAATAATTTTACCTGCTGAAGTCTTGCCCAATAATGATTTTTCACGTAAATCTTTCATGATTGAGTCTAGCTTAACTTTGAATAGTCTAGCTAAAATGTCTGGCCTATCTTCTGGATTTGTCTTCTTGTCCTTAAGAAACCTTCTAATTTCAGGCCATTTGGGATTGCATGTGATTGTAATAAAAAAAATCAGGGTATCCATGCTTTTTACAAATAGCCATTGCATCAAGATAATTTTCCCTCATGTAACGTGCACCACCAGTAAAAGAAGAGGGTAAAATTACAGGCGTCCCTACTTTTGACAAATCAGTAGGTCCATTTTGGTTCAACGTTTGAAGATTGGTATAAGTCTCGCACCTAAGTTTATGTTGCTGGAAACGGACATAAAATAAGCGCTCACTCTTTATCATGGTATAAACGTCAACCAAAAACTGTTGAAGAAGTCGCCTTGCATTCAAAATCAATGAGAACTTACCAACTCTGTCTTGGATATGATATGCAAAATACTCTCTCATTGAACATTTTGAATCTACTTTCTTTTTAGATTTCCTTTCTTCCCTGTGTGGTATATCAACCCTATAACAATCTTCTCCAAAGGGAATAATCAATGGATACTGGAGAGCTAGATATGACGGATGAAGTTCACTTATACGCTGAAGACCCTCTGTTCTTGACTTGACAACAATATCTCTATTGTCAAGCTGGTCATCATCGTTTGACAAAATAAGAGCGGCAATTTCTGATGAAGTGGGTAAGTTGTATGTTCGGCCGTCTTTAGATCTCCTACCAATAAGACGCAATTTAAGGTTAACTTCAGGATTTTCTTGAAATCGATCACGTACAATCCTATAGCTTTTCACAAGCTGATTATTTGAGTCTAACATCGACTTCAAGTACTGAATGATTTCAATGTCAAGTTCGTGAGAAATATCCTTAGACTCTCCTTTTTCATTACTGAAAAGATAAAAAAAAAATTGAGAAAAATTAATATTTAGCTAAAAAAACTAAAAAATAAGTAACAAAATAAAGAATATTACCTATAAATCGTTTCCCGGTTTGAGACTTCATTTTCAGTGTCATATATATATATATATATATATATATATATAACTGAGAAAATTTCGGTTTAGAACCATCTTTAGGAATAAGACCACCCAAGGTGTGATAATTTTCTCCACTTATTCTATATATGAATGGAATCTTTCCTATATTGATATTTGAGTCAACCTTGGCTCCCATTGAAGTAAAACAAAACATAGAATTGAAGCGGCGAATGTGTTTTAAGAAATATTTGCTCTTCGATTATGTGTTTTTGAAAAAAATCCGATAATCTAAACTGCTCTCTTTGAAATCTGGAAGTTGTACCTTTCCATAAAAACAACATAGCATGTAAGTTGTTCTTCCAGAAACCTTAAGGCCTTTACCAGCTTCTGATCTCCACAATTTTGCGTTACACATCTCACATACAACCGTTTGATCACCGTGATCCAGATAATCTGGCAAATATAAACCAATAAAATAATTAACGCATAAAAGAAATCAATGTAGTTGTAACTGTTTTGTAAACTTAATATTTACCTTTAGAGACACCCTTATATTGCAAGTCTTTAGTTGGTTGAGGGTTGACAGCTTCTTCGTCAGACAAACTAACCATGCGAACAGGTGAGATGCAACGTCGATTACTTCTTGATGTATTCATGGTTTCTGATTGCACAGAAGATGATGCAAGTGAAACTGTATCAACATTAGTGAGTCCACCTGGAATTAATATTAACTATTTCAAACTTTATATTAAAAAAATAAAAAATTTTGAAAATTAATAGACACATAGCAAGTTGTACCAGATGTGGTTGGATAAGTAGGAGTTGTAAAATTAGATTGTTTTTGAGTTCCACTAATAGAATTTACTTTACGTCTTTTTGCATCAAGTTGTAATTTTCTGAACTTTCGAAACTCTACAGAATGTTGTGTTGTGAGTTCAGGCACTGAAACAATAGATAAAAATAAAATAAGTTTGGAGTGAAGTATGATAAAAACTTAAGTAAGATAGAATTACAATACCGTTTGTAATATTGGACAAAGGAGTGCGTTCTGTAGAACCTGTTGATACATAAAGTAAATAAAAAAATAACAGGGTAAAGTAAAAAAATTGACATAAAGTGAAAAAATTAACGCTTAAAATTATTAAATGTTACAAACATTTATTACCGGAAAAAAATGCGTTAAAGGGGTTGTTGAAGGTTTTTGTAACGGATGATATATCGATTGAAACCAAACTATTTTTGAATTGTGAGGGATTTGTATTTTCACATTGCTTAACACTCTTTCTCTTAGCATCCATTTGCATATTTCTGGATTTTCGAGAATCCGATGCAATGTTCATGTTGACTTCAAACGTATAAAGAACATATAAAGTAATATTAGTTTATATAATAAAGTGAATAACAAAGTAGTTATTTCTTATAAGATGGAATATGTTATTTAAATAAATAAAAATACCATTTGAGATAGTAGACAAAGGCGTTGGTTGCAATTGACCTATAAAAAAACAGAAACAAACAAAATTTACTTTAATCATAAATAGTGATTGGAAGTTGAAACTTTATATATAGATATAAATTCAAAATTGTTATTCGTTTACCGGGTGTAAAAACATTCAATGTAGTTTGGAAGGTTGAGCCTTGCGGAATAGAATGGTTGGAACATTGAATTGAATCACGGTTGAATATTCTAGGTGGCGGTAAATGTTGTAGTGTATTATTATGATTAGTGACCTTGCATCTCTTTGCATCCAAAGGTAATTTTCTAATTCGACGATACTCGGCCACGTTATTTCCTTTTTGTTCATCAGACAAAGCAGTGAAAAAAAAATTTAATTACTTACATAAAACTAAGATAATGTAAATAAAGATGTCAATAATATGAAATTTGTGTACCGTTTGAGATATTAGATAACGGCGTTCGTTTGTCATCACCTTATACAAAAATTGAAAAGTTAAATGAGACAACACAAATAATAGAAATATAAAAACATTGTAGATAGAATAAAAAAATTACCTTTTGAAGTATTAGAGAGTCTTTTACGTCCCATTTCAACTAAAAGGAGGAAATTTCTAAATAAAATGTTTAATAATAGTAATACATATAAAGATTTAAAGATACATAATAATAAACTAACGATTGATCTTCAAGAGTTAGGCTACCAATAGTGAAGTATTATTGAGAAATATGGATTCAAGAAAAATAAACATACATTACGATGATCATGTTTTAATAAAATAATTGATATTGAAATAAAAGAAGGACATACATTCAACTTGTACGATAGAAGACTTGAGCAAGAATAAAAACAACCAGGGAGAACTCTTGAAGGTTTGATTGATTTGATTTCTTGGTTTGATTATTTTTTTTAAAGTAGTATGGTTTTTATAGACTTAGAATTAAATTAGTAATTAATAATGATAATTAATATGTTTAATTACCTACCATTATTAAAGAAGACTAAAAATTTGAATTTTTGGTGTAATTTGAATTTAAAATTTAAAAATTTTGAATCTTTTCGAAAATTAATTTTTCGATTTTTTATTAGAATTTTAGTAACTGTTTGGTATAATTACCTACCATTATTAAATATTTCTACACATTTGAATGTTTGGTGTAATTAAAACTTAAAATTGAATTTTTTTAAATAATTCGTATTTACAATTGAATTAATTTTTTAAACTCGATTTTTGCTGATTCATTAATTACAATAATTGTGTTTAAATTGAAGGGTATGATTGCAACTTTATAATTTGAAGGTAATAAATTCATTTGATTACTTTGAAATTGTATATTAAACTACTAAAAATATTTTTTTAAGTATAAAGTTATCAATGAAATTTAATAATAGTTTTTGTAAAATTGTTTGATTAATATTATTAAGTGTATTACATTTTAAAAAAAAAAACTATAAATGTTGTATTTGTAAACAACTTGATAAAAAGAAACATAAAATGCAACCACATGTCATTTATATATGTAAAAATAGTCTCAAAAAACCACAGAAACCATAAACAAAAACAAATTATCCAAAAAACCCAACCAAGCATAAAAAAACGAAATTGTCCAACAAAACCAAACGAAGCATAAATGTTTAAAGAAATTGTTCATTGTCCCTATTTCTCAACCTTAGGAACCAAAAGGGGGATCTCGGGTGATTTCTTTGCAGCTTTTGTTGTAGATTCACTTGTATCATCATCAAGGTCATACACTTGATCTAGGCTACGCTTGACTTCCTCATCATCACGAACAGCACCAACTCTAGAAGATGACTCTGGAGTATTGTTATCTCCAACAGAATCCTACAATATTAAATGACATGTAAATTTTGTTAGAATAAACTACATAAAAAAGTTAAATAGAATATATGATTAAATAAGTAAAAGAACAACCTTCAAAGACAATGCATTCTGTGTTGAAGATTCATCTATATCAATGTGTTCAAAAACAGGTTGATCGAGCTGGAAAAAAAATATACATGTAATACTTCAAAGGAAACATTGATAATAAAAACAAAAAAAAAATTAATAAGAAGAATAATAAAAATGTACTAATGATTCATAAGAGTAATAATAAAGGAATATTTCAATGATAATAATAACCTGAATGTCTGGGAACCTTTGTTCCAGCGAAGCAACTATTGAAGAATCATCGGTAAGTTTGCGTATACCATAACCATCCATATGCTTATCAATGTTAAATTGGCCAATTTTAATTTTGAAATCAAACTTTTTATCTTCAAATGAAGCAAATTCAGGGGGAGTTATTTTCTCTGACTGGTCAGAAACCTAGATAAAAATTTTCATAAGTAACATTAGGTATAATAAGATATATTGTTTAAGGCAGAAAAAAATAAATTACCTGCTTGGATTTTTCCAGGAGTTGCATCGCTGACATGCCCAACATTTTTTTCGATTCTCGATCAAACAATGTGAGTGATGTTATTCCAGTACAATCTTGTACCCTAATTGGAATTCTAAACCTAAAGGAAGTAAGAACAACAAATTATTTACTATATAATATCGTAAAATTTTAATTTATGTTTATGAAAAATAATTCTTACACAGGTTCAGCAGAGACAATATGCTTTGGACAGTCGTTGTTGTTGCAAACCAAAACTTGTTTAAATGAATTAACATCTTTTTCCTCCTCATCATCAGGTAACATGAGAGTTGGCTCAACCTTGCGATTACATGCCTCACAACCTAAGTAATACCAATCATCGTTGGCATCCACACCCTTCACTGTACCAACAACAATGACTTGTTTGTTGATCTGCAAAATAAAATATTATTAATGTTAAAATTTAATATAAAAATAATTTCACACAAAATGACTAATAGTGTATACATTAAAATACATAAGTGATAATATTTTGAATGGAATATAAATATTCGTATTAGATTATTATAAGTCGAAACTGATATACCTCTGTTATTAACGGAAGATCACAAATAGTGCTGAAATGGGTCTTGTTCAGAAATTCATCTGCCAAATTCATGCTTCCAGAAGATCCGAGAGATCGTTGAGCAGAAGAGGATTCGGTAGCAATAAACTTTTCAATATAACTGTTAAATGTCAAATAAGACTATCAGTTAAGTATATATAAGAAAAAATATATGTATATATATTATAACAAAAAGATAGATAAATATCTTACCTTTTCTTAAAAGCAAGAATATCATCAATGGCTTCATTGATAAACAGCCGAGTGATATTAAATCCATTTTGCACAGTTATATTCCCTATAATAGATTAAAAATAACAAACGGTTATCTATATTAAAAAAGTAAAAATATGTACAATCTAAAAAAACATTAATAAAGTACAAACCTTTGTAATTGTTAAAACTACCAAACTGAACAACCAGAACCACATGGACTTCCGCTTCATTATGCTTGATGTAGTCAAACATCTGGTCAGAATACTCATCCCACAAAGTACAGCTAATTTTTACACCACTACATAAAAATACATTGTTTATTAAATGGAAAACATTCAAATATGGTTTGCTACCAATTGATAGTACACACCTAAATTAAAATAATGTTATAGATGATGAAATAATAAACCATTTAATTGAAAAGATGAACCACATACTCTAGATCAATCAACACAAGACTCATCTTGTTCTTCCACCCAGATTTAGTTTCTGTTGGCTCTGGTGAAGTCCATTCATCAACAAACCCAATGAAATCTAAAAAGATAAAAAGTTAACTAAAATAGTATAAAACGAATAAAACCAAACGTATATGAAAGTTTACAGTGAGTAAACAAACCAATTCTATTTTCTGCAGACAGATTACCAGATTTAATTGTCTCAAATGAAGAAAAATTAAAACCATAAAGGCTGCCTTGAAAATTTTTACATTTGGTTATATTAGTTTCAAAAGTAAATGAAAGTATGTCACTCTTAGCAAAGTGTTTTGTAGATTTGTTATCTGCTAGTTGTGGTCTAAATATATAGTAAGCTTCATTTTCTTTTAAAAAAAATTCGTGTTTCTTCATATAGCGATTCCACACCATAGCTTGCATTTTAGAACCCTGTTAAAACATTAAAAAAACGAATTAGAATCAGAAATAATATAACAACACTTGTATAAACAATAATTGAAAACAGAACTGATGATAGAAAATCTAACCTGTTCATCCATAACAACCATATCAATTGCAAGAGTTTCCCCTGGTATCTTACGATTTGCTCTCTTCCATATTCTAAGTACCCTCACTTTGATTGTATAATCATTAAGCCGCCAAGTAATGTCATTTAGAAACGTGACATTATTTGGATCCATGATTCTGCAATTTTATACTATGTAACAAACAACAGAGTTAATGCTACATTGTTTGTATTATAGTGATATATAAATAAATAATGAAAGAAAAAAAGAGTAGATACTACCTTAGCAAGTCTGCAAAAAAAAAAAAAAAAATTCACTCAAAAGTTGATGATTAGATCATTCTATTTATAATCTTATTAATATTGTAATAAGAAACATACACACAAAATGTATTTTTAGTATTGGTTTAAGAAATGGAAACAGAATTATGATAATGTAAATCATACTTAATATTGTAATAAGAAAAAATTAAATGTATTTTTAGTATAGGCTTAAGAAATGGAAACCGATTTATAATAATATCAATCGTATTTAATAATTGAAATTTTAAAGAAATGTATTTTTAGTATAGGTTTAAGAAATGGAAACCAAATTATGATAATGGAAATCAAAAAATTTCGAAATTAGATTAATAAAAATTAAGTTTATTATGTTATTCGAAAAATTGCAAGGCTAATTATATACAAGTTTTGACTTTGATTTTTTTTATTAAATGCGTTTACTTTTGAAAGAAATTTGGAAATTTTGACATGTTTAATATGATTTAATATGTTAAAAAAAGTGGCCTCATATAAAACACTAAAAAATGAAATACCGTTATATCAATATACAACCAATTAGTTTGATATTTTCAAGCATAACGATTATTATTTTATGATTGTAAACCTTTTTATTTAACCGTTTTATTGTGCTTTTGATAATAATGACTTATGCAAAACTAAAGTTGATAGAATTGTAGTTAATAATATGATTTAAATCTATGAGTTTTAACTTTGAAATTCTTTATGAAAAAAATATTATTTATAAGTTTTAAGTTTGAAATAACAAAAAAAAAATCTTTTTTTTTTAGAAAGATACAAATTTAAAATTTCATACTTAATTAAAAAAGTTGACTAAATTAATAGTTGACTTGACTAAATTAAAAGTTGACCAAATTAAAAGTTGACTAAATTAACATTTACAATTTTAGACTACTCCTACGAACATAATATTGATGATCATTATCAACAAACCATACCAAGATATTCGGTTTAAAAGACATAACATACCAAAAGGACACACATTTTACTACATCAGCAGTAAAAGGTGCAAAAGTATGTGACCACCATTCGCTAATCATGTTCAAAAAACCTACCACCACTAAGGTGCAAAAAGTTACCAACCAAAGATGTTAATGTTCATCAAAAAACTACCACCACAACCATAACTAATTACCATCAACCCTAACTACTTTAGTTAGCTGGAACAGACCTTGTTTGTTGAAAAAAAGGAAATGCATCTGATCACCAGACTGCAACTCCTTATCGGCAGCAAAGACTGACATACCTCTGATGTTGTAACGGTAACTGCTTCTCGAACCTTCAATACCAACAGAAACTCCCCAAGTACAACCCTCACAATCTTTAATAGTCAAAGCCCTCTTCCTGTTCAAACCATTATCCCTTGCCCAATCTACCTTCATACGCTATAAAAATAAAAACAATTTGTATTTTAATAAAAAGGTACGTATACATAAATCACTATATAATATAAGAAATTGAATAGATAAGTCTTACAAAATGCCTGTCAACAGTGAAAACAACTGGAACGCCAACATCATCAACAGCCTCTTCCTCCTCGTCATCATCAGATTCATCAACCTCTTCCTCCATATCATCTCCTACACTCATCTCTTCAGTATCATTATCGGAAACAAAAACAATTTCTTCATCCTTATTTTCATCATCCTCGACCTTGTAATTGTATTCCCAAAGCTCTGTAGGCAGAGTAAGCTTGTTTTTCTTAAAAAACGACACCTCATACGATTTCTATTTTATTAACAAAGAAAAAATGAAAACATACAAATTAATTAAAAATAGAAAGCATGTTGTATTGCGATTTACATTAGGATAAATAAAACAACAACTATTTAGAAATTGACAAACAAACCTCATTCTAAATTTCAAACACAATTAGATGATCGCTTGTTATCTGAAACGTCTTCTTCATATAAGGCCATCCTTTAGTTATGTAAAGCGCACCACAATCGTTTTCAAGCTTGATTTGGAAAGCATGTTCTGAAGCAAAGATACATAAGTATTGGAAAACAATATGTCAACATGTTGATATCAGCGAAACAAAGGCAACTGAAGCAACTGTATATTATTTCTAAACAATTTTCATGACAAATCATTGAACCCTAATTAATCTATACATGACATGTACCTATGTCTTCGCACAAATATCAAATCAGTATAGAAATATGGATTTGAAAACATGACCCTGGAAATGAGCTGCACAAAATTGAATCCGCTGGAACGGCTCTATTGTGTAATCCATGAAAAACAAAGCAACTAATATGCTGAAAAGTGGTAAACAATGTTTTCAAAGTTAATACGATTTACTCTATTTTATGTCTTATATAATGTAGTAAACTAATAGTAGAAAACGCATACTAGACGTCTTTCATCAGTCAGTGGGTCGTCCAGCTTGCAGTAGAAAAATTTACTAGGGGCAGCTACAGCATCCTGATGAAAGGTGATCATTCTAAAACAATTGATAATCTCCTCGTATTCGAAAACAAAGTTGCAATCAGACGGGTAATTTAGTGTTTTAATCATGTGCTTCCATCCATTGAAAAAGAACCACCTTCCAGCAATATGCATCACTTTAACATCAAAGATTTTCTCATCCAATGTGTGAATTCTGGTTTTCCCAGTTGGGTAGTTGTACTGCTTAACCCATTCATTATGCTCGGAAGGTAAGCCCTACACATAAAAAAAAACAGTCATATGTAAATATAACGAATCTGAATAAAATGACATCTAGGATAGTCGAGTGACTCCAAGAAATATAAAAGTATTAAATAACAAAGATTGTTACATTGCTTACCAGGTTTACACGGTCGTTGACTTCAGACTTGACCCAAAATCCGTAAACCATTATTACTGAATATATATATAGCTGAAACATAAGAAAAACCTGTATTAGTAAACAAACATGTAGCTGAAACATAAGAAATGCTAATCAAACAACAATCCATAAAAGTAACAACACCTATTCATGAATAATTATAAAAGATGAAATATATTCTAATGTAAACCTAAACATTTAATAGACAAAAATTTAACATTATCCTGTGCTTTCACTTGCACGATGATTTTGTTCATACAAATCACATACTTAAATAAATAAACAGTTAGAAACAGGGGATTTGATGTATACATATGAACCATATTTTCAGTAATCTAAAGCTGAAAAGAAAAAAAAAAGATTAGCCATAATAAGTTATAAAAACAGATTAAAATAACATAAAGGATTCAAATCACGTATAAAAACAGATCAACCCACAATCGAAGCATCAATTACTAAAATGTTCATCCAAGTTTCCACTACCATCAACTATAAAACCAAAAAATCAATAATAACCTGAACAATACCTAGTTATATCATCATCAACATTTCAAAGCTATGAAGATAATCAGTGATAATGGTATATTGCAAACCCTAGTTATTTCATCATCCAAAGATAAACTCCATAACAAAGAAACACAAACCGTAACATAGTAAAATCAATCAAAGACAAAATCCTAGATGTAATCGGCCTGCAGAATCATACATTTAAAAACAGATATGGAAAATCACTGAAACACAAGACAGAAAAAAAGATGGATGAACATCGATTTATTGAAAGAAGAATCGAATGGAGATTACCTTGGATTGGAGATGAAGGAAAACCTTGAATCGCCTGATTAGGGTTGAGGTTTGGTTATGGAGGCGACGATGATTATGATATGTATTTTATGTCCGTGTTTTTTTAGAGGGTATATATATTTTCTATATTTTTTTTTAAAAATTTTTTTTTTATAAAATCTCACAATGGGACACTTGGCACAAATTGATTGGCTATGTGATTGGAGGCTCAATGTGGGATTGACAAGTGTCCACATTGAGTTTCATATATTAGTTGTATAGATATATAGATTTTAAGTAAAAATATTTGAAAAGAATTACTATTTTATAAAAATATTTTGATGACAAAAATCAAGCGTAGAAAACAAGTGAGAAGTGAAAATGGTATGAGAGACAAAAAAATTGTTTTTGAAGAAATCAAAGAAGCGGCGTTTGATTGTGGTGTTGATAAAGCACCGGGTCCTGATGGTTTTAATTTCAGGTTTATCATGCATTTTTGGAGTTTTCTGGAGGCTGATTTTATAAATATTTTTTGTGAGTTTTTCAAGTCTGGTAAGATCGGTAAAGAATGTAGTACATCATTCATTACTTTGATAGCAAAGACAAAAGAGCTAGTGGGATTAAAAGATTATAGGCCTATCAATTTAATCGGTGTGACTAGTAAGATTATTTCAAAGGTGTTGGCGGTTCGTAACAAAAATGTTATCGGGAAGGTGATCTCAGAAACTCAATCGGCTTTCTTGAAAGAAAGGTTTATTTTGGATGGTCCTTTAGTCCTTAACGATATCATTGGATGGGTAAAGAAAAACAAAAAACTAGTTTTTCTCTTGAAAATTGATTTCGAAAAGGATTATGATAATGTGAATTGAGATTTTCTTTTATCTATTGTGAGTCAGATGGGTTTTCCGGATAAATGGTGTTTGTGGGTGAAGAGGATTCTTCAATCGGCTAGGTCGGCAGTGCTTGTTAATGGGTCGCATACGTTTGAGTTTTAATGTCAAAAGGGGCTCAGACAAGGCGATCCTTTATCCCCTTTTTTTGTTTCTTATTGTCATGGAGGCCCTAGCATGTACGATCACTAAGGCTTGTGTTTTGGGTGAATTTAAAGGAGTGAGGGTTACGAGTGGGGGTCCGAGTGTTTCACATATGTTGTATGCAGATGATGCTCTGATTTTGGGTACTTGGAGCAAAAATAATATGGAAAAGGTTAATCGCTTATTAAGAATCTTTCATCTATGCTCGGGGTTAAAGATCAATAATCATAAGTCGGTTTTGTTTGGTTTGGTAGTAGACGACATGGAGATTGGCTCTATGGCTAATTTATTGGGGTGTAGAGTTGGAGGGTTGCCTTTTGATTATCTGGGTTTAAAAGTGGGAGCTAATATGAATCGGATTTCCAATTGGGAACTGGTTATGGAGTCGATTCGTAAAAGATTATGCTCTTGGAAGGCGAAGCTTTTATCCATTGGAGGTAGATTAACTTTGATTAAATTGGTGTTGTCTAGCCTTCCGGTGTACTACTTATCATTGTTTAGAGCTCCGAAAGCGGTGGTAGAAAACATTGAAAAAATATTGAGACACTTCCTATGGGCCGGGTGTAAAGAAGGTAAGAGTTTACATTGGGTTGCTTGGGATGTGGTAACCAGACCGAAAAAGAATGGTGGGTTGGGTATCTCTAAAATTTTTGAGGTTAACACGGCACTTTTAGCTAAATGGGTGTGGCGCTTCAAAAATGATAACAATGGCATGTGGAAGCGTTTGATTGAATGCATTCATAGGGGTAAAAATAGATGGATTTTTATTCCGGTTAATAATTCTTATCAAGGTTGTTGGAAGTCTATTGTTCGCTTTTTGGATGGTTTAATTATCAATGGGCAATCTTTCAGATCTTTGTTTAAAGGTAATATTGGTAATGGTAATCGTCTGAGGTTCTGGAAGGATGTTTGGTGGGGATCGATAGCCTTAATGGATAGATGGCCAAGGTTATTTGCGCAGGAGGTGGATAAAAACGCCTATGTTAGCCAAAGAATTCAGCACCAGGGCGACTCTATGGGGGTTATCTGCAGGCTGGGCGACTAATATATCATATGTTGAAGCTATTTCAGAGATGCAGGATGTGAATTATATGCTATCGCAGGTCAAATTAACAGATAAAGAAGATGTATGGTCATGGAATGAAGGCTGCAGTGGACAGTTCGCAGTCGCTGCAGTTAAATCTTGGCTTCGAGAATCAGTTCCTGTTCTGCAGAACGCAATATTCAGTGGGAACCTTGGGTACCTTTAAAAGTGAATATATTCATTTGGAGGTTGGATCAAGATAGGATTGCAACTCGTGTAGCGCTAATTAGAAGACAGATAAGTATCCCAGATTCTAAATGTCCTCTATGTGAAACAGATGGAAGAGTCAGCAGAACACCTTATGGTCCATTGTGGTTTTGTTTTTGGCGTTTGGTGTAAAATATGGAGTCGGTGTAGGATAAGTGGGTGGTATTCTTCCTCGGTCGATGAGCTTTTTCGGATGCAGTACGCTTCGCACAAAACTAAAGATGAAAGGATGATTATTAGGGGAATTTTGAAGATAACTTGTTGGTCGATTTGGATTAAGAGAAATAATAAGGTGTTTAAAGGAGGTACACCTAGAGTCGTTGAAGTAGTTGCGCGAATAAAGGCTTTATCGTTTATTTGGTTGAAACATAGATCTAGATTTAAAAGGATTGTTTGGAATTATTGGGTAAATTACCCTTTGTATAGTTTGTAAGGTTTTTTTTTGCAAAAGTCCTTGATTAGAGGACTTTCCAGTGTTAATGAAATGTTGGTTAAAAAAAATATAGGGTCAAGATCCTGTATAAAGTATTTTTTTTGTGTGAGAAGGGTGAGAAAGTGTTTTGGCCATTAGATCATTTTAATTTATGGTGTGGATTAATTGGATGACATTTTTATAATTAGTGTTACATTTTTGTTAATAAATTAGATATTCTAAGGGTATTGTTGTAAAATCCACACCCACATTTAATTGAGAGGCCTTAAAAGATGGAAGAATATCCATTCATTGTTCAATTTCTGTCCCCCCCTCTCTCTCTTTCACGATTTCTTTCTTTCTCTCTCTATCTCACAACAAAATCTACAAGATCATCCACACATGTAATCAGAAAACTTTAAATCAAAAGGAAGGATTAAGCTATGGTGTTTAAGATTCAAATAATTACGATTTTCATTCAAGTCAACGTGTTTTCAGGCAAGAGGATGAATAAGCTTACTGAAAACGATTTAGGTTTTATAGTAATGTGGGTTATTATGTTTTTGATCTAAAAAACCCTCTCATTTTTTGGGTGTTTTGTGATATTCGTTTTGTATTTGATCTAAAAAACCCTCTCGTTTTTTTGTTGAATATAAAACACACTGTTATTGAATATAAAACACTCTCGTTGATGATCCGCGCTGGTATGTTTTGTGTTGTTGATTTCTAGGGTTTTATAGTAATTTTGGTGTCTTGTGATAGTCGTTTTGTATTTGATCTAGAAAAAGACTGTTAAAACACAAAGTTGAGAATATGGTGATAAAACACACGGTTATGATTTTATGGGTTAATGGGTTTATGTTACTCTAATGGGGTTAAAACACAACAGGTAACTGTATTTGATTTGGTGTTAAAACACACAAGGTTATGGTTTTTTGGGTTAATGGGTTTATGTTACTCTAATGGGCTTAAAACACAATAGATAACTGTTTTTGGGTTTGGGTTATAAACACACAAGATTATGGTTTTATGGGTTTATGTTGGTTTGATTCTCAAATGGGTTTGATGCTTAAAACACATTAGCATGAACAGATATAAAAACACACTTTGAGATAAAACACACCAGTATGAGATTTCGAGAATTGTTGTAAATGAAAGGTGAATGACAGAACATGCAGTGGATATTTTATAACAATTCAAGATGATTCTTTGACATTCAAAATAATATCCCTAAAAAAACTCTAAATTAATAACAACCTTAATTGCAAATATTATCTTTAAAAATAAGATTAAGAAGCAAAATACATTGATGCCCTTTTAATTAATAATTTCGGCTATCACATGTCACCACCAGGTTCCTTCTCACATATTTTGGCCTTTGTACAAAGACTTAATCAAGCCATATATTCGTGGATGGAATTTATTGCATAAGAGATGGTATTCCTATTTATTTATCTATATCTATACTACAATATAATGCATTTTAGATGGGCAACAAGATAATTTAACTTTATTAATCATTGTAATTTACCTCAAATCTTAATACTCATTAATACATAACTCAATATAAACTTAATTAGTTAATACTTTATTTAATAGGATTTGGATCATTTGAGAACCACCATTTAGGGAGAGAACCAAAGAACTAGTGTGAACAGGTGACATTTTTTTGTAAATATGAAGGTGTCTACAAAAACCCCTCTATAAAAAAATAAAAAATAATAAAAAAAATTATATAACCTAAATAAATAAAAAAATAAAAAAATTAAAACACCAAAATGATTATTTTGCATTATTAATTCGAAAAAAAATTAAAAAAAATTAAAAAAATGGCTTGTGACGTCGTATGACGTCATCCTGATGCACATGTGCATTTCAGTGTTATATATACAGAAATACACCGTATGCACATGTGCATTTCACTATTAAATCACACTTTTGAATGAATTGTCAATTACCATACTTAAATGATTATAAAATGGACGCGATACAGATATATAAGGGGTCACAAATTCTATTCAGTGATCATGAAATGGATGCAAAGTGAGATATAAAATACACTTGAACTCGTCAAGTGTTTAATCATGCATATTATAACATAAATTGAAAATAAAACACGTGTATGACAACAAACATGAATAAACTTGAAACACCACTATATAATACCTATAAAATAGGAAACGTATACTGCATGCACATGTGCATTTCACTAATATTGTTAGAATTTTTTAGTGGTTTAACTTTCGGACATACATATATGCATGCATCATCCTTCAAATAACAAAGTTTTTATACCAATTTGTTTTTATCACACAACTACATGTAGTCTCTACAAACGTATTAACTCAATAAAACAAACGATAACAAAAAGATAACCATATTACAAACCAACTATGTTAACCACCTACATACAACATTCTAATTATCTCACAATCTCACGTTCACCAACATAACAAAAATGTTAAACCAAACATACATTACACAAAATATTATATAAACTTCTTTGTTTGTTTGACAATTTCCTTAACCCCAAACAAAGTTGACGTGGTGTAACGCGTGTGCGTATCGAACACCAATTTGCTTTTTTCGTAACCTTCTTTTGAGCTGACTTCGTTTCCAATGTTTTAACACGCTTTGATGTTTTTTTCTTTATTATATTTGCATCTGCACACACATTTGTCATAAAACACATTATATCACGTTCATCCATAATTATGCACATGTGCATAATCAACAATCTATGTTAAATATTGTGCAAATCAACATACCATCATTATTCGCTGTTTCAATATGTTTCTGCATGTTTGATCTCGTTTGAACCTTCTTTTTAATTCCAACTCTGCACATAGGATATTTTGTGTGGGTAAACATCAAACATTTAATATTTCAAAAGATAAAATTACACATATGCACATGTGCATTTCTATATAAATGTACTTAATACATAATAACAACCTGATTCAACTTCTTGATAAACATCCATTACATTATCAACTTTCGATTCTGGGAGATCAAATGGAGTTCGATTAGTTTTTGCTGTACAATAATTAAAAACATAACTAATAAACGGAATAAAGTAACTACCAAGTACATAAGGACTAAACAAATAATACCAACCTGATTCAAATTTCTGATAAACAATCGTGTCACTATCTTCAATTGCATCTGGTAACCTTTTTGTTCCTTTATCCCTCGATTGTGATCCAAATGTTACTTTCTTTGATTTTCCCCATCTATTAGCTACAATCAATAAAAAACGCATAAGAAAACCTATATTTCGACTTGAATGCACATGTGCAACACCATTACTTTGTTAATTACAACAAAACACATGTAATTGTGCATTATTGTTACTAACTTACTTATACCAATATGTGCTATAATATTAATTTAAACATTATAAACTACATTTTGCACATGTGCATTAACAATCTTAATGCACATGTTTCGACATTCAATAACACTTAACCTATTTTGACCCTCAACAGATAAGCTAACAAACCCTTTTCTCACCAAAACCCACCAAAAACTATTAGCGTGTAGGACCAGCCCGACGCAACCTGTTTTGACATTCAACTAACATTTAACCTATTTTGACCCTCAACCCATTTTTACCCGTATACTCAACCCGCCCAATCGGCCCATTTTGCCAAGACTAGTTCTAAGCCATCATCAAATATCTCATTCAACTAACACTTAACGATTATGTCATCATCCTCAATCGCAACCTGTAGTTTTTTTTTAACCTTTTCTCCCTCGATTATAACACAAAAGTTACCTTCTTCGACTTTTATCTCATCTTTAATAGTAAACAACACATAAGAAAAACACAATTTCAATCTTAATGCACATGTGCATTAACGTTATTTTTTTCATTACCACATAACATATGCACATGTTGGTTAAAGCGAAAGACCTTAATGATAACAAGATTTCAACCTTAATGCACATGTGCATTAACATTAATTTTATCATTACCCTATAAATTATGCACATATTTACTAAAGAAACAAACAAATGAATGAACATGAACACTCAAAGAAATGGATCTTTTTAGTCATATATACTCGTTTATTAAAGAAACAAACATAAACGACTTTCCACCAAACGGTTTACTAAACGAGTTTTTGTGTATGAGCAAGACACGTGTGCACTCATCATAAGTACTTAATTTACATTTAACAATTAATTCAATCAACATAAAGTCACATGGTTCAATAAGAACTGATAATAACCTAGTGATACAGAGTCACTAAACATAAAAATACGATCAAGTGACAAAAAGTCAAACGGTAGAAATGATCAAATTATTAAACAATCATGAATAGAAAGCAACAATGAAGAGGTTACGAACTTGATTAAGTAAGTTCAGCGAAGACTTATTAGTGGTTACCTTTTTTCTGAAGATACTACATTCTGCAACCTCCAGTATTCACTCTTGTACTCTGTAATTTTTAGGGTTTCAAATACAAAATTTGGGAGCAAATAGCCTACTACTGCATCAAATCCCTATCAATTTCTCAGCAACCAACACTAATTTCAATGATAGATCGCTAAAATACACAAATATAAAAAGACTAGGGTTCGAACAGACCGTTTACAGTTTAAGCTCACAAATATAATCCGCTATCTTTTTCGCCATGTTAGCATCATCTTCTTCCACAATCTATCCTTCCAACACTGACTCGACCAGAAGTTAGTCGAATCAGAAACCCGTACAGTGCAGGATAATCTGAACTGGTTGATCCATGATCAAATCTTTGCTCGATAGATGGTTAATATTCCTGAACATGAATTGATACGAACCGGTGATTGGTCTGAGAACCGTACGAAATGTCGCTGAAGAAGGAGGTGTTTAGGGTTATTGTAAAGGATTGGTGAGTGAGGAAATAGTTGGGAGATGTGGAAGAATGTGGTTTGGTGGGTTTGGTGTGATGGTTTGTGATTATGTTGATTGTTTAGTGTTTGAGATTCTTTATCATAATTACATTAATGCCCTCTGTTCACATTGGTTCCTTGGTTCTCTACCTAAAGTTGGTTCTCGTATGATCCCTACCCTTATTTAATAAACTTCTAATTCTAATTAAATGAACTAAATGCATTTTCTCAACAATAATTTTTATACTTATATAAAGAAAAAAACTAGGTAGAGATACATCTATGTTACCTTAATTAATAAGGAGGAGACATGTCTAGAAAAGTAATTTCCTCTCCCTTTTAAGATGGAATATGAAGAGGCATAAACATAATCTCTATATTTTACCCTAATTCTTCCTATTATGCCCCTTCATACAACATTTTATACCCATGATACATGTGTCGAATACATGATTAATATCTTCTCCACAGTGTAACCCCATTAAAAGCAATGTACAAGACTCCTTTATTGCAAACTGTACAAGTCCCCATGCTTTTCATTGATATAGTAAGATCAGGTCTTGCAAAACTTCACACACAACACACACCATGCTCATCTCTCTTCCAAGATCAAGTCGGACTCATGGTCTGATGATGAGTTGAAAACCGTCGTTAAGAAAGTTTCTCTCCTTGGAATTGGAACCAAAGGGAAGTACTTGTTTCTCATAATCGTTGTTTTTTGTTGTTCGTTTATGAATTTGTGACAGAATGATCGTTGATTATCATTCGTGTAGACGATTCTTTCATCAAATCAATTTTCCAGGTAACAATTCAAATTGATTGTATATTTTTTGTTGATTATATGATTGATTTCATTAGAGGTGGTTCATAGGTGTTATATGTTATTTTTATAGAGCTTTTTATCTTGGTATGGTTGCTATTTGTTTCAGTTCTTCATAAAAGATTAATCATCTGATGATGGATTTGAGGCTGCTACAAGGACGAACTAATACGTTTCTTTGCAACAAATACTCCATCGGTCCAAGTTTGTTTCTCTCATTCTGTTTTCTATCTTAAAATACAAGGTACTTGAATGATCACCATCCGAGTGGAAGAGTACGCTCGCATTAGAAGCAACTTTTTTCTCCTTTTTTGTGTGGAAGCAGGTCGATTAAGATATCCGGTAACGAAGGCCAAACCACAAATCTTGAATCCCCCTTTTTGTCAACTTTGAACATTAGTGGTATTTCCTTCTTCGTTTCCTTTTCTTAGCATCTCCCCTTTTTTACGATGTTTATTATTTGATCCTTTTCCACGTTTAAATTCGTTTATCCTGCTTTATATTTAGGTTCGTGTAATGTGATAATGTAATGTGACATTGGGATTAAGTGAAATAATTTTTCATTATGATCTTATTTAAGGAATTGAGTTGGTTTTTTTTAATGGTACTCCTACTTAATTAATTTTGCTATTAACAATGATTTGCCAGTTTTAGGATCCAGTTTTTTGGGGTGTTCTTGTTTGATATTTGAATCCCTCACTTCTATTAAAAGGGCCATACTCTTTAAAAGGGCCAATGGGGTGGTGGTTCATTGGCAATGGCAAAGCCTTTAAAACACTACGTTGTGGGATGTCTTGAGTTCAAATCTCAAAGACCATAGGATTAAAGAAATTAAACTTTCAAAAAAAAAAAATTGAATCCCTCACTTCTATTAAAAGGGCCATACTCTGCCTTTTGTTGTCAATCTGTTTTGTTTTTTAATTTTAGAAGAGTTAAGATACTTTCAATGGTTGGACTTGATGACTTTCAATAAACAAAAGTATCGCTGATGATACTAAATACTCCTTAAGTTTTGTTGGGTTCTACTTTCCATACACCAACTATCATGTGACTATTGATTAATTTAAAGATGTAAGCATTGGACTCCATGAAGCCCTCTGTAGTAAGTTATACATCTATTTGGTTTTATCAAGTGTCAGGTATGACCAACTTTGATGACTTATGAATATGAGTTACTTTAATAATAGGTTGAGTAGTAATAGAATAAATGTATTTTAAGTAAATAGCATAATTTACAAATGTATTTATGGATAATTGTAATCTCATTGTATGCTCACCAAAAATAGGAGATGTAGTTACTCCTATATATGTACACCTCATTATTGGAATTAATTCAAGGAAAATAATATTCCATCATGGTATCATCCTTCCTCTTGATCCTGTAAACCTACCGGCTGCCGCAACACCTTCTCACCACCACACGATTCCTTTTGTTTCCCCTCTGTTTCACTACCCTCTCCTCAATCGCTGCAGCCTGTTTTCCCTCCTTCTCCTTTATTCCTTCACTAACTCACCTGCTGCTTCCCTATCTGCCGCACCATCTCTTTTCCCAGCCATGGACCAAAAGCTACATCCTGCCCTTACGGTGTCCAGCATCAAATCACATATCCCTCTTGTCCTTGAAAAAGACTCGCCTCACTACACCACATGGTCCACCCTCTTCATGGTCCATTGTCAAGCCTTCGAGGTCCACGAACACCTCTCCCCTCCCATTCTTCCAACTACTCAATCCTCCGATGCTGCACAGAATGCCGCGGCTGATAAACTTTGGCGTCGCCTTGATGCCATCGTGTTACAATGGATTTATGCCACCATATCTCAACCACTGCTTCATGCCATTCTGAAACCCGGACAATCCGCACACGATGCTTGGCAAGCCATCCACGAAGAATTTAATGACAATCAAACCACTCGGGCCATCTTCCTTGGCCAAGAATTTGCCACCCTCTCCTTGGATAACTTTGCTTCTATGGCGGATTACTGTCAACGTGCCAAAGATCTCGCAACACAACTCGGAGGCGTCGGGTCACCCGTGGATAATCGTCTCTTGGTCACTAAAATTCTCACCGGGCTCCCCGAACAATACGATAGCATTTCAACCGTGCTTCAAAATCGTGACCCCCTCCCAGATTTCAATGAAGTTCGATCCCGGCTCAACATGGAAGAATAAAAGAAGAAGCGTCAAAGTTGCCGGGCCGCCCAACAATCTGCTAAGGCTCTTGCTGCCCAACAATCTGCCACGGATTCTTCTGTCTCCCATCAGCCGTATTTCACTCCAGAACGTGGTCGCGGAAGAAGCCGAGGTCGAGGACGTGGAAGAGGCAGATCGGCTGCTGCTCGTGGCCGCGGGTCCAACAGTACACCAAACCACCCCTATATTGTGTTTCCCACAAATTGGACACAAGCCCAATGGGCCGGACTGTTACAACAGCCCAATCAGCAGCGTTCGTCTTCTTCGAATAACCCACCGTGCCCATATCCTTCAAAACAGCCCACTACCCAAGGTATCCTTGGACCCCGGCCCGATCAGGCGTTTCACACCGGCTATACCCCGACAGATATTGTGACATCCGGGAACCAAGCACACATTTTTATAGCTGGCTTTATTGTTTACTTGCTGAATTTCGGGACGAAATTCTTTTCAACTTGGGGATGATGTGACACCCCGCATTTTCAGGTTAAATACTTTTACTGAACTCTAGTAAACTTACATGTTCATACATGGCTAGATACTTAACTAGGGTTAGTTAAGTAGGTTAACATGTGTTAGAAGATGCTAACATATGTTATAAGTAGGAAAATCCTTGTTAAACACACACATGAGTCCTGTATCCCAAACGTTGGTGAATTATGTGGCATACATAGCAGTAATACGTACAATTGAATTATGGTGAACATGAAGTACGTGCTTATGTGAATTACATGTTTTTGTGAATGATCGCCTAACTGAAAGATAATACGTAGATTATGTAAATTACGTGCGCAACATGATTAATATGTTATGTAATAATGAAAACAATGGTTTCTATGCAATTTAGGGTGACTAATATTATTGGGTCCGGTATTGGGCTATAACATGATTAAAAGGTCAAGTTAATGGACTAGAAGGGCCCTAAAACCCAATTACTTGGGGAACAAGCAAGGCCCTCTTATAATTAGGAGGCAAGAAAAAGATAAAACCCTACTTCTTCTTCTTGTTTGTGCCGTGCGAAACCCCCACCCCCTTCTCTCTTGGCTTTCAAGCAATCAAGTAATCTTTCACCTAATCAAGCTAGTTCGGGTTTAATCTCAAGGCTCTAGGGAGTTTTAGCATTGCAAGGTATACATCCTTATGATTTCTGATGAATTATAATACTTGAAAAACCTTAAAAACTCTAAAAATAATATATGTAGAATCGCATGTATGTATGTGTAGGAGTTCTTGGATGTTCTTGATGATTTGATGATGATTGTTATTAGTAGCCATGATTAGGGTTTTCACATGATAACATATGTGTTTTTCTATGATTAATATGGTGTTTAATCAGTACTATAGGTGTTATACATGTATTAGGGATGTTCATGAAAAATTAGGGTTTGTAGATTACTTGGGATGCAAGTTTAAGATTCTGGCAGATTCGGTTGAACGTTTTGTAGGGGCTGTAATGGGTTGGTAAATTGATTGTTTTGATTATTTCTTTGCATGATTGTAATGTACAAGGTCTTAGCTTTTCATAATGGGCAAAACCATCAGATTTGGACATCGTTTGAGTCATTTTTGGAATTTTAATTGATTAGAGGTCATATCAGATTTTCGGATTTGTAAATTGGGTTAACTTTAAATGGTCATAACTTGAGATTTACAAGGAGTTAGGTTATGAAATTTTTACAGAAGGTCAATATTGGAAAAATAGAGCTTTTCCAAGTGAATTCATCCCGTTTGGATGAATACACAATTTTTGAGAATTTTTCTACTAAACTGACCTGTTGAGGAAATTTTCTGGACATAGCTGTGTTGTACGAATTTTCATAATTTTTGTGTTTGGAATTAAGACAAAAAAAAAATAGGCATTGTCAAATGAATCCTAAATAAAATTCAGTAAAAATTTGGGACTCTAATTCATTCGTTAAGTATTTTAAATAAATTGTTTTTCACAGCGTACAATCTGTCCTAAAAACGCAGATTGTGTACGGGGTCTTTATGTGACTATTTGGAGTTTTATGTGGTATGTAATTGACATGTACTTGTGTGAAAACTTGTATGAGATGTAATTGATGTATTAAACTGATAATAATCACTATGATCACCAACGGGATACGTAGGACATACTTGAGCATGTAGAGTCATTAGGTGTCACTACACGGTTTTGAACATTTAAAGGTCTCGGATAAACGAGTTATATGGTGTGTTGGTTATGCACATATACTCACCTAGTGACACTTGTAATAGGGAGTCGGTAGCTCGTTACTGTTTGAGGGATTTGGATCATTCACGTGCAACCTAAGGTGAGTTTCACTACTCTTTTTCTCAAAAGCATGCGTCTCAGGTACGAGACACTTTACTTAACATTTTCTAGTCCGGTTTGGGACTACTTACACATCCCGGGTTGGGATGCCATGGATCATTATGAGGGTCGGTTACTTTGCTAGTTCGCAATTGTGTCCTTGATAAACTAAACCATTTCTATCATCTGTAAGTCCTCACGTACCGAATGAGTTGCCAGGGTTGGCAAGCGGGTTATTAGTTGATAGCGCTATTAGGTCTTACAAACCTCACACCGGCTCGGGGAGCGCGGGGGTGAACTATAACTTAACGGAACTTTATCATTGTGGATAGACAATGATGTCAGGCATGCGGCACACTTATGTGGCTACAAGTACATAGCAGTTCGGTATATTCGGTTAGTTATCATGAATGGGTTAGCTACCCTTGACATGCGATGAATTAGTGGTTACACGGTGCGGGGCACCAACACCACTTACTTACTTACGTGGTTTTGGAAACTAGTGCATTTGCATATTAAATTACTTTACTTTGTGAACTCACCAGCTTTATGTTGACACACGATTACATGCTTTTGCAGGTAGTTAGCTTCTGGTGCCAGGATTAGAAAGCACTGTACACTTCACTGCATTTGGGCTCTCGGGTATACACATAAATTATATATTATGCTTTCGTATGGTTTTAATTTGGGCGCATTGTTTTGCGCATAGTTTTTAAAAAGGTTTAAATTTGGTTTACGCTTCCGCAGCTTAACTAAACTTGGTTTTCGAAAACGAACTAAATGGTTTGGGCATTTAGAGTTCGTTCCTGTGACTTATGGCTATGGGATCCTGGTTTGTCATGCGCCTCGCGGTATAAACCCCGCAGTGGAAATTTGAGGGTGTGACAGATATCGAGCAGGCTCTCTACACCATGTCACTAAATCCACCTGATCACGAAGTTATGGACACCGGGGCTTCTTCTCATTCCGCCAACGAGCAAGGTATATACTCCCCGTCTAATTTTAATAAATGCACTAATATGAATATTATTGTTGGTAATGGCATGAGTATCCCGGTTGTGGCGACAGGCAATCAAACCTTACCCCCGCCCTTTCCACCTTTAAAATTAAATAACGTCCTATTTGCACCTAAAATTATAAAAAAACCTTATTTCTGTCCGTCGTCTGACCACCGATAACTTACTGTCCATTGAATTTGATCCATTTGGTTTTCTTGTGAAGGACCTCAAAACTCGTGCACCTATCCTCCGATGCAATAGCTCTGGGGATCTTTACCCGCTTACTCAGCCTATCCCTCTCCAACAGCAACACCACTCTGCTTTTGCTGCCGTTACTCAAGATCGCTGGCATCAACGCTTTGGTCATCCCGGCAACACTTTATTGCATTCTTTAAAATTGTCATCTTTTATTGATTATGGGAAATTTAATAAGACTCATTGTGAACCTTGCATTTTTGGTAAAAGTGTGCGCTTACCGTTTTATGATTCTCAAAATTTTACCCGTTTACCATTTGACATTGTCCACAGTGACCTTTGGACATCCCCGATCCTTAGTACAGGAGGTCACCGTTATTACATCCTCTTTTTGGATGATTTTACTGATTTCTTGTGGACTTTCCCCTTAGCTAACAAATCACAGGTGTTTAATGTGTTTACCCAATTTGAAAGAAACATTAAACAATTTCAGTGCGATAATGGTAAAGAATACGCAAACCAACAATTTTACACCTTTTGCAACCAAAACGGTATGCATTTTCGCTTCTCTTGTCCCTACACATCTTCTCAAAATGGGAAAGCGGAACGAAAAATTCGCACCGTTAATAACATGATTCGCACCTTGTTAGCTCAAGCCTCCTTACCACCCAACCTATGGCACCATGCTCTAGAAACCGCAACATACCTCCTAAATATACTACTGACCAAAACCCACAACTTCCGCTCACCCACATCACTTCCTTACAAATGCATCCCTGAATACGAACACCTTCGTGTTTTTGGTTGTCTTTGTTATCCCATCTCTCCCCCCACCATCATACATAAACTTAACTTCCGCTCCCAACCATGTGTGTTTCTAGGCTACCCACCCAACCACCGGGGCTACAAATGCCTCGACTTGTCCACCCGTCAAATAATAATTTCTCGCCACGTTCACTTTGAAGAGTCTATATTCCCATATACCATACAATCTCCTACCAAACCTCCCTCTTACGAGTTTTTGAACCCAACCATTCACCCCTCCATTTGGGATCATATCACTTCACAAAATCCTCATCCATCCAATCGGTCACCCACATCTGACCCATCCCACACTCCACCTCAGGCCCAACCTCGATCCCCCACTACAAACACCTCACCGGCCCATGATACTACACCCGCCCACACTGCAAACCCCTGTCCTCACTCATCCGGCCCAAATAACACTACCCACACCGGCCCATCAATCCCCCCTCACACCAGCCCATCTCCCACAACACAAGCCGACCCCCCCTCCACTTCTACCAACACCTCCAGCACACCACCTGTTCATCAACCTACCAACACCTCTGCTCCAAATCAGCCCACTATACAACCACACCCGCAACCGTCACAACCCGCCCGTACCATTCACACTCGCTCTATGAGCGGCATCTCCAAGCCCAAACAACAATTCAACCTACACACTTCCTCCATTGTTCCCATATCTAAGAACCCTCAGGTTGCCTTAGCCACTCCCGAGTGGTACCATGCCTTGTCTAACGATTTTAGTGCACTTATTAAAAATAAGACCTGGGAGCTTGTACCTCGGCTCCCCGACATGAATATTATTCGGTGTATGTGGCTGTTTAAACATAAATTTAGATCTGATGGTAGTTTGGAACGATACAAAGCTCGACTTGTTTGCGATGGTCGGAAACAACAAACAGGTATTGATTGTGGGGAGACGTTTAGCCCGGTTGTAAAACCGGCAACTATCAGGCTAGTTTTATCTCTTGCATTAGCCAAATCTTGGCAAATCCATCAACTTGATGTGACTAACGCCTTTCTCTATGGAAATCTGGAGGAAACAGTTTACATGTATCAACCCATGGGGTTCCGGGATAAAGCCTATCCAGATCATGTCTGTCGTCTCAAGAAATCTTTATATGGTCTCAAGCAAGCACCACGCGCTTGGTACCAGCGCTTCACTGACTTTGTTTCTTTGCAGGGGTTTCATCAAAGCAAGTCCGATAACTCTCTCTTCACTTATCGCAACGGACCAGACATAGCATATCTACTCATATATGTAGACGACATCATACTTACTACCTCGTCCGATGCCTTGCGTAAAAGACTCATGCTTGCGTTATCCGGAGAATTTGCAATGAAGGACCTCGGCCCTCTGTCTTGCTTCTTAGGCATACAAGTTACACGGACTGTTAAAGATATCATACACCGGGCAGCCATGGATTCTTGTAAACCTGTAGCTACTCCTGTTGACACCCAAGCCAAGCTCTCTGCAGATTCCGGCCCCCTTCATGACGACCCCACAACGTACCGTAGTCTAGCCGGGACACTACAGTACCTCACTTTCACCAGACCTGACATATCCTATGCCGTCCAACAAATCTGCATGCACATGCATTCTCCTCGAGTTGCCCATTGGAACGCATTAAAGCGCATTATTCGGTATATCCAGGGTACTTCTGACTTGGGTCTTCACCTCGGTTCATCTACCGACTTTTCTCTTCGGGCCTATACCGATGCTGATTGGGCCAGTTGCCCTGACACTCGTCGCTCCACTTCAGGGTATTGTGTGTATTTTGGAGATAATCTCATCTCGTGGTCATCCAAACGTCAGTCTACCATCTCCCGGTCCAGTGCTGAAGCCGAGTATCGCAGGGTAGCTAACGTTGTGGTAGAGATTTGTTGGCTTCGGAATCTTCTTCTCGAGCTCCACCACCCTCTCACCCGGGCTACGTTAGTATACTGTGACAACGTTAGTGCCATTTATCTTTCTGGCAACCCGGTGCAACATCAACGCACCAAACACATTGAGCTCGATATTCATTTTGTCAGAGAGCATGTCCAGCGTGGCAACGCCCGTATTCTTCATGTTTCATCTCGTCATCAGATTGCAGATATTTTCACAAAAGGTCTCCCACGAGTACTATTCGATGATTTCAGGTCCAGTCTCAGCATCAGACCACCCTACGCTTCGACTGCGGGGGAGTAATAGAATAAATGTATTTTAAGTAAATAGCATAATTTACAAATGTATTTATGGATAATTGTAATCTCATTGTATGCTCACCAAAAATAGGAGAGGTAGTTACTCCTATATATGTACACCTCATTATTGGAATTAATTCAAGGAAAATAATATTCCATCAAGTAGTGTCCATACATAAGTATTAATGATGCACTTATACCAGAAGAAATAAGGGATAATCTGATTCTTGGAAGATCAAATACAATGCTTATATGTTTTCACAAAGCTGAGAGACATTTGCCAGATCATTGTTTAAGGAAGGCAATTTGGCATGCGACAACCTATTCCTCTTAATGTGAAACAATGGGAAAGAAAACGTACATGTGACAACAATGGGTGGGTTGGGTAAATGGGCCAAAATGGGTACGGGTCAAATCATCTAATTTCTTAATGCGAATTTGATTGCAACAAACATTTGATTGCCAAAATCCATTTTGTTCACTCGTAGTGATCTCTTTTACTGTTCTAAGGCCCACGTGTTAATGAAAAAAAACGAATACAATAGAAAACATCAAACTGTAGCCACTACAGATAACTTGAGTTGTTCTTTAATATTATTTATAATTATAATTTATAATATAATAAGCTCTACTTTTGGGTGTTAACTTGATATAATATAGTAACGTATAACAAGTAATGGTCATTGGTTTCATGATTTGCTGATTGGGATTTATTGGTTATATAGCCTGTTAAGTGGGTTTTGTTATGCAGAACCAGTATATAATAGGCACAAATTGAGTTTGCAATCTCGATAATGAATGAATTTATGAAAACTTAGAATGGCGATTGTTTAAACTATGCGCTGCTTTAATAGCTTTATGTGTGATCATTTGTTTTGCTTAATTTTTAATATTGTTTTCCTCGCATGTCACACTTGGATTAGATTAGTTATCATAGTCGTTTTATTGCATCACTATGTGACCTCTTGAATCATTAAACCACATACCTCATATTATTAGTGCAAATATAGTTTACTTAATTGCCCTTTGGTGCTATTAGTTTCTTTCTTTTTATTTATTTTCAGCAGCAGGGCTGTCCCTGAAAAAGTAGGTGCCCGGGTCGAGCCGCGAAATATGTGCCTCTTAGTCTTAGGTCTTTTAAGCAATGTTTTCATAACCGAAGTGGATGTTGAACCAGTGTTCTTACTGTTCCCTAGTCGGACTGGTCGAACCGGATATAGAACTGAAAGTGTCGTAATAATTATAAAAATTAATATGTTTGGCTAATTGGCTCATAAAAAACCACAATTTCTTAAAATTTCATAATAATTTGAAGGACCATTATCTTTTATGTCTAGACTTCAAAATTTCTTTAATAAAAAATGAATTTGACTTGCACCATGTTTAAAAGCGTGAGACAATTACTGTTTTGTAGTACTACTATATATTAACATTTACTGCACAACTACTGTACCACAACACAAATCTCAAGTAACAAACACACTTCAACTTTTTTTTTTTAATTCTGTCGTATCCTTCCAATCTAGTTTTTCATGTATGACTCATCTTCTTCCTTATCTACTCTTCACCTTCTTGCGTTTATATCCAGTGATGTTCAAGATGAAATATTTTTTTTGGTCGAAAACATAAAGAAAATACTTGAAGAAACAAAACACTCGTCGCCGCTCAAAGTGCCCCCTAAAAATTAGGCCCAGACCGGAAGTCCTCCCCGCACCCCCTCATCACCGGCCCTGTTCAGCAGTTATCATAAAAAGAAAAGAATTGCGAAGGCTATATCTAAGGTAGCATATTACCAAAAGCTTCTTGCTACACGATTGATCGAACAAAGAGGAAGTCGTAGTGAGAGGGGTAGGGGTTAATTGGAAAATTAACTATTGCTATCTTATCCTACACAAAAGAAAAGCTTATAGTCAAACTTTGCCCAACATCTTACAATGTGAATACATTGGTCAAACATTATGAGATTCCCGGTAGCAGATTGAAGCAAACATCTGAGTGTTGCTACAACAAGGAAAATGACTGGAATTAGATTAAGAGATGTTTAGGTTTATATGTTAAAGGTATATTAGGTTAAGGTTATGATTTGGGGGATCCTCCAGCTCCTGGAATGGACCTGCATAAGGTAACAGACACCGTTAGCCTTAACGCAGGAGGGGGTCTCCTGCGTTTGGACTCCGGCGTGAGAGTAAGTGTGTATTCGTTGTATGGTTGTTTGAATTTGCAAAATAAAGCCTTTACATTTGTGTTGAAGACGCCTCATGTTGCAGCTTTCCTTGTTAAAGTTGATGGTATTATGATTTCAAGTTAAGGTTTTAGTTGATACTATCTTATACTCCTACAAAGGCCACCAACTTAATAGTTAGTTCAGTGCTATGTCCCTTTCAGGTTTCAGTTGATACCATCTTATACTCCTACAAAGACCACTAACTTAATATGTAGTTCAGTATTATGTCTGTTTCTAATCTTTAAAAAAAATTAAGGGACAAAGAATAACTTGACGTGCTTGTCGACACAGTAATATTTTTTTGTAGAGTGGCCTATGTATAATTTTGAAGCATCATTTACAAGGCAATCTAGGGATTCCCCCCCCCCCCCCATGGAATTATAGAAGAACCATTTATTTTGCTACTTCTTCTTCAGAGAAGCTTCAAGCCTTTCAATTCAATCAAGAGGGAGACGTCTCTGCATCTCTTTCCAAGGATCACATTGATATGTCACGTTTTATGCATAACCATTGAATTCAATTGTCTTCGTTATTTTACGTGGTTCCTAGGTTTTATGTAGAACCATTGAATTGCCTTAGGCGAGCTCCTCTATTCGCTTTTCATAACCTTTCATTTTCTTTTATTTCTTTTAATGATTGTATTATCATTTTAATTTGGGTCTAACTTATATGTCAGGTTATGGAAATAAGTGATCAAGCATGTTGGCTATGAATAAGTTTTCTTGGTGCCTCAAATTTGTGTATAGTGTGTTTAGTTTTTCGCCTTTTAAATTGCACATGTATATCTCATTAGCATCTAGATTATGCTCTTATTATTCATTTGCCCTAAAAAGCTTAAAACCAACTGTAAAGTATAAGAGTGGGCTGATGGCCATATTCAAATGATAGGGGTGGAATTTCATTAAATGTATTTTATGTGCTAATGTAATTAACTAGAACTTCCTTAACACTTATTCAACTACATTTATATATTGTTTCAGCAACAACTTTACATATTTAATTATTCAAACATCAATTTTGGTCAGAATGGTCGATAGGCCAAAGTTAGTTTACGCCAAATCAGGTAACATTTTTTGTACATCCCAAACAAAGTTTATCCAAGAACTTGTGATTACTTTTGTTATGTGTCAGACATGATTACAAAAACTATTTCCTATTAGTAGCTTTTAGTATTTTATAAAAATTAATTTAAAAAGTTTTATGCTTTAAAACTGCAGTTCTGTTGATTTTTTTTATGATTGACCCACATCCTTTTAAGCTTCTTGTATAGCTGTATTTACATAAATGGCTGGAAATTATCCATGTATAGTCCTAATTTATTGATTAAACACTACATAACAATATTGTTTAGTGATTTGTACCTAGTGGGGTCAAGTTGTATCCTTGTCTGGATTTCATTATCTAGTCAAATTTGCATTGTTTGCAGCAGAGTTGGCAAGCTCATCATTTATACAAGGGAAATGCTTTATTTGATCTTGTTTATATTCTTACTCTTCTTCGTTTACCTTTATGTAAACCTAAAAAAGAAGAATATCAAAAATTAAAATATGATTATGATGAAATCACAAATTATAGTGATACATAATTAGGAGTTCTTATGTTTCTGGAATTATGATGAAATCACAAATTATAGTTATACAGAGTTAGAAGTTAGAACACAAATGGATCCATATCTTTGATGTTGACACCTATTATGTCTCTATGATTATGAATTTGAGTAGGATTGATTTTGTTTTATAGCCTACACTTATATATTCAAATTAGTTTGCTTTCTTATCATATTTATTGGACCCTATTATTATTATGGTTAATTAAGATAAGCCCACGGGCTCAGTTAGGCTTCTAGGGTTCCTTGTGATCTCTATATATTGTAACCTAACTTTTCAATAATATTATTCAGTATTTTACCATTCTATTCTCTTACATGGTATCAGAGCCAGCCTAGGCTCTCTACCGTCTTTGTCGCGCCACCACAAAAAATACAAATCCTAGCCGTCGCCACCGTGTTCAAACCCTAAGACAGGGCGGTGTGCTGACACTGTCGCTGCCGCCCTGTCCCACCTGCGTTTTCTGTTTTGATTATTTTCTGTTTTCATGCTTTCCCGTTCGAATAAAAGCTTCGTTTTCGATTCAAGATTATTGCCGTTCTCAAAGAAATCAGGTTCTGTGAATTTCTTAAGTCTCAACGCCACCGCCTTTGACCACTATCTTGTCGCCTCACTCCGTTGATTACTTCCGATCGGTTCCATCACTTTCGATCACTTCTAATCTTAGTTATGTGTTTGAGTTGACTGGTTTTTTTGTTTTGGATTTATTTATATTTTTTATTCATCGGGGCTTATATATTGGTTTCATGTTTTATTTGGGTTGGGATCTACTGAATCATCATCCATTATCTTGGTTTTGGATTCTCTTTTCTTTATAAGTGTTTCGGGTGTTGTTGCTTTTTTGCCTTAAAAAAATTAATAATAAGTGATTAATTGTTTTTTTTTTTAATCTTGGGGTAATACTTTAAGCAATTATTTATCAATATTTTTGATAAATAACCAAATCCTAGCCATCACCATTTGAAGAAAAAAAAACTAGACAGGGTGGTGTGCCGCCATCTCTCTTTCTATTCCCGTTCTTGTCGGACTACGGTCCATTGTCATTGATCAAACCATAGTTTGATCTCTCTCTCTCTCTCTCTCTCTCTCTCTCTCTCACACACACACACACATCCAACCGATTTTCTTCAACTAAACCGAGTCTCCTACTCTTTCTTATTGGTGTCTTATGGATTTGTTATGGTGATGGTGTTTGATATGATTGCTGGATTGCAGGAATACCAGACTGACCTGAACGTTGTGGATTTATGGCAAAATTTTGGACTTTCAAGTCAAGTCAAGAACCGAGATCAAGACTAGTTTTTTTTTTATGTATTTTTTTTATTTATGTTTTTTTTTCAGTGTAAGCGTCCGATTTTCTACCGCTTTGACTGCGGGGGAGTATTGGACCCTATTATTATTATGGTCAATTAGGATAAGCCCACGGGCTCAGTTAGGCTTCTAGGGTTCTTTGTAATCTCTATATATTGTAACCTAACTTTTCAATAATATTATTCAGTATTTTACCATTCTATTCTCTTACAATATTCTTTATACATTTCTCAATTGTTTTAATCGACGGACAATATCATAAACTTATGACAAGGAAACATAATTGAAAGAAATAATCTAGAATGTTTGATCTTATTCACTTTATTCTTCAAAAAAAAAAAAAAATACTAAATTAATTAACCAACGGCAATACGCGGGTATTCCTACTAGTATAAACGTAATAGACGTTATTTTTGTAATTCTGTCTTGATGAAATTCTGTCTTAATGACTTGATATAACACTCTCAAAACTTATTGAATGTTATTACCTGTTAGCCACTGTTTTCATAGTAAACGGTTAACGGTTAGAGATTGCTTATGTAGTTGTCAAAGTAAACTTGTTCACGTTTAGGTAAACTCACACTATATGATGCCTAGATATTATATTTCACATATTAAAGCTCATTTATATATTCTACTTTTTTTGAAAATTTAAAATATGTATGTTTTTACTTTTTAGAACATTCAATTTGTATACGGTTCCCTTCAAATACTCTATGAATGTAAAAAACCATAAAATAAGGTGACGACATGTCAGACGTCAAGTGTTTCTGCTTCTAGAAAGAAAAATAAAATAAAATGTATTTTTTAAATAGGGTAAGACTAATGTAAAAAGTAGCTTACGATGAGAAGTGTAAGAATGAATAAGGGGTTGACACATGTCCCTAGCAAAAAATGGTATTATTGTCCGTCACCATAATTGTTAGACTTTTTTCAACTTTCACCCCATTTTTAAAACGGCAATAACGTTTTCATATGACATTATTTTTTTTAAAAAAAATACACTATAAAAACAAGTTTTTCATCCTCTTTCATTTCCATAGTCCATACCATATTGCTATACTTTAAAAAAAAATTGTTGGGTTGATAATTTGCGTTTTATTGAGGGTATACTTGCGTTTTAGAAACGCAAATTATACCTGATAAGACGACCTTGTAAAACGACCTGATCAAATGCAAGTTATTATTGTTTTTACACTTAGACGCAAGTAATTATTGTTTATTATTGTTTAAACACAAGTAGGTAATATCAAGTTTTTACATACATATAATGATCCAAGATTCAATGTTTTTTAGATGATAAAGAAAACAAGTCTACAATAATAACTCTCAATTTACTCTTAAAGCCTTTACCTACCGGTACATATTTAGCCACACAAACAGCAAATATTTTATTATTTTGGAGTTGCAACGAAGGACCTTCAAGAGTGGTACTCGCTGACTAAAACATTTTAATTTTATACGCGTGAAGATTGTTAATCACAATCAAAACTTGATTATTTTCCTGTTAGTAGGTATGATGGGTGCACCGAAAGTAGAATAGAAGTAGATCAAACTCCCAAGCTAGAGTCACACTTCCTAAAAACCTAAAACAAGACCCATAAAATGTAATTTTATCATTCTAAAGAGCCAAATGAACAACTCCAACATGTGAGGAAACAAACTAAAATAAACAAAAAGCTATTGTTACATTCAGAATGTTTAAACGCAAGTAATAATATCAAGTTTTTACATTTAGATGCAAGTAATATCAACCCAGCAATTTTTTTTTTAAAGTATAGCAATATGGTATGCAAATGAAATAGGATAAAATGCTTGTTTTATGTTGTGTTTTTTTTTAAAAAAATAATGTCGTATGAAAAAGTTATGGACGTTAAAAAAATGGGGTGGAACTCAACCATTGTGGGTTATACCTATTTTGTCTTCTCCTTCTCTTTTAGAAACTCAACGTATACTTTTCCCCTTTTAATCTCATCCATTAATTTATTTTGATCAAAAACTTAAAATGTTTCTTATACTTTTTACACTAAAGTTTATCTTTGTCTGTATTTTCAAATATTTAAGTCCATTTTTATTACTATAGTTCGGTGAAACTTGGCATTTACGTACAAAGGTTTATATATTATCAATGACACACCGTCATTTGCATTTCTTATCATTTGAGTACAATTAACTAATACGTAATTTTGATATAATAAAATAAATTAGTTATTTTCGTTAAACCACATGAAACAAAATTAACTAATACTTAATTTTGTTTTTTAGATTCTAATTATAGATTATCATCTATATCTATACATATAATAAACCAAAGCCATTTTAATGACATGACACTCAATGAGGCATTCTCTTCCTTGAGTGTGCCATGTGTTATCCCATGTGGCATTGAGATATTTTAGGAAAAAAATAATTTAAAAACAAAATTGGATTTTTCACCCTCATGTTTCCTCCCATAATTTTTAAACGTTAATATCTTTAATATATGAGATTTTTTAAATAAAAAAATTACACCAAATTAACGTGCGTTTTATTATCTTTCCAACAAGTACCATAGTGCTATATAAAACACGGAGAAATTTTTTTGTGGGGTTTTGTTCATACAGAAAAAAAAAATACAAAGTGTTCAGGTAAATCATTAATCATGTATAGGCAAGTCACTAATTATATTCAAATCAGTAAATATGAAAAAAAAAATTTCAACCAGAGCCGAATAGGTTAATAGAGTTATACGTTGTTTTAAGTTAAGTATCAATATTAGTATGTTAAAGTTGTACATTTGTTTAGTCTTTATGATAGGTGTAAATATTAGAGTTACATTAAAGTTTTACATTCTTTTAGGTTAGGTGTTAGTATTGGAGTTGTACATTGTTAATTTGTTTTAGGTTAGATATTAACATTAGAGTTATACATCAGTCTATTTCATATGTAAAATTGATGTATCATATTAAATTTCTCAACCCGGGACGCTCCCGGGGTATAATCTAGTATATAATAAACCAAAGCATTTTTAATGACATGTCATAATATTATGCAATCTCTCTTTTGAGAGATGCCACATAGGATGTGATGTGACAACTCTATACCAATGAAAAAAATGAATAAATATGGTTTAAATATGATTTAATATAATTTATTAAATACTTAATCTACTAAATGTAAATATTAAAATCTTATTATTTTCTCTCTCATGTTTTCTTTCAAACCTTTTAAATGTTAATATCTTTTATATACGAAATTTTTTAAAGAAAAAAATTACACCAATTTAACGACCGTTTTATTATCTTTTCAACGAGTACAATAGTGCTATATAAAAAACGGAGAAAAAAAATGACTATTTTTTGTAACCTGACAGGTATTGTGTCAGGTTTGGAATTAGTTTAAAAAAAAATTGTGGGTTTGGGTCGGGCCTGGGATTAGGTGATACCCGACCCAATTACCCTTTGTTTAAAATAATAAAAATAATAATAATATTAATTAATCATATATTGGCATATGCTATTTTTATAGTTTAGATACTTCTAATTTTATTCACTTTACTTATATTTCTCTACCCGGGACGCTTCTGTGGAAAGTAGTAAGTCTTATAACACGATATATCAAATTCTAGATTATTGGGTTAAGACAATACTCATGGTTTAAAATCACGCCCTCATAGAAGGAGGGTTAAGTTAGCCCGGGGAGGTTTAAAAACCGGCTTTTATATTGTATTGGGTTTGACTTAGAAACGGTCCTATTTGACGGTACAATCGTTTAATGCTCTTTTGTTTAGTTCAAATATTTCTTTTGAAAGTAAAACACTTCATTATAGTCCCACCGTGTATATTGTTGACCGAAATCGGAGGCAAATCTTGTAAACAACTAATCACCATCTTTCATAATTTCTTTTGTAGTGAATATTCTGAAGTATCATGATGTGTGATTTTGCTGAGGTCGGCTGTATAGAGTGTTGGAGATGGGCGACTACTTAATGCCTGCATGCTTCTCGGTTGGCGGATTAAAACCAAAATTTTAAGGTTAACATACAATCTTGTTGGGGTGAGCATTTCGTGGTTTGGACCCACAGAAACCTTGGACCCGACCCACGAGAACCTTGGACCCGAACCTTTTTAAATATATGGGTTGGTTTCCGGTTCTAGATTTATATGAATTATCGGTTTCGGGTCGGGTCGTTTCAAACCCACGGTTCTAATATAAGAACCACAAGAACCGTTTGTATTTTAATTAAAAAAATAATCTTTTTTAGTCTTTTCACTATTTGTTTTTACGTTTTATTGTAATCGATTTCATATTTTCATGTAATGTTAATACAATATTAAAAATATTATTTATAATAATAACAATGTATTTTTCTTTAAATATTTTTCTGTTTAATGGATATGCATAGATGTGATATATTATATAATATATATTATATCCAAATTTGAAGTAAATATTTATATATATCGCTCTGATGTGTGTGTATTTATTATGTATACATAACAGATTCACATAATGTTTCTATTGATGAGAATGACAAAATTGTTACAAAAACATAAGTCGAGAAACGAAAAATGACTTAAACAAAACTCATGGGCTATTGTTAGAATGTCCGTTGTGGAAGCGTGAGTAACATGACCTAAACGAGGTTTCAGCGCCCGTGCTCACCCCCAGACACAACAGGCCCACGCGAACAATCTCGGCGTGAGCACAAGCGATGGTGGTCGCGTGGGTTAACGGGAAAAAGTGACATTTGGTCGCGCCGTTGCTCACCTCCAGCCACAACGGGGTCAAGTGACCGGATTACTTGATAGTCACGTCGGTGGCTTGCGCACGTTCGCTCGCGCGTCCACAACGGACGGCCTTAGAACCATATGGAGGAATTCTTTTACGAGCATGATAAAAGAATAGGAATATGTAAATCCTCTGAAAGTGGCTATTGCATTAAAGGGTTCTAGAGGGTCAGACCCTTTTACCCGACCCATCAGAACCTTTAGGACCCGGAACCACATAGCCTTTTAAGGTTTGGTTCGTGGTTCCTAATTTCAACAATAAAAGGGTATGCGGTTCTGGTGGGTCCGGGTCGGGTCGATTCCGGACCCTTTGCACAGCCCTAGTTGAAATATATGATGGTTACAATCTTAATATTCAAATACTCTAATATGTTGCATAAGTTATATTTCAGGTTTTGGACTGTGTTTGTTAATGGGCTTGTAGTTGGTTATATGATGTTAGGTTGTTGGCTTATAAAAGGATATCAAGATGAACCAAGGTTGTGGCCTCATGAGCTTAGACAAGATATTGGTCTGGCATGTGGCCCATCAAGATATTAAGTCACACTTATTATATAAGTGTGTTTCTTATGGACGGTCTAGATCAAAAGTGTTAGATATCAACGGATCATATCAGTGATCATACGGATCGTCCTTCTCAGCATATAAAAGGCTTTCTCTCACTTGTGTTTATTCATTCATCTGTTGATATTGTTGCTGATATTTGGATTGGAATTTTCTATTAGCAACAATTGCCTCACAATCTGTGTAGCCCTAAGTGAAGGTTATATAATTGTGAGTTTGGCGAACCCTAACTTGGGCCTTTCTCGGTGAGATCTCTCTTATATTTACTGCTTTCCTAGAGTCAGTCCTAAGGAGTCTACTGTTCAGGGCTTGAGTCCCTGTTTTAGATTTAGGGTTGGTCTAGGTATTAGGAAGGCTCCCTTGTGAGGACTTGGGCAGGCACCATTGAGTGACAAACCGGATATATGGATCACCCACGAGGCTTCACCGTTGTGTTTGGTTTGTTATTTGTTGAGTTGAAGTTGTGATTGTTGATTATTTGATATGTGGTTTATTTGAAGTTGTTAATTGTTGATTGTTGTTTGTTGTTACTGATGTTATCTTACTTGATCTGTGATTGTGATATATTATCATGGCTGATGGTGAGGATCTGAATGTTGGTGGCCCAAATCTTGGATCCAAACAATGGTGGCCCTGACATAGGTGGAGGTGGTGGTAATGGAGATGCTGTTGTAATTGAAACTTTTATTAGTAAACTTGATGTAGTAATCCACTGTATTTACATGCATCTGATTCTAGTAATCTTACTATTGCTTCAATAAAACTTAAGGGATCTGAAAATTATGTTGTATGGTCAAATAGCTTAACTCTTGCTCTTTAAGTTAAAAATAAGTGGGGTTTTATTGATAAAACTTGTGTTAAATTTGAAACTGATCCTGTTCTTGCTAGGCAATGGGATAGATGTAATTCTATTGTTTTAACATGGATTCTTAATTCAATTAGTGAAGATTTGTACATGGGACATGTGTTTTCTAGATTGGCTAGTGATGTTTGGTCTGAATTAAAAGAAACATATGGTAAGAGCAGCACTTAGTAAGATGGGAAGGGCTAAGGCAGTTGGGCCGGATAACATACCGATTGAGGCATGGAAGTGTATGGGAGAAGTAGGAGTTCAATTGCTAACAACTTTATTCAATCTTATTTTCAAATCTGGAAGGATGCCAGATCAATGGAGGACTAGTGTAGTAGTACCCTTGTATAAGAAAAAAGGAGACGCCCAATGTTGTGGGAATTATAGAGGGATTAAACTGCTAGGACATGCTATGAAATTATGGGAGAGGGTAATCGAGTCTAGACTTAGAAGAGAAACTCAAGTTACGGTTAACCAATTTGGTTTCATGCCAGGGCGGTCTACCACAGAAGCAATACATATCCTGAGGAGATTAGAGGAAAAATATAGGGAGAAGAAAAGAGATCTGCATATGGTGTTCATTGATCTTGAAAAGGCATATGACAGTGTGCCTCGTACACTGATTTGGGACAGCTTAGAGAGTAGAGGGGTTTCTGGGAAGTATATAGACCTAATTAGGGATATGTATGTTAGGACTATGACTAGCGTTCGGTCGCCTGTAGGAGATACTGAATCTTTCCCTGTAGAAGTAGGACTACATCAAGGGTCTGCCTTGAGCCCTTTTCTGTTTGCGGTTGTCCTAGACGAGTTATCAAAGTCGATCCAGGAGACGGTCCCATGGTGCTTGCCTTTTGCAGATGATATTGTGTTAGTCTCAGAGAGTAAACAAGGTTTGAATGCGAGGCTAGAGGAGTGGCGTGTAGCGCTAGAAAGTAAAGGTTTAAGGATTAGTCGATCCAAGACGGAGTACTTGTACTGTGACTTTAGTGGCGTGGGCAATGACGAGAACACTCAGATTACCATTGAGGGACAGGTGGTGCCGCAGGTAACTAAGTTTAAGTATTTAGGATCATTTGTACAAATGGATGGAGAGATAGATAGTGACGTAGCCCACCGTATCCAGGTTGGGTGGTGTAAGTGGAGAGCAGCTACTGGGGTTTTATAGGGTAGCTATTAGACCGGCTATGTTATATGGCTCTGACTGTTGGGCAATCAAGAAAATCCAAGCACAGAAGATGGAGGTAGCTGAGATGAGGATGTTGAGGTGGATGTGCGGACACACACGGTTAGACAGGATAAGAAATGAGGTTTTAAGGGATAGATTAGGGGTAGCTAGTATATCTGATAAGATAAAAGAGGGGAGATTGATATGGTTTGGGCATGTGAAGAGGAGACAGACGACTGAGCCAGTTAGAGTGGTAGAAGGTCTCACTGTGGAAGGGAAGAGGAGTAGAGGCAGACCAAAATTGACATGGGATGAGCGGGTTAGACAAGATTTACTGGGGTTGCACCTCTCTGAGGACATGGTCCATGATAGGGGTTTATGGAGGCAAAGGATAATGGCTAAGGACTATTAGGATATGGGAAAAAGGCATTTTAGGTGTTTCGTAGGGTCTTACTTTTTGTTCTCACGTTATGCGGATTTTATATGTTTGTCTTCCTGTATGTTTGTGCATATGTTGTTTATGGTGGCATAGTGTCTATTCTTTCGATGCATTGTTGTCAATGTCTATGATGTTATTAGTAGTTGTGTGTTTATGTCTTCTCCGTTTTTTTTTTTGGTGTGTGTGTGTTTTTCGTTATGTATCTGAGCAGAGGGTCTCCCTGGAAGTGGTCTCTCTATTCCTAGGGGTAGAGGTAAGGCTTGCCTACATCTCACCCTCCCCAGACCCTACTAATAGCTTTGCTATTTATGGGATTTACTGGGCTTGGTTGTTGTTGTGGTTGTTGTATATGATAAGGTGAATTAAAAGAAACGTATGATAAGGTTGATGGATTTGTTGTGTTTGATCTTTATCAGAAAATTAATTCATTTAATCAAAATGGAATGTCTGTCTCTGAATATTATCATAAACTAAACATTATGTGAAAACAATTAGATCAGATTTTGCAATTACCTACCTGTACTTGTAATGCTGCTAGAGAATTTAATAATTTTACTAGTATGATCAAACTTATGCAGTTTCTTACGGGGTTGGACAATATGTACCAAAATGTTAGAACTAGTTTGTTGATTAAGGATACTTTACCATTCGTAAAATAAGCATTTGCTATAGTTTCTAGGGAGGAATCCCATAGAAACTCTAGTAATGTTTCTAAAAAAGGACAAATTGTGGGTTTTGTTTCTAAGTCTAGTCAAAATGTTGATTTTTTCAAAAAGAATAACTAAGAATGATAACCCTAGTCTTAAATGTACACACTGTAATAAGGTGGGGCATTCAATTGACAAGTGTTTTGAGTTAATTGGATATCCACCTTGGGCTAAACCTAGGGAAGTATAAGGGAAGAAAGTTGTTGTTAATAATGCTTGTTCTGAAAAAAAACTGATGTTCCTATAACTACTTTAACTAGTGATCAATTGTCTAAACTGTTAAGTTTACTCTCAGATGACTGTTGATCCTCCTCAAAGTCATAATGTTTCAGGTAGTCAGTCTTCTCTTTTTTGTGCAAATGTATGTGCTAAACCTATATTTTGTTTTAATGTGGGAGGAAATAGACTTAAGGTGGGTTAGATAATAGATTCAGGGGCTGTGACATTTCGCATTTAATTATTTGTACATTACGGATTAAAACGACAAGTCTTATTATTATTTTTGGAGATATTTTGAACCCCTATACAATAATAATTATTCATACATACATTTATATATATATATATATATATATAGGTTTCTAATAATAATAATAATAATAATAATAATAATAATAATAATAATAATATTAATAGTAATAATAACCTTTATGTAGATGGATTTTTTTTACAAAACAAAACAAACCACAACTAACCCACATATGTTTTGGAGCCCAATCATTAGCCCAGCCCAACAAACAAACCCCAAGTACCTGGCCCACTGACCCCCTCCCCTCTCTGATCAGTTAACAAAAAAAGAAAAGAAAGAAAAGCGCTAGCCGGGTTTCGAACCCGCGCCTGGCCTAACCTCAACACACCCACAAACCACTTGGGCCACAGGCCATTTCGTGATCTATAACGGTTTTAATTATATATATGGTATTTCTTTTACTGCTGCTCCTAAATCGCTGCACTGATGGCCGCTCGCAATCAACGCCAAATCCATCAATTCGTCAATTATTCACACATACATGGTAAGCATACGTGATTACCGGTCCATTATGACTAGGGGACGCGTTGATTAACAGTCAATTGTTGCCATATGAATCCAACGACGCGTCAAACATTCATGTCGTGGTCAACACTTACCAAATCATTGTTCCAGGCCTTAACATTATAAATTGGACGTTCACGAACCTTCACAACTCGCCACTAATCCTTCCTACATCTCCAATTTCTTCATATAAGCTTCTGTTCAGGATTAACAATCGTGCGTTTGACTTTTTGTTTGACTGATCGTGCAAGCTCAAAACGTGATTGTAAGTGTGATTTTGTTTATGGGTTTCAATAATCGGCGATTACACAGAATTTACCCTATGGTTAATTGGACTAAATCTGTGTAAAACGTTCAATTGGAAAACTAGGGCTCGATTTCATATAATTTGGGGAAGAACATCAACACAGTTAACATATATAAATTAAACAAACTGAGTCCTAACACAACCACAGGTCTAGACCAAGTGGTTGTGTTGATGCTTGGTTACCCAGCAGACGCGGGTTCGAAACCCGGCTGCCACACCTTTTTGTTCTTTTTTCTCTCCTTTGTTTGGTTTTATCAAGTTTTAATACATATTGTTTGTATTTTAAAAATTCATTTTAAAATACTAAAACTCATTTAATAATTCTACAAAAATTATTTTTAGTTAAACTGATAAAATGGTTTAACTTACAATTTTTAATTTTCTGAAATTTATTTATTTAATATTTATAATAATTAAATCAAGTTTATTCTATTTTATTTATAAAAATCTATAAAAATATCAAAACGATCTTATTAATTTCCACAAAAATTATCCTAAGTTTTTATAACATTAATCTTTTCAGAAATGATTTTTATTTCTGAAAAATCATTTATTTAATATTTTTAATCAATTTTTGTTAGTTTTAATCATAATAAATCCAATTTTTAATATTTTTGCACCAAAATTTTATACAAATTATTTCTGATCATTTAGAACAGAAATATAATTTTTAAACTGATAATTCTTTAATTTTAGTAATTTTTAATTATTAAAGTTAAAGTTTGACAATTTGTAATAAATAGATTTAATAATCTATTTTAAAGAAAATAATTTTATAAAAATTATTTTTATACTTTAAACACATTCTTGAGACCATCTTAGATTTAACATTTATAAGAAGATTTTTTGTTATTTATTTACTAAATTTCTCTCTATTGTCGAATATTTTTAATATTAATCAAACGAGCAATTATCCCCAAATTCGAAGCCCTAGAAACTTATACATTTGTAGACTTGATAGACTTAGACATATTTATTACCTCATTATAGGGTGATACTTGATACATTTGGGCAACACCATTATCCAATTTTTCAACAGATATAACATTTTACCAAGGTGAGTTTTACATAGCCCCTTTTCTATTTATCACCATTTTTGGGGTGAAACATGTTACAACATCATTTATGCAATTCAATCATCAATGTGTCTATGTGTTTTTCTATGTTGCATTATGTCTTGAACATGACTAGGGTAAGCACAATTCTAGCATAATCATTAACATTGATCAGCCGACGGTATACATTGATAGATCTATTGGACTGACAATCCCACCCGGATACGTGCCTCCTACAAAGGTAGCGTGGGTGTTTGTTACTGCAATATAAACGAGTGAACCATGAGCGTATGGGATGTACCACAATACAACAGTCACAAGGGTTGATTATGCACTCGATTTACTTCTAGTATGTTTTCACATATGGACTAGATTGCCATGACACATGAATTGCACAACAATTTTATTCGATTATCAAAACCTATGTAATTCTCACCAACTTTTGTTGACCCAAAATATTTTCAACTTAACATGTTTCAGGTTCTACTTGCTTGGAGATTTGAATTAATGCTTGAAGATGTGTGCATAGTTTTATTCAATTTGATGTACGAATTCTTGTAGAAAAATTGTATGTAATTTATTTAAATCATATAATGAAATTTATTATTTACCATGAGCTACTGAACAATCATCAATACGTGACATCCCGATGTTTCCGCCATCGGTTGGGGTGTTACAGGGGCTAACCAGCACATGGTTACAAGTGAACATGAATTAACTGATTACATAGATGTTTTTGACCTAAACATAAAGGTTAAAACATCTTAATGGTACTAATGCATTGGTTACCAAAATAGGGTCTTTGAAACTAAATGACAAAGTAACTTTGCATGATGTCTTTGTTGTACCTGACTACTGTGTGAATCTTATTTTTGTGCATAAGTTAGTCAAAGACAATCATTTGCATGTTGGTTTTGATGAGAATAATTGTTACATTCAGGACTTGTTAACAAAGAAAGTCTTGGTGACTAGTATCCAACTTGAAGGTTTATATTTCTATGGTAGATCTTTTGTTAGTAGCAAGGTAGGTTTCACCAGTTAAGAGTATGAATTATGGCATGGTAGACTTGGACATCCCTATGATATAGTATTATAGAAACCTGAGGATGTCATAGGAGTTAAAATGTCTAAAAAGGATGACTTGCCTTGTGATGTGTGTCACAAGGCTAAGCAACATAGAGAGTCGTTTCCCCTAAATGATCATAAGACCTCCAGCTTAGGTGAACTGGTTCACCTAGATGTGTGAGGGCCTTATAGGGTTCAAAGTAGGAAAGGTTTTAGGTATTTTCTCACGATTGTGGATGACTATTCTAGGGTTCTTTGGGTATGTTTAATGAAAACAAAAGGTAAAGTTTTTTAACATGTTTAAGATTTTGTTAACATTTAAAAAACTCAGTTCTCTAAAATTGTTAAATATTTTAGAAGTGATAACGAGACAGAGTTTGTGAATAATCAAATGATAAATTTTTGTAGATCATTAGGAATTATTCAGCAAACAACTTGTGCTTATACCCCACATCAGAATGGCATAGTTGAGAGGAAACATAGGCATTTATTAAATGTGACTAGAACTTTGTTATTTCAGAGTAACTTGCCTGTTAGGTTTTGAAGTGAATGTTTATTAACTGCTTATTATCTCATTAATAGGACTCCATCATCTGTACTGAAAGGAAGAACACCCTATGAACTCATTTATGGTTTTAAACCCTTCCTAGGTCATTTAAAACTGTTTGGATGTTTGTGTTTTGCAACTATACTTAATGAGTCTGATAAATTAAATGAAAAGGCAGAAAAATGTGTTTTTATTAGGTATTCTAATGAGAAAAATGGATATAAGTCTATAGTTTAGAAACTAAAACCATCTCTTATACAAGAGATGTGAAATTTTATGAGTCCATTTTTTCATTCAAAGACAAAGTTCTTTTTGAAAAATTTAATGATAATAGTTTTCAAGAATTAGACTCATTAAACTTTTTTGATCTATATGAAAATGAAACATCCATTCAGAATGAATAGCTTAATGATGAGGGAAGGGGTTTAAGTAAGAAAGAGGTAGAGACACATGGGTCTCAATAGTCACTTTCTGCTCATCAGAACTTGGATGAACTTTCTAGTTCTCAGGTAGCTGATGAAAACAGAAGTGGTGACAGGGCTGAGCATGTGACACCTAGTGCAGATAAAAGCAATTTTGCCTACTCTGAGCTGCCTGTAAGGATCCACGAATAAAAGCAATTTTGTCTATTGTCTCCTGGACAAGTTCGGGACCGGTAATCAGAGTGTCACCGACGTCGCTCCAGCACACAAGAGAACGACATTTGCGACCATAAAGGGCCTCAAAAGGTGCCATACGGATACTGGCATGATAACTGTTGTCATACGAAAACTCAACCAAAGGCAAGTGTGAATCCCAATTACCACCAAAATCTATGACACAAGCCCGAAGCATATCTTCTAGCGTTTGAATAGTACGCTCTGTCTGACCATCTATTTGAGGATGGTATGCTGTGCTAAGATTTAGTTTGGTTCCCAATGCGTCTTGAAGAGTTTGCCAAAAACGAGAGGTCCACTTACTATCAAGATAAAAAATAATGCTCAAAGGAGTCCTGTGACGACTAATGATCTCAGCGATATATTGATTTGCCAAATTTTCAACCAAATAAGTCTCACGAATGGGCAAGAAATGCGCAGATTTGGTTAAGCGATCCACAATAATCCAAATACTATCATGACCTCGAGTGGTGCGGGGTAATTTAGTAATGAAATCTATAGCAATGTTATCCCATTTCCACACAGGAATCTATGGTTGCACAATCAAGCCAGATGGACATTGATGTTCAGCCTTGACCTTGGCACAAGTAAGGCACTTAGCCACGTAGTGAGCTATGTCCTTCTTCATACCAGGCCACCAATACATAGGACACAGATCCTGATACATCTTATCACCATCATGGTGAATGGAGTAACAAGACTTATGAGCCTCGTTCATGATAAAGGTTCAAAGGTTATCACGATCAGGAATCCAAAGACGATTTGAGAGATAAAGCAAACCATGTTTTGTTTCCAAAAGATTTTCAGTTCCACATGACATTTCATTGTACATGTTGCCTTCAATGACCGAAACATGTTGGGCTTCGAAGACTTGAAGTTTGAGGTCATGGGTTTGAATGCAATTAAGTTGGGTGTATTCTTTACGACTAAGAGCGTTAGCAACAACATTTGCTTTTCCAGGATGATAACGGATCTCACAATCGTAATCATTTAGAAATTCGACCCATCGTCTTTGACGCATATTTAAATCCTTTTGATTGAAAATATGTTGAAGACTTTTGTGATCAGTAAAAACCACACATTTAGTACCTCCAAATTTTCAATGCAAAAACAACAGCACCGAGCTCAAGATCATGGGTGGCATAGTTTTTCTCAGATGTTTTAAGTTGTCAAGATGCGTAAGCAATAACCTTGCCCCGTTGCATAAGAACACAACCAAGACCCAGATTTGAGGCATCACAATATACCACGAAATCTTCAACACCATCAGGAAGAGAAAGAATGGGGGCGTTGCAAAGCTTTTGCTTCAAGGTTTGAAAAGCTTCTTCCTGACTGGGTCCTATATGAAAGGTTTATCTTTGTGAGTCAAAGAGGTGAGTGGGACCACGATCTTCGAAAAATTGGCAATGAAACGACGGTAATAACCAGCAAGACCAAGAAATGAACGTACTTCAGTGGGAGTTTTGGGTACGATCCAACTTTTTATGGGTTTGATCTTAGAGGGGTCTATGTGTATTCCTTTGTCGTTTATTACGTGACCAAGGAATTGAACTTCCTTAAACCAAAATTCGCATTTAGAGAACTTGGCATACAGTTGTTCATCACGAAGAAGGCTCAAAATTTGGTGAAGATGTTGCTCATGGGCGGTTTTGGTTTTGGAATATATGAGAATATCATCGATGAAAACAATTATGAATTTGTCCAAGAAAGGTTTACAAACTCGGTTCATAAGATCCATAAAAACGGCGGGTGCATTTGTTAGATCGAAAGGCATAACCATGAACTCTTAGTGTCCATAACGAATACGAAAAGCAGTTTTGGGAATGTCATCATCATGAAATCGAAGTTGATGATATCCCGAAAGAAGGTCGATTTTTGAAAAGCAGACTGCACCTTGAAGTTGATCAAAAAGATCATCGATGCGAGGCAAAGGGTATCAGTTCTTTATCGTAAGCTTATTGAGCTCGCGATAGTTGATGCACATACGAAAAGTCCCATCTTTCTTTTTAACGAACAAGACTGGAGCTCCCCAAGGCGAGGAACTCGGACGAATGAAACCCTTGTCAGTCAATTCTTGAAGTTAACTAGCAAGTTCTTGCATTCCCAATGGTGCAAGATGATATGGAGCTTTAGCAATTGGGGTAGCACCAGGGACAAGATCGATACAAAAATCAACAGAGCGAACAGGAGGTAAACCAGATAAATCATCAGGAAAAACCTCTGGGAAATCACACACATCTGGAACATCTTGAATACTCTTGCCCTTGTCCTTCTTTTCTACAACGTGAGCCAAGAAAGATACATACTTCTTACGAAGATATTTGTGAGCTTGAGTGCAAGACATGAGTTTCAAACCCTTCGATGACTTTTCTCCATAAACACGTAGCAAGTCACCAGATGGAAGTGGAATTCGAATGATTTTTTCAAAGCAAACAACTTCGGCATGGTATTTAGAAAGCCAATCCATGCCTACTATGACATCGAAACTCCCCAATTTCATAGGTATAAGGTCAATGGAGAAATCATAGTCATTTAGGTTCAGCGTGCAATTTCGGATAACAGATTTTATGTGAATGGGATTGCAATCAGCAACCTCCACAGTGAAAGGATGTGTAAGATGAGAACGAGCATGAGCAAGCAAAGGTTCAAACTCTAATGAGACAAAACTCTTATCCGCACATGTATCAAACAAAATCGAAGCATATAAGTTATTAATAAGAAATGTACCATTAACCACGTCGTTGGCAGCTTGAGCTTGGTTAGCATTGATGTTGAAAGCACGACCACGAGCTGAAGCTGCTTGAATTGCCAAAACTGTTGGTCCTGCTGTAGCTTGTTGACGAGATTGAATAAAAACAGCTAGGTGAGGACATTTATCTTGCATGTGGTTAGGATCACCAAAAGCATAGCAAGCTCTAGGTTGATCGGTTTTCTGGTTTTGGGTATTATTGATTCTACGGCAGTGCGAGGCAGTATGACCCATTCGACCACACGTGTCACATTTCCAGCAGGGTCGGTCAGTAGAGTGCTGAAAGTTGCATGTGGTGCACTTAGGGTGTGGACCTGAATAGTTTCCCTGAACCTTTTGAGTTTGGGGTGCGGTAGGTGGATTTGTAACAGGAACTTGGTTAAGGGGTGCAACTACATCGTAGTTTTGGTTTCTACCTTTCCGTTTCTTATTAGAACTAGAGGTAGAGGCAGAGGTTTCTTTGGAAGGTTCAGTGGTAGCAGGGGTTGAAGCGGTTTCAGTAAGTCGTTTAGTACCCTTACGAGTTAGAGTACCATCCTTGACATGCTTATCAGTAAGAGATGCTGCGAGACGTATAGCTTCCTCTACAGTAGAAGGTTTACTTCCCATGAATCATGAATATGAGGTGGCAGTCCCTCAATATACTTCTCAATAGCTAAATATACCGGGGTTACCATACGAGGAATCAACAGGCTTAACTCGTGGTAACGGTTGTTATAGGGAACATTATTTCCACTATCCTGCTTGAGGTGGTACAACTCATCTTCTAATTTCTTCATCTTGCTTCGAGGACAAAATTCAGTGGTCATGATAGCTTTAAAATCATCCCAAGACATAGCCAAAGCAGCTTCCATCCCTCGATTGTGTTTTTCACCATTCCACTAAGTGAGTGCCCTCTTTTGAAGAACACTAGAGGCATGACGAACACGCAAGTTGTCAGGACAGTCGCTGTTAATGAAAGTATTCTCCATACTTTCAAACCATTCGAGTAACCCAGTGGCTACCTCAGTGCCATTAAACTTGTTGGGATGACAAGAGTTGAAGTGCTTGAAAGTGCACTCGTTCTCTTTGGTTCCACCATTGCCACCCTCATTCCCGTTTGAGTTTCCACTCGAGTTACCATTTGGGTTAAGGTTTAGGATAATAGCATTAATTATGTTAGGGACAAGTGTTTCCAACTTGTCATTAAGCATGGACGCGATACGACGATCAGATTTCAGCTTAGCCTGATGCTTCGAGGCTCTCTTGCGAGATTCACGATCAGACATCTATAAAAGTGCAACAAAGGATTATGAAATTTGATTCTAAAATCTTTGGAATGTCATAGCTTAAACCAAAGCAAGTAACACATAACATGAGATATAGTAACTATAAGATGATATAAGGAAAAACAATAAAAATCATAAAGAAAATCATGATGAAACTTCAAATGAAAAATACAATACCAAGAATTAAATGAGGTATTAGGATTGTTTCTAAGGAAACTGGTGACTAACTAAACTAATTGAAATATTATTAGTGACTTGTGGGGGCGTACTTTAGCCTATAAGTGAATGCTCATCCCGAGAGTTCCCAGGTCGGCATACGGGTCCCTCGTCTGATTGGGATTTATGCGAAATGTCAGGCCTAAACAGAAACTCAGAATACATGCGCTCACCCTTCCAGATTGCACGTGCCCTGTCACAAATAAATTTCAAAACTCTAGCGAGACTTGAGATGTAAAAATAAATCCTTGAGGTGTGGATTTCACTCCTAACTCAAAGATGTATTTCAAAAAGTAAAAATACGGTAGAGTGAAACTAGTCACTAAGATAAGGATATCACTCCTAGCTTAGTGGTTAAGTTCCTTTTGGAGGGATAGATTCCTTGAGATTTGGACGTCTCCTATCTCGAAAGGAAAATATTTTAAGATAAATAAACAAAACATATAAGGAGTGAAACTATTCACCAAGGTATGGATATCACTCCTAACTTGGTGTTTTCGTTTCGTTTGTAGAATATGACCTTCTTCGAATATGATGCAAAGTAAGAGAAGAAAAATATGAGGATAAAAGAAAGTATATAAAGGGTAGCTTAGTTATAGTCTAGGTCAAAAGTATTTACTAATAACCTAATTCCCTATAACCATGGCTCTGATACCAATCTGTAACACCCCAGCCGATGGCGGAATCATCGAGGTGTCACGTAATGACGATTGTTCAATAGCACATGGACTACAAATGTAAATAATAATAGCAAACAACTTCTATTATTCAAAATGAAATACCAGTAGTCTCAAAAAGAAATTCCAAACGTTGTAAATAAATGTTCAAATTTTATTAAAGTACTAGGTCCATAGCCTAAGCGTGAAAAGCAAGCAAGATCAAACTTCACCCTAAACATGTACAAAATATTTTATCAACACATATAATGCATTGGTGAGTACATCCATTTGATACATATAATATAAAAGTGTTTCGCAATTCATGTGTTGTATACCATTTGCAATTATGTATTAAGCAGTATCAGTCAAAACCAACCCTAATAGTATGAGAATAACACATGAAAACCATTTTTAGTATAATGAATCACAAGACAATGACCAAGATCTCTCAACAGAGTCACGAGGGGTATATACCATAGTACTATTCATTGAAATGCAAGGCCGCAGAACGGTTAATAACTAAGCATAGATACACACAAATACACATAAAGCAAACACACATGAGAATTGCATTAAGTATAAGAATAACATTTGATAATAGTGTATATGAATAGCCCCAAAAGTGTAAAACATGAAAAGGGGGAAAGATATACTCACAGTTTGCTAAGAAGTAAATCCGAGAAAGTTCGTCACAAAAGGCTTAAGAATTCCAAAGAACTCAACCTATATATATAAGAATACTAATGAGGAAAGCGACTTAAAAAGTCTAAGGCATCAAAAAATCTAAGGCATTAGGGTTTGCTAAACTTATGTAGGGAAGATGAAGTTTTATGATAACTCAAAGTTAATAAAATTTTTGAATATATCATGATTTAAGATTAAATATATGACTAAAAAAATATAAAAACTTATGTTTTCCACACATAGAAACATTTTATATTTTATAGAAAAATATCCATAATACAGATTTTATAATTTATATTTAACTAAATAATTTAGTTGTCTAATTTAATATAAATAAGCTAAAAATACAAGATATGATCCAAAAGTGATATTTTTATGAAAAATAATTATTTTATGATGTAAAATAATGAAAATAATTTTTCCATAATTTTTCTCAATTTATTTGTATTTAAAACAAATTTAATCAATTTAAATAGTGTTTTAATGATTAAAAATAGTAAAATCAGCAAAAATAACCATTTTCTAAGAAAATAATTTTTTTTTTCAGTATATCATACTTAGAAATAATTTTTCAGAAATTTTGACATCAAAATCATTAAAAACGAATTTTTATCAATTAATTATGATTAAAACAATTTTAAATAAAAAACGAAAATAGTGTATTTTTCAGAAAATAAAAATATGATAATTTCTTTAAGGTGCCAAGGAGTTACACCTAATTTTCATAATTTTTGGAGCAAAAATGAATTTTCTACGAATATTATAAGATTAAAGCGTGCGCGCGCACGCGCGCACACACACACGTATGTGTGTGTGTGTGTATATATATATATATATTTCATCTCATCCACCTCAAACTCTACCTTTCAAGCGGAGGCTCCAACACATCGCCAAATGTTGTACAAGTAAACCAAGGAATTAACATCAAACTTTCACCACCTTTTGTTGTAAAAACTTTTGTCACAAGGCCTCTCAAGACCTTCTATTCTTCTAATGTGGAAACACATTTTAGATATTGAATGTGTAACCACTAATGCTATAAATAATGCATTGTAAACTCTAAGTCTCTAATACTAAAACGTATGTTACCCATTTTATTATGACTCGGGACCTTTGACACGCTATGAATGACATCAAATTACTAGCATCTACGATGCAAGGATGTAATTAAACCTTGAACGGCCTAACATATAGCTATCGATATATAAAATCAGGTTACTTATCGTCAAATCGCTTCCGCCGTAACGCGGGTTGGGGCGCCATCTAGTTAACCGATTAATAACTAAGTTATATTAAAATTGTGTTCAATTTTATTAACAACTTTAGTTACGCTTAATAATTATTAAAGTGAAAATAATTGTGACATTAATTGAAATTTTCTTTTAGTTAATTTGAAAAGCTATTATGAATATTATTTAAAACTCTATTGCTTTGAGTTGGAGTGTGCACATGCGCTCACCGACACAGTTAGGAAAATAGAAACACAGTTAAAAATCCCTTATTTAATATTATAGTTATAATATATAATACATAGAATATAGTAACATAATAATAAGTTAAATAAATAAAATAATAAGTTAAGTTACTGTAGAAGTGTAATTGAATTAATATAATAAAATAATAATAACTAGTGTCTGGTAAGGCTGCGTTTCACGGTGGGCAATGACTTTTTCGCATTTTCTCGCATGATGTGTTGGTAATTCGGTCGGTATCATTTCGATTTGTTACGTGTAGAAAACTTGTTTAGTATATTGGTGTGTTACGGTATCGTTATAATGTTGACACTAAGTTCAACGTCAATAACAATAAGAAACCGTTAAATTAAAGTAATTAAATTGGTTAAAAAAAATGATAACTTTATAGAACTTTAGGAAATGTATGATAGCTTTACAAAAATACTTAAGTAAAGTAGAGGACATAAAATGAAAATTGTTAGAAAATGAAACATTTTTTTAGTAGTGGAAATGATGTTTCTTTTGAAGAGGAAAGGAAAGGAAAAACAAATGTATATCAAAATTATACAAAGAATGGCTCGGTTTTTTGCTGCTCAAGTTAGGCCACATGAATACATGATATCTATGGGTCATCATTAAAACAGATTAAATAAAATAATAATAATAATAATTTGTTTTGAAATTAAAATCATAACAATAGTGCCATGCAAATGTGTCTATATATATCAACATCAACTCCCTTGTTACACCATCACCATCACCAAATCTCAATTTTGTTAAGAAACTGCAGAGAGAATGAGCACGAGGTTAACAGTAGGATCTGATGGCGTGGCAATCATCACCATAATCAACCCACCCTTTAATTCCCTTACATCCGATGGTACACTTTCTTACTTCATTTTCTGAGTGCGATTGGTTTGTTTAAAGTAATCCGAAACTCTTTCTTAGCTTTTGATCGAGTAAGTTTGTGCGTGCAACCGATGATATCATATAACATATATACCCTAACACTGTTCATAATTAATGAGATGTTTTCACGGCTTGACTGCCGTGTCCGGATTAGGTTTTATCCCGACTAGACTGGACCGGGCCGGTCCGACCGGGAATCGTACTTTAGGTCCCCGTGTCCGTTTAAAATAATGGCTGACAATTGATGAGTCAAGGGTTGATTAATAATTATAAATTATAAATTGAGCTTTAATTAACCCGTTTTGACTTTATTAATATAACATTGCGCGAGGGTGTTTTTGTAATTTTGCTATTTTTTCTTTTTTCATCTTCTTCCCCACTCATACTTTATTGTATATCTCTGATATGATGATGTTTTATATGGTAACGGCGTCGTTTGATGTTGTTCCGGATGTGATTAAGGTCCGGAACTCTATGCTAAAGCTTTATAGTGATATGGATGCTGATAATTCGACTTCTGTTGTGGTTTGTCGTTTCTCAATTTTGCCCTAATTTGATGTGTATTTTGTTTTTGTTTTTGTTTTTGTTTTGATATTTGGATTATTACAGCATGCTTTAGCAGTTGGTTGCTAGATTGAACTTGATTAGGTTTAACTTGATTAGCAATTAATCATATTTGGATAGATTTATAGGTAAATTTCAGTTTTATATGTATATACACATATTTTATGTCTTCTTTGACCCATAATATTTTGAAGTAGATAAGATTAACTGCCAAAATTTACAGCCTTTGGTCGGAATTTGGCTGGAATGCTAGCCGCCACAGATTTTTGGCCGACTAGGACCAGATTTGACCATTGTTGACCGCTTAGGGATTAATTGGGTGATTAGATGAAACTTACTCGATGAACCTCCAACTAGTGATTAACAGTTAGAACAATTAGAGTGCATCTGATTCTATTTTGAAGGCTAAAAGAGCTTGAATTTATCCTAACAAACAGCCCCTAACTCTTTTCTTTGACACATCATTACTCTTTTCCAATTTGGAACTTATAAACAGAAGGATTTTAATTTCTTTCTTAAATTTTCAACTATGGATTGCCTTCTATTGTACATTTGAAACAATTGCAGTAACTTGATTTTATAACATAAAAGGCTATAAACATTAATCAAATTCAATGGTAAATAGTTAAACGATATAAAATATAAATTCTTGGTTTTAAAAAGCGTGCCTAGGCGCGAGGTGCACCAAGGCGTAAAGGGCGTCGCCTTAGGTGGCATAAGGCACACATTGTACATGAAGCATGAGTGAGGCGTGCTTTTTAGGCAACAAATTGGCCTGAGGTGCACTGAAGCGTAGGTGAGGCGCGTTTTTAGGAAATATTGGCCTAGGCGCAGCTGAGGTGCGCGCCTCTTGTACACGGCTCTTATTTGTGCAGCAGAATGTTGTGCAACAGGCTTTTTAGGTTGTACATGTAGGTTTTTTATATGTTAAAACATGTGTAAATCTCATTTATAGCTATATTTTATTTAGGGGATGCTAAAAACCTTTGAGAAATATATATATAAAAAAACTGTATAATGAATTTGAGCTTCGCATACGAAAAGCGCAGCGGTTTGTGCCTAATCAGACCAATGTAATTGTATATGTTGAATAATAGAGATTACAATCTCTAACATTCCCCCGCAAGTTGAGGGCGGGGAACGACCTGCAACTTGGATCGTAGCTCCAGAAACCGCTGAGTAGATAGAGGCTTTGTGGGGCAGCCATGGGAGGTGCAGCAGCAAGAAAAGCCTGCGCAGTGGCTGAATTTGTGGCAGTAGGCAGACCGTGAACCTTTGCAATCATGTAATCATGATCGCTCAGCAGCCCATGCAATTCATTGAAGTTCACAGGTGGGGAACGGGCTAGAAGATTCGCTTTGAGGCCGTTGTACTCTTCACGCAAACCTGCAAGTGTGAGCATAACGAGGTCTTTGTCTTTCATAGGCTCACCAATGTTTGCAAGAGCAGTAGCATACTCTTGCGCTCGACTCAAATAATCCGCTGGTTTCTCATCTCCTTTCATAGTAATTCGAAGGAGCTGGCTTTTGAGAGTAAATTCATGAGAAGATGTTACCGGGGCATAGGCTCGTTTCAAAGAGAGCCAAACTTCACGGGATGTTTTTCCTTGAACATGTTGAAATGATTCTTCAGAGATACTAGAGATGATGAGCATACGTACATGCGCATCATTAGCAATCCACGGAGCATATCTTGGGTTGTCGGTAGTAGTTGTTCCGGTTGTGACTTGTTGTTGTGGACATGGTATAGTGCCAACAACATAACCGAACAAGTTATGGGACATCAGAAAAGGTTCAATCATGGACCGTCAATGTCCATAGTTTGTAGGTTTGAGAGTAAAGGCGAATTTGTGAGAAAAATGGGTGGTCTTTTCTTGATTAGTAAAAATAGTAACAGCAGCCATTGTTATCAGACAGAATGAGAAGGTTTTAGAACCTGTTTAGACTTTAGACACAGCCGGAAATTACGTCGGCAGGCTGAAAGTTGGGCTGCAGCAGTAGGGTTTAGGCTGAGAAATATGGAGAGGGTTGATTTGGCTCTGATACCAAATCAGACCAATGTAATTGTATATGTTGAATAATAGAGATTACAATCTCTAACATGCCTCGGTGCGCTTCTCGCCTTTTAAAAACAAGAATATAATACAAATCAAGTTGCTTAAAACTTTATTTAATTTAGAAACTACTAAAATTACCATATTTCTTTTATTGTTGTGAATGTTTTCTAAATAAAATAATTATAAATTTTGATTTCTTTTTAATAACAGTTTTTACTAAGTGAATTGTTACTTTAGGTTCAGCCTAAGTTTGAACTTGATAAATGAAGGCTGGAGTAGTCGAGTTCTAACGTCCAGTGCCTAATTTAGTTTTTTTTCTTCTTGTATGTTTATGGAAAAATCTTATTAGTATGATTAAACTGTTCGTTCTTGAATTTGCATCCACTCTTATGAAACGTTTTGTTTGATTTAGTCCGACTTACATTTCAACAGATCTGGTAGTATGCTAAGGCAGATTGTAAGTAAAGTTTCTATAGAAGCCTATAATAAACCACCGTAACGTTCGGGTAAAAATACTACTTTTTTTTTAACAAAGAGAGATTGGGATTGCTGTAATTTAATTTATTGCAGTTTGTATATATTTATAGATCATGTATGTTTCATAAATCTACAATAAATTATAAATACTAGTTTTCTTTTACCAAAATTATATTGTATGTCATGAATATGATTTTTATGGGTATATAGGTATGCATAACGTTAAGCATATAAACTAGTTACTGAACATATTTGTTATTATATTGAAACTATATTTGGCATTCTATCCACAGTACTAAGTAGCTTGATAGAAAGTTATAAACAAGCTTTACAAAGTGAAGATGTGAAGGCAATAGTCGTTACAGGTATTCATTGCTTAATTACTTTTAAGCATATGTCGGTGTAATCATGTAATGTTAATACTGAAATGATTGGAGCACAGGTGAAAAAGGCAAGTTTTGTGATGGCTTTGACCTGAATGCATTAGGAGAATTACAGGAAGGAAAAGGTATGGGATATTATGTATGGATATCGTGTACATTTCATTTTGTCAGTCAGTGTGTCAACTGTCAACCAGATTTACCAGAGCTAAAAAAATGGGTGGCTTTACGCCTTTACTGGTAAAAAGGCATGGTTTTAAAAAACTTTAGGCATGCGCCTCGAAGGCTGAGGCGTTAATGCCTCAAATTCGCCTTAAATATGTTTACAGAACTTAATAATTTAGCTTTTGATTGAATGATTTAGGTGTTTTTGAATTTTGACAGTAAAGTTAGACTCCATGCAACTTTTGACCTGTTCAACCAATTTGACTGATTTCCTCTTGAACCAAATTTTATAGCCCTTTTGGAGATAAAACATGATCCGAACCGACCCACTTGTAAATATAATATGTAAAATCTTTGTTAACACTAGTTAACCCGTTAGTTTTGCACTTTTGCTAAACTTCTATTATTTTTCTGTGTTGATTTCTCTTTTATAGCTGGACTGGCATCAGTTCATCATCTGTCTGATATCATGGAAAGTATGTTTTCTATACTGATCTGTTTTTTTAATCCTTTTGTTGATCTTTATTTTTACTACTCATTTTAGAATTTCTTTTAAAGAATGTTGGTTATGTTGGTGGTTCAGCTGCAAGAAAACCCTCTATTGCTGCCATTGATGGGCCAGCACATGGTGCAGGATTAGAGGTTACACTGGTATATGTTATTCCCCCCTTTTTTTGGGCTAGTTTAATGTTACTGTATAATTTTTTGATAAATTATGCGGATTCTGTTTTCAGGCTTGCAATCTTAGGATCGCTACATCTACGGCTCAGTTAAGCTTGCCAGAACTGAAGTTTGGTATTATTCCAGGAGGCGGAGGTATACCATTCTTCTGAAATAATTAATAAAAATGATATATCATACACAATACAATCAATCTTAAAGAAAGAACAGACAAAAACCAATGGAACTTATATTTTTTGCATTTTTTCAGGAACTCAACGCCTTCCCCGGATTGTCGGTCTACAAAATGCTCTTGAAATGATGTTGGTATGATGTTTACGTGCCTCTTTCAAGTTACAGTATATTACTTTCCACATCACCATAAGAAGTTGATGATGTTGACTTGGGTCAATAAGATTCAAATATCAATTGGGAATTTCAGAAATATGACCCATTTACTTGTTCTGAAAGCAGAGGTGGCAATTTCGGCCCCATTTAGTTACTTCTATTTTGGATGGATCAATTTGGATTATGTTTTTTCTAACATGAAAAATAAATAAAACCTTAAAACAAACAGTTCAAACTGCTCAAATGGGTCTAAACATAAAGCCTCAAAAAATCATTAGAGTAAGAAAAAAAAATTGGACAAAAAGTGTTTCGTCATTTTGATCAGACCCATCCCAAACAATCTGGATTTGACCCATTACCAGTCCAAACATTTTGACATTTAAATGATTGAGCAAACATTGCAATTTTCTTGAAGCAGAGTCGATGCATCATACTATTTTCTTGTGATTGACCTCTCTATCTTTCTTTATCATACACTGAAGACATCAAAGCTGGTTCATGGAGACGAAGCTTATGAGTTTGGGCTCGTGGACGCCATTGTATCTGGAGATGAGTTGCTAGAAAAAGCTCGCCAAATGGCCTTAGATATATTGGCATGCAGAAAACCACGTGTTTCAAGTCTTTACAGAACAGATAATATCGAGCCTCTAGTCAAGGCCCTCGAAATATTGAATTTTGCTAGAGCTCAAGCCCGCGTACAGGCACCCAATTTACAACATCCACAAGTTTGCATTGATATTATTGAAAAAGGCATTGTCTTAGGCCCGGATGCTGGATTATTGAAGGTTTGTTCTTGTTGTAATAACTTAATTCCCTAATTTTGTCTGCATTACTTGACTTAATATGTAATTTTGTTTATATAATTTAAAGGAACGTGAAGCATTCCAAATGCTTTTAAAGTCAGACAATTGCAAGGGATTGGTTCATGTCTTCTTTGCTAGGGCTGGTGCTAGGAAGGTCAGATGTTGCTGTTGTTGTTGTTGTGAATTTTATTACTCCTTACTGTGTGAATTTCCAGCAAGAAGCTGTGGGATTTTTCTTATATTGACCAACATCTCATGGCATATTTACAAATGCTTTAACTAAAAGACTTGTGATTATAACTAAAAGTTGACAAGAAATTATGTACTCCCCACATCTGATGAAATTACAACTGGTTTAGGTGAAAATGGCTAAAGTTTCAAAGAGAAAAATGTTTTAAAAGGATAACTGGCTTTCAAGCACCACATCAGAATAAAAGTCAACGTTGTCAAATGACTATGATCAAGTCTTCTTGTGTATTAACAGGTGCCCGGGGTCACTGATCTTGGTTTGAAACCACGGCATATAGAAAAGGTTGCTATTCTTGGTGGATATCTGATCGGTTCCGGAATAGCAACGACTTTGATTTTAAATGGATATCACGTTGTCTTGAAAGAAGTCAATCAAAAGCTTTTAGATGCTGCAATAGGCAGAGTCAAAGGTTTGAATTCTGACACTCTTATAGTAATTTTAAATTGCTTTTGTATTAGTATATTAACATATCTATTATCCAGCCAATTTGACAAGCAATGTTAAGAAAGGTAAGCTGACTCACGAAAAGTTTGAGAAAACCATCCTTCGTCTTAAGGGCGTTCTTGACTATGAAAGCTTTCAGGATGTAGACATGGTGATTGAGGTACTTATTATTTTCTATATTAGTTTATTGATGCCATAAAGTATTGATAATTGAGAAAAAAAAATGAATTTCATACTGAAACAGGCTGTTACTGAGAATGTTTCACTGAAACAACAAATATTTTTGGCCTTGGAAAAGTACTGCTCTCCAACTTGCATATTTGCAAGTAGCACCTCAACACTTAACATGAATCTAATTGGTGAGAAGACGAAATCCCATGACAGGATAATTGGCACACACTTCTGCAGGTAATGGCTTGCTACTTTTTTTCCAGGGCTAATAGCCCAAAATAATTTGTTAACTTTTTTGCAGCCCGCAACTTCTGGAAATTGTCCGAACATCTAAAACATCACCTCAAACAGTGGTTGACTTGTTGGATTTGGCGAAAAAGATTAGAATAACTGCAGTTGTGGTTCGGAACTGCACAGGTTTTGCTGTCAACAGGATGTTTTTCCCATACACCCAATCTGCTTTTTTGCTAGTAGAACTTGGGGCTGACGTATTCAACATTGATCGAGCAGTTACAAAATTTGGAATGCCAATGGGCCCGTTCAGACTCTGTGATCTTGTTGGTTTTGATGTTGTAGTGGCAACTGGGTCACAGTTTCTTTACAGTTTTCCAGAAAGAACGTATGACTCTATGCTTGTTCCGCTCATGCAAGAGGATAAAAGAGCTGGTATTTATTCTCTTTATGAATAAGATAAAACTGTTTTTAGTTTTTGAGCATTTTGTTTGTTTGTTAAACTTGTGATTCTTGTTTAGGTGAAACATCTCGCAAAGGTTTTTATGTCTACAATGATAAAGGCAAAGTGAGCCCGGATCCTGAAATAAGAAAATACATCTATAAAGCAAGGGAAATTTCTGGCATCTCAGTTGAACCTAAGGTCTCTCTCTCTCTCTCTCTCTCTCCCTCTCTCTCTCTCTCTCTCACACACACACACACAAACACACACACACACACATTTCATTGACATTTATATTCAAATATATATTATCTCCTGTAGTCATATATTTAATCTGGCCTGTTTTCGTGTTATGACCCGACTCATTTTAGTCTGACCTGTTTTCGTCCCCTGTCGTAAAAAAAATCCATGGAACTGCCACTGCACCATGGTTTAAAAAGGCCGTCTAAGGCTCGCCTCGAGGCTTACGCCTCGGCTGAGGCTATGAAAAAACGCATTAGAGGCTTAGCCCCATGGGGTCAACTGAAACCTAAGCCTCGGCCTATCCGAGGCTGTGAGGCTTAAGCCTCACCACCTAAGTCAAAATTGGGTCTAGGTGGTGAAAATTGGTTCAAGTCAGGTCAAAAATTGTACTTGGAACGAGTTCCCACCTCAAAATCCAACCAAAACACACCTGCCCTCTACCTCTATTCGAATTAGACTCAATTGATGACATCTATAGGGTGGCAGGCGAGGCCATGTCATGATTACTACCACCACAAAATGATGAATTGTTCAATTCAATTGGTTGGATTAGAAATCAGCTTGTTCACGTTTGGAAGAACAGAGGGAGAGGAGAGAAAACAATGTATATAAAAGGAGGTGGCATTAGGGGTTTTATTAACTTTTGGTATTTTTACGTTTAACCCCCTCAATGTTCACTAGTTTACATTTGGTCTCCAAACTTAAGTTAAAGATTAAAAAGCTATTAAAACTATTTTATGATGTTTGTTTCATTACTAAATTAGATTTTATAATATCCATGATGTTTTGTTTTATATTATATTGTATTTTTATGATATATTTATACAGTGGCGGAGGTTTGTAGGGGCGGGGAGGGGCGGCCGACCCCCCCGGATTTTCGCGCAGAAGTTCCGATTATATAGTATCCGTATATAAAATTTTGAAAATATAGGGTTTCGACCCCCCGAAACTGGTTTTCGACCCCCCGAAACCAGTGACTTCCGAACCCCCGGTGACTTCCGACCCCCCGAACCTTCGGGTCAAGCTTCGCCACTGTATTTATATATATATTGTTATTTTTAATAATGTTTTGAGGCTTACGCCTCGGTCTGCCTCGAGGCCCGTTTCAACCTTTTTAAACCTTGCACTGCACCCATATATGTATCTGGTTTCATTTATAAAAAATCTGGCAAAAGAAAACATGTTGGATAACAAATGTAACCTTACATTTAAAAAATAACAGAAACTAAAATACCGCTGCCTTGATTTTTATTTGAAGTTAAAAAGTTATTTGACAATAAAAAATTGAAGGAATTTTTGTCATTCGAAATGTTTTAATTTAGGTTTGGTATAAAAGAAACTAGCTACGTACATTTTCTCAAGTACGTGAGCATTGTAAAAGAAATGTGTAAATTTAACTAATTTGTTGTAACCGGGTTGATTGTGTTTCAGTATGAGAAAGTATCAGACAAGGACATAATAGAGATGGTGTTCTTTCCTGTTGTGAACGAGGCGTGTAGAGTGTATGCCGAGGGTATTGCTGTAAAAGCAGCTGATTTGGATATCGCCAGTGTTACGGCGATGGAATTTCCACCTCACAGGTTTATTCATGTTTTAAATTTTTTATCGACATTTGTATAAATATTTAGTATTCTAAGTTTCTAACATACTTTTGTCAACAGGGGAGGGATAATGTTCTGGGCAGATTCTGTTGGATCTAAATACATATATGAGAAGTTGAATGAGTGGTCAAAGAAGTACGGGGAGTTCTTTAAGCCATGTGATTACTTAGCTCTGAGAGCTGCGCTTGGGGCTCCTTTGGTTCGATTCTCTTTAATCATTTTTGCTTACATATGGTGATGAGTTTAAGAATATTAAATATCCGGTATGATGTCTTGCAGAGTTCGCCGTTGGATCAACAAGCAAAACCGCGCTTATGAGATGAAATGGACATGGTCTATTGAAGTGTGTTGAACTCGTTAAAAGTGGAGATGAAAGTTGCTTTATAATTGTAATTGTAATAAATAAAATAAAATAGGTTGAAAAGTAGCAACCTGTTTTTGTTTCTGTTTGTGTTCACAAATCACAATAATGTAATGTTTTGTGGAGTTATTAAAGTAAAAGTATTAATGAAAGTTTGCTGTTTGTATCATATGCTCTTTTTTTTTTTTTTAACGGTGGTTTTTTTAACTGTGTGACAGAGATCATCACACCCGTCTCTTGGCATGTCTTAATCACCCATGCGTTCAGACTATATTGTCTAGGTCCACGCTGGTACGGTGGGGACTACGGCGTTCGTCCGGAAACCGTACAGCCTTCACACGAGTTTCCTCACTGGAGTAACAGCCAGATGAAAACCGGGTCAGCTCAGATTCATACTTGCATCAACTAGTGGACTCACAAGCAATTATCTTCATTGCCTTGTGTGCCTTATGCTTTATGAACGGTGAAGTCACATCATGTCTCACCCGTGTTTCTTACTTGACCAAACTTTAAAACAGTATATACATTGTATGCATAGAAAAATGGTCAAGTCTGATAGACAATAATCCTTGCCATTCTTCTATTGATCATCCATATTTATAATAATTACAATGTCTCCTATCTTTGGATAGGGAATAATCACAATAATAACATTAACATAAATACAAACATTTACTATAATTATATCCTCTATTACTCCCCCGCAGTCGAAGCGGGAGGAGACCGGATGCTGAGACTGTCCCTGAAATCTTCAAACAAAACTCTCGGTAGACCTTTGGTGAATATGTCGGCAACTTGATATCTGGATGGAACATGAAGAACTCGCACGTGACCACGTTGTACCTGTTCACGAACGAAATGGATGTCAAGCTCCATGTGCTTCGTGCGTTGATGCTGCACTGGATTCCCTGAGAGATAAATGGCACTGACGTTGTCACAATAGACCAGGGTCGCGCGGGATAATGGATGCTGTAATTCAAGTAATAAGTTGCGTATCCAGCAAATTTCGGCAACTACATTTGCGACCCCTCGATACTCTGCTTCGGCACTGGAACGTGAGACGGTGCTCTGTCTCTTGGATGACCAAGATATAAGGTTGTCTCCAAAATAAATGCAATAGCCACTGGTGGAGCGTCTGGTATCTGGGCATCCAGCCCAGTCAGCGTCGGTGTAAGAAATGAGCGACTGGGAAGAGGAGCCGTGAAGCTGTAGGCCGAAATTGAGAGTCCCTTTGATGTACCGAATGATCCTCTTAAGAGCATTCCAGTGGTCAACCTGTGGTGAGTGCATGTGCATGCAGATTTGCTGAACAGCATAGGAGATATCAGGCCGGGTAAAAGTGAGGTACTGAAGAGCACCTGCAAGGCTGCGATAGAGTGTCGGGTCATGAAAAGCATCGCTACCTGTGGAACTAAGCTTGTTGTTGGTGTCAACTGGAGTAGCAACAGGGTTACATGCCTGCATGCCTGCTCTGGTGATTATATCATTTGCATAAGTATGCTGTGAGAGAAACATGGTGTCGTCTTTGCGAGACACAGAGATGCCAAGAAAATAGCTGAGAGGGCCCAAGTCTTTCATAGCGAATTCGCTTGCTAGCTGGGTCATAAGAGAGTGACGAAGTTTGTCAGAGGAGGTGACGAGAAGAATGTCATCCACATATAGTAATAAATAAGCTGTGTGAGGACCCTGGTGTAGAGTGAAAAGAGAAGCGTCACTCTTGCTGTGTCGAAAACCAATGGTGAGGACAAAATCTGTGAATCGCTGGTACCAGGCACGAGGGGCCTGTTTGAGCCCATATAGTGATTTCTTCAACGAGCACACATAATCAGGAAACCGTTTATCTCGAAAGCCCATAGGTTGGTGCATGTAGACAGTTTCATGGAGATTCCCATGAAGAAAAGCATTGGTGACGTCTAATTGATGGACGGACCAATGTTTAGAGAGTGCAATAGAGAGAACCGTCCGAATAGTTGCCGGTTTTACAACCGGGCTAAAAGTTTCACCACAGTCCACACCAACCTGTTGTAACCGACCATCACAAACTAATCGCGCCTTGTATCGTTCCAAAGAGCCATCCGACCTGTATTTATGTTTGAACAACCACATACTACGAATAACATTCATGCCAGACGTACGAGGAACTAATTCCCAAGTCCCATTTCTAACTAGTGCATTGTACTCAGTAGTCATAGCAGAGTACCATTCCGGTATATTTAAGGCATCGGTGGGGGTCTTTGGTACGGGAATGATAGTCGTGGTAGTGGTGGTGTTTAGGTTAAAGTGTTGTTTTGGTTTAAACACCCCGCTCATAGAGCGAGTGTGCATGGTACGGGTGGGTGGTGGGTTTGGGCCAGTTGTGGTGGTGGGTTGTGAGGGTTCCGGTATTGGGTTAGGGTGCGTGGGAGATTGGTTATGGTGTTGGGCCGAGTTGGACGGAGGTGGAGTGTTGGTGTGTTGGGCCGAAGTGGGCTGATGGGTATTGATGGGCTGTGGGACGGTGGTGTGGGATGTAGGTGTTTGGACGGATGGTGGATTAGGCGGTGTAGGTGAATGTATATGAGAATGAAGGTGAGGTGGGATGGTGGCAGTGGGTTGGTCAAGGAAGTTGTATTGTGGTGTGGGTGTAATGGTGAATTTAAAGGGGAAGGTGGTTTCGTCGAACGCTACGTGTCTGGAGATGTAGATCTGTTTGGTTTTCAAGTCAAGGCACCGATACCCCCTATGGGTAGGGGGATAGCCAAGAAAGACACAGGGATGGGTACGATGATCAAGTTTATGGATGGTGGGAGAGGGGGTGAGGGGGTAGCATAGACAACCAAAGACACGGAGGTGGTCATAGGTGGGGGTGGTGTTGTAGAGAATTTCGGTGGGTGTTTTGTTTTTGGTGGTGGTGTTGGGAAGTATATTGAGGAGATATGTGGCAGTTTCTAAGGCGAAGTGCCAAAGGTTTGTAGGTAAAGAGGCATGAGACATGATGGTGCGAATTAAATTATTAATGGTACGGATTTTTCTTTCAGCTTTACCATTTTGTGAAGACGTGTATGGGCAAGAGAGACGGTAAAGAATACCGTTTGTGGTGAAAAAGGTTTGAAATTGATTATTTACGTATTCGCGGCCATTATCACATTGAAAAGTTTTTATGGTATGGTTAAATTGAGTGGTGATGGTAGATGTAAATTGGGTGAAGGCAGAGAATACGTTGGATTTGTGGGTGAACGGGTAAGTCCATAAAAAATTTGAGAAATCATCTAAAAATAGCACATAAAATTTATGACCTGATGTGCTAATAATAGGTGACGTCCACACATCACTATGTATTATATCAAAAGGTAAAGCAGTAGAATTAGCAGAAGTAAAAAATGGAAGTCTAATACTTTTTCCCAAAACACAAGAGTCACAAACATTATTTGAAAATTTATCAAAAGAAATAGAGTTATTATTTTTTATTGAATGCAAAGGTTGACGTCCTGGGTGGCCAAGACGTTGATGCCAGAGATCAGCAGAAATAGCAGCAAGAGCAATAGGTTGTGAAGAGCCGGACCCGTGCACTAGAGGGTAGAGGTCACCGCTGCTGTTGCATCGCAGGAGTGGAGCCCGCGTCTTGAGGTCCTTCACAAGAAAACCAAACGGATCAAATTCAACAGACACCCAATTATCCCTAGTAAATCGACGAACAGATATAAGGTTTTTAACTAGTTTGGGTGAGTAAAGGAAATTTTTGAGTATAAAGGGAGGAAAAGGGGGGGCAGGTATTTGGTGCCTTGTCCTAGTACCGGAATGGTATTGCCATTTCCTACAATAATATGATGAGGAATGCAAGAGTTAGAAAAGGATTGAAAATTACCTTGCTCGTGAGTCATGGTAGAAGAAGCACCAGTGTCCATGTACTGTGTTGGTTCGGGCTTTTGGAGCGACATCGTATACATGGCTTGTTCAATATCTGTTGGGCTATAAGCTGCATAATGACCTTGGGCTGCTGGACGCGGGCCTAACAGACCTGATTGTTGGGCCGAGTTATTGGGCCGAGTGTTACTGTTAGGGTATGGGCATGGTGGATTGCTCCAAGGAAATGGCCATTGGGCCTGTGGTGAAGACTGATGTTGCTGTTGGGCCTGTTGCGAGGGGTAGTTGGGCCAGGCAGAATACCATGGTCCGTAAGGGTGAGGCCAGAATGGGAATTGTGGCTGTGAGCGGCCAAAGCCACCGCGTCCGCGGCCTCTACGACCGGAGCGGCCGCCTCTGCCGCGTCCGTATGGGTTAGGTGGGCGGTAGGTGTTTTCAGATGGGGTGTTTGTGGTGTGAGTTTTCTGGGAGGTGGCGGATAAGCCGGTAGCGGCAGTTTGTGAAGCATGTAAAGCACGTTCGGCTTTGTTGGTTTCAGCTTGTATGAGTTTAGACCTGGCCACATAAAACGATGGTAGAGGGTGAGTATTTTGTAAAATAGTTGATATACCTTCATACTCGGCATTGAGGCCCGCGAGAAGTTGTAACACGAGGCGGTCAGAATCAACGGGTGCGTCCACATTTGCTAATTGATCCGCAAGAACTTTGAGAGCTTGACAATAGGCGGACATATTAGAGAATCCATCCAAGCGCGTATTTGAAAATTTTTGCATGAGATATATAGCCCGGGCCGCCTTGTTGTCATGAAATAGGTCTTCTATAGCAACCCATGCTTCATAAGCATTAGAGATATTGTTGATGATGGTATGAAGAATATCATTAGAAATCGTACTATACAACCATTGTAAAACAATGGCGTCAATACGTTCCCAGTCGTCAGAAGAAGTAGAGGATTCAGTTTCTGTGGGTGGAGGGCGCGGTTTGAGATGGTTGTCAACCATAAACGCCTTGCAATGTATTTTAAAGAGAGTAGCCCAAGACGCATATTGAGAAGACTCGATTTCAAGGGTGATAGGTATAAAGTTTTTGATGTTGGAAGCGGTTGTTGCGGGATGCAATTTTGATTCGACGGTGAGGGCGGGAATAATAGTAGAGGTGTTGGCAGGGGAAGACATGATGAAAGAGTGGGAAAATAAGGTGTAGGATCGGAAAAGATAATAGGAATGGAGAGGCTGCCGTGCGATTTTTAGAAGAAGCAGGAAGTATGCGACGGCAGGGATGAGATGAGTTTAGGGTTTGTAGGGTGATACCATGATAGACAATAATCCTTGTCATTCTTCTATTGATCATCCATATTTATAATAATTACAATGTCTTCTATCTTTGGATAGGGAATAATCACAATAATAACATTAACATAAATACAAACATTTACTATAATTATATCCTCTATTAAAGTCTGATCAGGGTAACGAGTCAGAACGGGTCATCATAAATAAATGGGTCATTTTGGTTCGGGTTCTAAACTCAAATAAGCAAAACAAGATTGTAACACGACTAAGAAACAAATGAAAATTCCAGCAACAAAATCTTGGTTTGTTCCTATATAATCAGAAAAGCATTTTTAGGATGGAAAGGGCACACGATAATATTCAACGTGGATCTTATTTACTAAACTAATATACATTAGCATTTACATCGAAGTATTTCTAAACTAATAATCCATTTTCTAGTTAATATTAAAATCTTCACCCATTTTGACCATACCCGTATTCTTCAACTAAAAAAAGTTTCTTATCCGTCGTTGTCGGGAACAAGGGAGGTCGTCCGTGGCTACTTGGGGTGTGTAGTATTTGTATCTTGTTTTTACTATTATTTATAAAGTAAAACGAACTTTTCACATGAACTTGCCATACATTTCAAAATGATATTAAAAAGGTTTATAAGGGCTATTTATTATGAATAAAAAAAAAACAATATGATCAGTCACATTACAGATATTAATTGGTTTTTCACTGATCTTGTGTTTTTCCGTTTTATTTTGTTCTTGTACCTTGGGTTTTACAACCTATGATGGCCCGTTTTTTCTATATATCATAAAAAGCTTTCCGCCGTTAAAAAAAATTATTAATTGGTTGACCAATTAACCAAATAATTTTAGAAACTCTAATAGGTCACAAGTGGTTGGTTAACTTTACAAATGGTTGATAAGAAAAAAGAGTAATAACAAATAGAAATAAGCCCAACAACTGGCCCAGGAATGTTGATTATATTTCATTACGGACCAGAAAGATAATAAAGTTTACCCGGTACTAAACAACAGCCAAACGTTCGTAAAGAGAGCAGACCAGAACGGCCCATACTTATTTATTTCAGATTTAAATATTGGACCAATTATAAAACCCCAAATTTCATACTGGTAGTAAGGAAACCCAAGATATCTACTATCTACTATAATATACTAGTGAGAATGCCTATGCGTTGCTGCGGGTGCATTTGTTTTGTTGTCTCATAGTTGATGTTGGGGTTTGTGGTGTGTGTATGGTGTTTGAGGACGATTCGTTATGGTGACATGTAGTATGTAGGAAGCAACAACGTACTATCTCCGTCCCAATTTAAATGTCCATCTTTTCATTTTTGGTTGTCCCAAATTAATTGTCCATTTCCAAAAAGAAAAATACAATTTCCAGTTTTGCCCATAAAAAACAAAACACAATTAAAGATTTAAGTATATTATTTTCATTTTACCACATACAAACAAAAGATTTCTTAATATGTGTGTTTCTAGGCCCACGACATTTAAAATGGGATGAAGGGAGTAATATTTAGTGATAAATTATTTGACATCCACTAGTTCTTAAGTGCATTGAAAAAGTTTGTAAAAGTACACGCTTTGTGGACATTTTATATGTTTCGACATTTATAAAACTATACTATCACAAACAAATCTCTATAACAGACATTTTTAATAGAAGCAAACAGAATATAAAGTTAAAAAAATAGACTATCAGTACCATACGATGCGGCATATTTCTCTTTTTAGTTATATTTTTTTTACTTGACCCACTTGAAAAGAAACCTAATCCAATTCGACCCATTCATAAGTAATGGGTCAAAAAAGCAACCGTCTATATAAACAACCCATGTTACTATGTTATATACAAAACTAATTTGAAATGTTTTACTAATGGGGAAAGTGATACAACCGAATGCCATAAATAATTTGTTACATGGGAGTGAACAAATAATATAGTATACTTTGAACTTTGACAAATAAGGAACTGTATCACAATTAATAGGAGGAATTACAACTATATGCAGTTTTTAAAAACATAAAACGCACATGAAAAGCAAAAGGATAGAAAAGAAACAGATCATAAGTTTGAGTCCCAAGATGTTGACGTTCTTTCTGCAGCCTCCCATCAAAGAGTTCATTTAACTCAAGCAGCCCTTTAGTAGGTGTAATTATCATTTATCTTCTATTTAAATCAACATCAGGAAGTGATGAAGAAAGTGTAGTATCCACTTATTACTCAAATCCCACGTGTAGCTCTAAATTATGAATTTGGTAAGCACTTAATTAAACAACAAACTACAACAAAAATAAAAAATAAAAGTAACATATTTTTGGCATGAACCCTAGAATTTACATTTTGAAGCAACTACAACATGACAAGCATGTTAATCTCCAAATTGGACATGAAGCCTAGAATTTACAATTCACCAAGAGGAATTCAAGTAACAAAAAAGATGAATCAAATAACCTGGTCAAGAGTGCAAAGAGTTATTAGTGCTACAAAAATTACTACTTTATTAATTAATGAAATATTGTTTTTGATTCAAAACTTTTTTATGAATATAAACAAAAGCTACATGAATCAGTCCATAAAAAAGGCCATACCCTTTTTCTGGTTATCTCCATTAGCCCATGCCTTGAAAGTTTAAAGACTTTGACCATAGTGTAAACGTTATCACATTTAAACCATCTATAATTATCGAGTCCTTAATTTCCTACTTCGTCTTGCACGCCAAGTTGGCTTCAACATGTTCGGAATTCCCAACAATCACCTCTAAAATTTCGAACTCGAATATGACAAGTCTCCATCTCGAACCATGCCTTCTTTTCTTCTACTTCATGTCCTCATTGTTCTATCGCTTGCAATATTCCATGAACTTGAACCACTGCTTTTGTACGTACTACTTGTATGTTATAATTAAATTGCGATAAACATTAGGCATTGTAAACTGGTTCCATTATTTCCTTTACCACTGCTGGTGATGATCTTACTTCACTGTCTGACATGTCTCCTGTTCTGACGTTTGTACGTTAGTGGTGTTAATGGCCCCTGGTCCAGTCCATCTAATTTAACAATTTAGTTGATTTTTTATAATTATTTTGGAAGCCAACACCAGAAACAAAATGTGAAAATGAACCCTTTCTGATTTTGATTTTGTTTCCTTGTCGATTCCTTGACTTGTAGAAAACAAACTTAATCGATGAGTTATTGAACTGGCTCTGATACCAATTCAAGTCCAATCAACGATAAAACCGAAGATAAGAGTAATCAGTTTTGTGTTATTTTCCGATTAATAAAATTGAGAGCCATTGAATTTCAATTCTTTTCTTCAACTTTTCTCTTCGGTTTAATCGTCGTTTTTAACTTAAGAGATCACTCGAAGGACATGAACAAGATGATAAATGATGAGTAATAATATTTTATTCTATAATAATTCATTGAGGTGCACCTCTTTACAAATATACAAGGATAAATGTAACAAGCTCATGAGATGATAACGACTAAGATTAATATAAATATACACTATATGCAAACATATAGCTAACATGCCCATATCAGACGGTTAAAGAACATTTGGGATGAAACGTAGTATATGGAGTAGTTGAAGCCGAGTATCTTTAATTGCGTGCAAGTAAATCAATAAAAATTTCCATACATGCAAAGGTGGCTGTAGAGGATATGAAATGAAGCAAACGTTTTGGGCTCCACTTTCTTAACCTTTGCCCATAAATTTAAAAAACATAAATTATATGTGGGTAATTTAGGTATTGGGATTGTTGTGAGCTGTAGAGGCCGTTTGGTAAGCCTTTTAATAAGGCTCTGAACCATTCAGTGCTGAATATATAATCAGCCTTTTTACTATACGCTTTAGAGGCCGTTTGGTAAGCCTTTTAATAAGGCTCTGAACCATTCAGTGCTGAATAATTCAACATTCAGCGCGTTTGTTTCAGCTTCTGAATAGAATGGTTAAGGCTGAACCATTAAGCACTGAACCATTAAATACTGAATTAGGTTGAACCTTAATGAGACTCTTATACCAATATGGGACAATAAAACTAACCATTAAGAGGTTCAACTTAATGATTCAGCACTTAATCAACCAAACAACCCCTTAGACCCATAAGACTTGAGACAAACGTATAGGAATATGATATAAGTGACCGGAAACATAGAACTAAACTCACTATCACTTATGTTAAGAACTATTGTAGAAACCAATCTCTTCAAATATTTTATTCAACATATGGCAGGGGTAAATTATTGGTTCTCTTGAAAGCAAACTGGGGCTAAAAAATGATGTTATAAAGCAAAGTAAAAGAACAAGTAGACATAGACATTTCCACGTGCTGACGTTCGTAAACTTCATTGAGAGAGACCACTTTTGGTAAATGTTGTAGGGTCCTTCAATTATATTTCTCATAAATGCATATGAAATACACGTAAATAAAACAAGCATACATATATAATTCAGGTGCCAATGTGGGGCTAGCCCACTTGGTAGAGACATATGTCTCTTAGATGGGAGGTCCAAGGTTCAATCCTTGACAAAGGTGTTGTAATTTAGAATTATTGGTGTAATATATAGGAGATGTAACGTTTGCCGTTCAAAAAAAAATTATAATAATAATTTAGGTGGAATACTTGGTTTAAACATATGAAAGTAATTAAGTTTACTGTTGGCTAGTTTAACTTATTTAACGAACGTTGCGTGATCAGGATGCATGTCTAACTCGATTATTAAACGGGTAGTGTTTGAGTTGTATTGGAGTAAGAGGTTTACCCATCAACCCTTATAAGATTAAAATAAAAGTTTATTAAAAAAAGAGTTAATGGCCAAAATCGTCCCTGAGGTTTGGCCAGTTTTGCTACATCAGTCCAAAATCGAAACTTTTTACACCTGGGTTCTTCTGTTTTACATTTTGTTGCCAAATTCGTCCCTGACAGTAAACCCAGTTAACTATTGTCGTTAACTCTAGGGGTATTTTTGTCTTTTTGACTGCCCCCATTTTACATTTGGGTATTTTTGTCTTCTTGGGTATGAATAACTCTGTTTAAATTGAGATTTAAAAAGGGGTGTAGCCAAAAAGACAAAAATACCCCCAAAGTTAACGACAATAGTTAACTGGGTTTACTGTCAGGGACGAATTTGGCAACAAAATGTAAAACAGAAGGACCAAGATGTAAAAATTTTTAATTTTGGACTGATGTAGCAAACTGGCCAAACTTCAGGGATGATTTTGGCCATTAACTCTTAAAAAAATCATGATTGATAAGTTCAATTGTCGAGAGTGTATCCTTTTTATATCTTTGTTACAAAACGTTTAACTGATTACAACTTAGCCCAATTATAGATGTTACAACACGTAATTGTAAATGTGTTTAGTAAAGTATATATAGATGTTTTTAACGTAAATAAAAATGCAAATTGTGTTCACGTTTGTCGATATAAAGTCATTCATCCAACAAACCAACTTTATAACTTTATAGGGGTTCAAAATGTAAAGCAATTAAAGTGTCAATGAAAGTATGGCAATTAGAAGGTCCCGCCAATAATTAACTTTTTCCTATTATAGTCCTAAATCTTGTTACAACTTTTAATGATATGTGACAAAATCAACTTTAGTCTTTAATGTCTTTATAAACATGGTTGAAGGATATAAAGAGCAAGCGGTGCCCCAGCTCCTCTATTTTTTTACAGTGGTGTAAATTTATGTGTATTTCATCTGAAATTTTTATACATATTAAGTTTGACTCCCTCTGAATTAGGTATTGTGACTTTCAGTCCCCTCTGTATTTTAATTCAAGCTTCACCACTGTTTATAAATATCAACGACACCCTATTATGCATTTTGTGGTACGTTTTGATGTGCAATGGTATATGAATTTAAGCATTCGATGAAATTGCTCTAGCCGTTGAGTGAACTTTGTATCCCTTCATGGCTTCATACATGTAGTAATTATTCGAACTCAATATCTCGATCCTTATGTTTAGTTTATGGGTTCTAGGTTTCATACACCCCAATGATATCACATTATGGGGCGTGTGACATCACATTCTAGGTATGTGACAGCCTCCTATTGATGTGTGATGTGAGCCAGGGTGTATGATTCCTAAATACCTTAGTTTATTCATTTGTTTCCTTAGTATGATAGTCATTCTTTCAACTATGCGGCTAAGCATATATTTTCTTTAGATTTTACAAAATTTTGAATAGGAAAAATTACAGAAATCGTCCTTTATGATTACATCATTTTTCAGCAGATGTCCTTTAACTTCAAAATTGATAAGAATCGTGCTTTATATTGTAAAATCTTGCAACACTCGTCCTTTAGCACTAACTTCGTTAAATTCTAACGTTAAAAAAGGTCATGTGGACCCCACATGAGGGTAACTGATGTGCCGAAAAATTGATACGTTTTCACCCACAATTACCTCCTGGTTTATGGTATAAATCGTGCTTTTATCTTTGTTTTATCACGGTTTATCTTTCTTTATTGATAAATGCAGATTTGGAGGACCGGTGAGGAAAAGAAGTGAAAACCCGTACAAAACAGCACAGAAAGACGAAGATTTGAAGACTTTGAAGATCTGCCAGACATGGCACGACCGTGCTCACGGCTGTACAACCTCTCCGGGTCAACAAGTCAACATTTCTAAGTCAAATGAGGTCAATTTCAGAGTTCCAGGAAGTGCACGGGCATGCACAATGATGAAGCACGACCGTGCTTTACTTCAGCGTGTTCTCCAAGGCAAAAACCGACCAAGACTGACAAGACGGTTAGCCTCCAGGACGTGCACGGGTGTGCCACATATGGTGGCACGGGCGTGCTCAGTAACTAACCAACATCTTCTGCACAAAGGACTCTTCAACAGTACCCTTTGTCGAACATGGGCATGCCAGAACGTTGTCAAGAGTGTGCAAGAGCTGAAAAGCCTATAAATAAAGGCCTCCACCCCACATTTTGAAGCATTCATTTCCACTCGCAATCCAACACTTCTTCACGAAGTTTCTGCCCCTTGAGAGGTTTAGAGGTGTCACTTGGAGCCTGGGATCACTCCACAAACACCTTGAGAGAGAGAGAGAGAGAGAGAGAGAGAGAGAGAAACACCCCCAAAATCATCCAAAACCCTTAGAAATCTCTATATCACCCTCCAACATGTCTTGTACACAAACCAAACCTTGTGAGCTTGTTGTGACAACCATGCTAGGCTAGATCTCTGTTGGTGTTGTTAGGGTGAGGATGGATACTTGGTATGAATTAATATAGTTTATCTTTTATTTTAAAGTGGTGTTTTGTGTTCTTAATAATTCTTACTATTCTAACTTTGTTTAATGGTTTAATTAACAACTCACTTAGTCTTTGGTCTTGTGAGCGTCTTGATAAGCAATGGGAAGGATTCATGAGTGTACCCATGGTGTGTAAAAACCCATGCACTTGTGAACTTAAAACCCAAAAGTAGGAAGGACTCATGAGTGTACCCATGGTGTGTAACAACCCATGCACTTGTGAGCTTAAAACCATGAGTTTACCAAGATCTTATTTAGGGTCAGTACAATCTATATACTTGGTCTTAATGATAAGTTAATCCTTAATCTTGCATCTTGGTTTCATGGTCTATATGAAGTCTTGATGTGGGTTATGGAGTAATGAACTCGTGTTGGAATAAAACGGTCTTTATTTTGTTCCATCATTATACTGCCGCACAGTTAATGATAGATTAGTCACTTTTTGATAAGTTAATTAAACCAAGTAGGGGATGCACGTGTGCGGGAAAAGTCACGACTCCTCTATAATATTAAGTGGTAACTTGTTCGGTCATGCTCCGGCCACCGACAAGTTATTCATAAAAGTCTAGAGTAGTTTGATGTCTATATCGCAACACCGGGAGACGGGTAATTCGGGGTTGAGTCGACACAGTCTCGAGTCACTTTATTTTCAGTGTTGAGAGGTGAGCTCACCAGACCAGGGAGACCCTCATAATAACATTAAGAACACAGTTGTTTGTACAGCTTTGCGATAATAGACACCTCTAGAAAATGCAGTTGCAATTCTAAGTTAAGCATAAGTGCGCACTCAAACACACCACTATAGAATAAAGATAGCTATTTCATACCAAGGTTCCATCCGATCCCGAAGCAACACCATTGTTTTGATATTGATTTTCCTTAAAAGTTTTCATCTCTCATTTTCTTTTCTTCTTATTTCAAAGAAAAATCTTTTTTAGTAATTTTAGGAAGCTTAGTAGTAAAAATCGTGTCCGCGGATTCGATACTTGGTACTTGCATATTTCTATACTATATACGATAGGTACGCTTTCCTATTGTGTCGTGTTTAGAATATTGAGCAACCATCGTTTTAAATTATAAATTTAAAACTTGTAAGTGTGTCTTTTGTTTTTCTAAATAACTCGTCTTTTCATTAAAAACTTTTGCCATCTCCCCCGCGACTTTGCCATTTTTGAAAAGAAGTATAGTTTTCTTAAACATTCACACGACACCAGTAACTTTGTAAATTTGTTCATTTATTTAAGATATACTTAATAAATAATGTTATATTAATTTTTTAAAATAAAAAATATCTCCCAACTCTCTCTCTCTCTCTCTCTCTCTCTCTTTCTCTCTCTCTCTGACTCTCAACCATCATCAACCATAACACCACCACCACCATCCCATCCCCCTGTCACCACACTCAAAACGTCTTCCATTACCGTCCATAAAACACCCATAACATCCGCCTGGAATATCACTACATCACAAACCTGTTTCACCCTAAACACAAACCTGTTTCACCCTAAATCGATGATAACCTATTTCACCTTAAACGAAACTTGGATTAGATCGGAAAGAAAGAACCTATTTCACCCTAAACACAAACCTGTTTCACCCTAAATCTACAAGATTGTTCAACTGCAAAGCCTCTGTCGATGATGATGGTGGTGGGTTCAGGTAGGAGTGGTGTGGTGGTTGTCAGATTTAGTGGGTTCAGGTAGGAGCAGAGGTAGTGGATTGTTGTTGTTCTTCGACGGATCTAGCTTCATCGTTTGTAATGGATTGTTATTGGTGGTGGTAACCAGAGATATGGTGTGTCTCGTAGGATATGGTGACCAAAGCAAGAGAGAGGAGAAAGAGAGGGACGGTGATGATATTGGTGGTGGTGGTGCTAGTGTGTAGTGACGGTGGTAATGATGGTGGTGGTGTGTGTAGTGGTGGAAGGTAGGTTTACAAACTTATTGTGGGTTTTTTTTATGTTTATAGAGATAGAAAGGCAGATATGTAGTGAGAGAGAAAGAGGGGTAAAAAGTAAATTGTTTTTTTTTTTTTACCAAAAGTATAAGTTAATTACACAACGAGTCCCTAAAAGATTAAAAAGACAAATTTACCCTCATGTGCAATGCACATGACTGGATTTAACTAGAAAATCTAACGTTCGTTAGTGAAAAGGACAAAAGCTGCAGGATTTTAGAGCATAAAGGACGATTTTCATCAATTTTGAAGTTAAAGGACAACTACTGAAAAAAGTTGTAAACATAAAGGACGATTTCTGTAATTTTTCCTTTTAAATATTAAATTGTTAAAACTTTTAACAATTTAGGGAGTTAATTTGAAAAAGTTGTTGAATACCATTGTCATAGTTAATTATTTGATTAAGTAAGTGTGCCAGTTAGGATATAAGTATGCTTATAAAAACTAATTTATAGTCTTTGGTCATGAATGGTTATGCATTACTTAATTACTTTTTATTTAATAAACAATACAAGTTGAGCAAAAACAATGATTTTTATAGCTAGTAATGCTAAACATTTCCCTAAACGTTATCTGTAACTCTGTAAGAACAGTTAGCAAGATCTAAACATGTTTAAATTATTACATTTATCCATAAAGAATAATCTTGTATTCTTTGGAAAGAATTTTAACATGTTACTTAGCATTACTTCAAAAGTAAAGTTAAAGTTCTATTAAATTTCTTTTTAAAAGCCAAAAAGGTATCCTGAAATGTTTTCTAAAGAGGGATTGAATAAGAACATAATACAAAACCCAAAACATTCGTCATTCGGTACCAGTATCAGGTATAAGACCGAGTATAAAATGTTTTAAATAAATACATGAGTTTAGGATGGTTATGATATTTAGTGATACCCGAACCTGTTTACCATAATTAAAACCAAGTATAGTAATGTAATGTTTGAGAGTCGTAATGAATAGTATGTTAGTTAGAAACTTGAAATAATATTACAAAATTATTATAAGTGTAGTTAAATATTTTATATTGAAACCGGATTTTGAGTTGAGTCTACATTCGGGTTTCAAATAATAACACCTCAACTAGTAAATTTTACCCAAGACCATCGGGTTTCAGATAATGACACCTCAACTAGTAAATTTTACCCAAGACCATAAATTTTGAGATGAAATAGTGATTTTTAGTGTAATTTAATAAATGGGGATTTGATGGTGCTGATGAGAATGCTCTTAAACACGACTTTCTAATTGGGAATGAGACTCTGGTTCCCAATGCTCATCCCATTAGGTAGAAAACACCACAGGTTGCACATGATTAAACCTAGAGCATCTCAATAATTTGAAATCATAAATTACTAATGTTAAGATAAAACTTGTACACTAAAAGATTCTATTTCTACCATAAACATATAGATCCCAAAAAACATTGGCCATTCTAGTAGTACTCTTCTAAGACCAACAACAAAACAAAACATACAGAACAAAAACAAGTTTAATCTACTACGGAAGTAGACACAGTTTTGATGATCATCATCTCAAAATGGTAAACTCTTTGAAGTCGACATAGATGTGAGCGATCTAAAATGTTCCGACGGCACGAAATCTTGTGGCAAATTCGCCCTCTTCGCCATCCTCCTCATATTGCTATGCAAGCTTTGTTGCACCAAATGCTTAACCGCTTTAGTCTCGTCACTCATCATTGTGTCGTCCTCTGAATCCTTTGAGGGGTCTGTTGATCTCGCTAGTCTGGAATCAACAGACCCACATTGGGGCGCTGAAACATTCGCTCCACTACTACACACAAAGGTTTCAGACACCTGTTTACCTTTATCAATCCTTAAAATTTCTAAAATCCGAGAAGCTCGTTTTTGTGCCAAGGTGCTACCAAGGAGCGTTAGTTCAAGGAGCGTAGAAGTAACCCCGGACTCAATCATGACTTGTCGGTCTCTGTACGACTTATGGGCCATCACCATCAATATGTATGCCGCTTTTTCTTGACAATCAGACGAATCCGTCCAACTTAAAACATCCACCAATATCTGAAACGCATCATGAACACTACTTATCGCCTTTCGTCCCTCAGGTGTAGTCACCACATTGCTCAAAATCGACAATATTCTATCACTAACCTCCATATCTCCCAACATGGTCACCAAAAACGGAACAAAATCATCTATTTCAATCATCAGTGACACATTCGAAGGCAAGATCGACAAGTTATATAGCGCCCGTAGACAATCTTGAACAACTTGTGAATTCGCTTCACCTTTAGCTGAACCCCTTAAAGTTTTGACCAAGAACAAGACCGCCCCAGATGATCCGATAATCGGTTTGTTTGAGTCGAGCGCGGTTAACCCGAGAAAATTGGCTACTACTGCTGAACTCACATCAGGGTTAGGTGTACCTTCATTTGGAGATTTAACTAGATCAAGCATCTTGTGTACTGCCCCTGCTTTTACAATGGCAGCCTTGTTCCTAAAATCAAGTCAAAATTAACTTTGAATTTAAGTTGAATCAGAAATCCAACATAAACACATTATATTACAATTTATATTATGTAAAATTCAAAACCAAGAATAAGCAAGGAAAATACCGATACCGAATCATACTTACAAATTCGGTACCTTTTTTGGCGTTTTTCGGGATCGGTATTTTCAGTCGCTAAAGTATTTTACCGAATTTTTACCTCCAAATACCAGTCTCATTTTTAGCGATTTTCGGGATCGCTACTTTCAGTTCACTACTGATTCAGTTGCGTATTTTAGTAACTTTTTACCTTCAAATACCAGTACCGTACCGATACCATTTTTTGCCATTTTCGGTATCGGTACTTTTAATACCGATACAGTACCAAGCTCATCCATACTAAAAACCGAAAGATTTATAACAAAACCATCAATGGAGTACTTACGTATCATTTCCGATTCCGATATTAAGAACCGCATAGAGTCCGGCGATCTGACACTCCAGATCGCCGGACTCTAGCATGCCAACCAAAGGCGGAATCGCTCCGAGCGACGCTAACGTCGCTCGAGCATTCAAATCATCCTTCGCCAACCGCCTCACCTCCTTCGCGCCAACCAAAACGTCGTCGTTCCCGCCACACTGTAACCGTTTCACCACCTCCTTCATCTCCTCCAAAACCTCCACCTTCTTCTTCACCGCCTCTTCCTCTTCTTCCATCAGGTCGGATAACTTTAATAACTCTGATAACTTTTCAGATTTTTTACTTTTACTTTCACTTTTATTTTTACTTTTACTCACATCGTTCGGTTTTACCGCCACCGCCACGTGAGAATTAACAGTGTGGCGGTAGCGGTAAAAGCTGCTGCCGCCGCAACTTATCGTGTCGATGAGTTTGCGGCGGCAGGTCGACCACAGGTTCCCGCCCGTGCTACTACGGGTGGGAAGGTGGTCGACTAGTACGGGTGTGATACTGTTTTGTTGGAATTTTTTCATTGAATAAAAGTTGGTGAATTAAAAACAGTGTTTTTATCAAATGTATATTGGCTACATTGTATCGATGGAAATCATGGATGCAAATTAAGAGAGTGAATGGTATGGAAGCTTATGAAAGAAGGAGGGGGACTATAGTGATGCGTGTCAGATGGAAGGTTTAGAGAGAGAAAGTTTTGGTGGGGGTGGGGGTAGTGTAGGGGTGGGAGATGGGATGGGATCAACATTTATTAATGAGTATTCGGTTATCGGTAAGTAGTTCCGGATATTACTATTAACGGCTAACGAAATTAATGTCTGAACATTCGAGGACGCTCGCTTCTTAGAGCACCTGTAGTGGCCTCGTTATGAGGCGTTTTGGGCCACCATAGCGCCGGGAACACCGCCCCCCCAGGCGCTATGGTGGCGTTATGGGTGGGCAGAGTTTTGAACACAACGAGCGTTTTCATTTGATTTTGATGATTTGACCGTTACACAACGGCCATATTTTAGAATTTAAAAAAAAATCATCCACTCTATATATATATCCATATATGTAGCACACATACAATATCTAGCACACATACAATACACACATACATTTCAGTAACCCTCAAACAAATTCAACACACAAACAAATCATTAAAATGTCGTCCCCTCCTCACTCCGATGACTCGTTTATGGATCTATATAATCGGTTTTTTAAAGAAGACGACGCTGAAGAGGAGGCGGCCGTTACGAGTGCGGTTCAACTAGCGTGTAGCGCGGTTGAAGCTATAGGTACTTCCGTCCCACGGCCGATATTGTCTAGGCAATATATAGAGCGAGACCGTGTAGCCGCCAATGAGCGTTTGATGAATGACTACTTCAATGCCGATCCGGTTTACCCCCCTGATTTGTTTAGACGAAGATTTCGGATGCGTAAAAACTTATTTTTGCGCATCACCGGAGACTTAGAGAACAACTATGACTACTTTAAGCAAAAACCCGACGCTAGAGGGTGTTTAGGATTCACCGCAATTCAAAAGGTGACTTCCGCAATACGTGTGCTCGCCTACGGGAACACGTACGATATCAATGATGAGTATTTGAAGATGGCGGAGAAAACCACACGCGATACTTTGGAGTATTTCTGCTACGGTATTTACAAATATACATTTGATTTTTTTTATATATATATATATAGTACGTACATATTTTTTATATATACATTTGATTTTTTTAGGTATATGCCAATTATATGGAAAAAGATACTTGAGAAACCCGACATGGAGCGACCTTCAACAACTATATGAAGCGCATGTTCAAAAACATGGATTACCCGGTATGATTGGTAGTATAGATTGTCGTCAGTGGCGATGGTATGCTTGTCCAACCGCATGGCGAGGTCAACATACACGCGGTGACCAAAAGGGACCAACGTTGGTTTTACAAGCAGTTGCCTCACAAGACATGTGGATTTGGTCAGCCTTCTTTGGTCTAGCCGGGTGTATGAATGACATAAATACTTTCCAGCATTCGCCATTGCTAGAGTCTTACATTGGCGGAACAATACCGAAATGTGGGTTTTATGCAAATAATAATTACTACGAGCATGGATACTACTTGGCGGATGGTATATATCCGGAGTATTCAATGCTTGTCAAAACGTTTAGTCAGACTCAAGATGAAAAAAGACAATATTTTAAAAGAGTTCATGAGTCTGCAAGAAAGGACGTTGAGAGGTGTTTTGCCTGTCTTCAAGCACGATGGCATTTTGTAAGAAATCCTTGTCGTATGTGGGAAAAAGAAAGGATTAGAATGGTGATGTATGCTTGTATCATAATGCATAATATGATACTTGAAGACGAAGGAAAGGCAATATGCCCAAATTATGTAGCAGGAGAAGATGTTCCAGGGACGCAAGCGACACAGCAGGAGAGATTCCAAAACAGTGCCATGTTGCGTTCCAAGGAGTTACATAACGCGTTGAAGGCTGATTTGGTGGAGGAAGCATGGTCGATTCGCCCGATTCATCAGAGCCAGGAAGAAGAAGAAGAAGATGATGATGATGATGATGATGATGATGAATTTTATGAAGAACAAGGAGAAGAAGAAGAAGGAGAAAACCAAGAAGGAGACGACGACGACGACTAGTTTTTTTAAGTATTTGTAACTTTATTTAAGTATTTGTTGTTTTTTACTATTTTTATCTTTTTATTTATGGTTTGTAATTTTTTTTTTTAGTATTTGTATTTTTTTTTTGTTTTAGTATTTGTATTATTTTTATTTTTAATGAAATATTATTAAGTATTAAATATTCTTATTTAAATAAAAAACAATAATTAACCAATCATTACCAATCATTTATAACCCCAACATAACCTTCCTTCCCACTACACCCTCTTTTTCCATAACCCCAACATAACACCTTTTCTATTACTTTTTAATATTTTAATCCTATAACCCCAACATAACTATCCACCACTACACATACCCTTAGTAAAAACTCTATATATGTTAGGGTAGACGGGGCATTACCCGTGAGTTTTTTAAACTTCATTAATTTTAACCAATCTTACATTTTCACGTCACTTCACTGATTTCCTTCACTGAAACATTTTTTTTAAGGCAATATTTCACTGATTATTTACCAACAATCAATTAGAGAGAGATAGAGACAAAGAGGAGAGAGAAAGTGAAAAATCACGGGTACCAGCCCGTTAATTAGAACCAGAATTTGGCTCACGGGACCACTACCAGCATGGGTGGCGGCGGTGTTACCGTGCTGGTAATGAGGTACCCGTGCCCAATTCTGGTAGCGCCCCGTTTGCCCTTAGGATTTATCAATAATGTTGGGTAGTCTATGTTTGCAAGTTTTCAAACCGGGAAAAACTTGCCCACCAAAATGTTCGCTGCGGTAAAACTCAGGTGGAATCAAATTCGAACTTATGAACTTTCAGCCCCAAACTCTAACCATCATTTCTCATGTCACTCCACCACAAGGGTGAGTGCATCGGGTTGACTACTTAACCTTGTATTTTTATAGAGATACTATTTTAACTTAAAAATATTTAAAAGTATATGATTTCATAAGAGTGATAATTAAATAATATAAAAAAAAAATACTCTAACTGATCTCAATTTGAACTAGGAATGCAACACTGGAATGGACAAATAGTCTAGATGGGAAGCAAGTAATTTGCGGCAAGTCATTAACGATTGCTAGGTTTTTTCACCTTTTAACCGAAATATAGAAGGTAAATCTTAGAACTATTCGGATTGTATTAAAATTTTAAAAATCAAATTTCTAGATTAATAAAACCAGCACAACAGTTTGAACCGGTATTACCGGATTTACTACTGGCACATAATGTTTAATGTTTTAGAATTTAACCGACCCTTATCGTACCAGGTTTAATGCCAGTGGTCAGTATTATCAGGATTATCGGCCGGTATGAACCAGTATTTAAAGTGTTGGTAAGCTGTACATTACTAAATTGATACACATCGAACAAGATTGGTACCAATAGCGATATTTATTTTTACAATGTTTGATGTCGATAGTAATTGAATTTGGTATTTTTGCACTATTGGTATTGAAACGGTAATATGGTAGTCGGGTACAGTATTCAATTTAATGTTTTACTAATTTTTAGTTTTGTATTTTCGATAGAATGTCAAGTAAAAAGACTCACTTAAAGCGTGCAAGTTGGGGCTAGGTTCGGACAAGCATTTTTTTATTGAGTATCAGTATCTAACTAAAAACAATTGGAAAAAGATTGGTACCAGTATCACTATCGGTATTTTTTTTTTCTCATTGGGCATTTTTACACTATCGTTACCTAGCTATGATAGTTAATACTGCATTTCGTTTATGTTTTTGATTATTTTCAATAACTGTTGTAGTACCTGTCTCATTCCTAGGAGACATGGTATGTGATATTGCACTTACCAACCTTTAGTTAATGTGTTTAATTACTAATTATTATATCATCATAGATCTTCTTGCTTATTTTGCATCAAACACATGTAGAATTTTAGTTATAATTGTTTTTGGATTATTTCGTTTTCTTCTTACCCCACTACATTACGTCTATCATAAATGATAAATGTACATGTGCTAAAAACACTGTTTATGTTAAAGATATTAAAGGAAATGCTACTTTTTATATAAAGTCCTATCCTATCATGGGAAAAAGTAGCGGTTTCTAATAGGACTTTAAAAATTAACTAGTGTTTTCGAAGTACGGCGCGTTGCGCCGTTGGCCATGATCTACGTAATGGGAGATCGAACGTAGGCGAAAGAACTATATGAACGTAGGTGAACGTAGATGAAAGAACTATATGAACGCACACGAACGTATATGAAAGCACTATACGAATGTAGACGAACGTTGGCATAAGTACTATACGAACGTAGACAAAAGAACTATACGAACGTGAACGTAGACGGCAGAATTATACGAACGTACACGAACGTAGATGAAAGTATTATACGAACGTAAACGAAAGTTGGTGGCCAAAATGGGAAAAAAAACTTAACCAAAAAGTCGGTGTCCAGATTAGGAAAGAAAATTAAAACAACTTACGTTGACGAACAGAGACGAACGTACTGTACGAACATAGACTAACGCCGAAAAAAAATTACTATACAAACGTAGATGAAAATACTATACAAACGTAGAGCAACTTGGGTTAAAGATCGGGTGTTACAGACGAACGGAGACGAAAGTACTATACGAACGTAGGCGGACACTACGTAAAAAAGAAAGAAATAAAATGTGGTAAAAATAGGGGAAAAAAACTTAACCAAAAAGGGTGTTACAGACGAACAGAGATGAAAGTACTATACGAACGTAGACGGACACTACGTAAAAAAGAAAGAAATAAAATGTGGCAAAAAAGAGGGAAAAAAAACTTAACCAAAAAGTTGGTGGCGAAAACGGTGGAAATAAAAATTGTGGGAGAAAAACCTAACCAAAAAGTTGGTGGCAAAGAGAAAGTAAACAAATGTGGCCAAGATAGAAAAAGATAAACTTAATAAAAAAGTTGATGGTCAAAACGTAAAAAAAAAACTTAACAAAGAAAGCAAAAAAAAAAGGGAGCTAACCAAAAAAGTTGGAAAATAACTATTCCTAATACCTCTCCGTTTAATATATATATATATATATATATATATATATATATATATAATATTAGCTAATGACTGCATATTGTTCTTTAATTTCGGGCTGGGCTAAATGTACCCCTCTTGTTACTTTTTATACCCCCTTTTCTAAAATATCACTTTAAATTTATCAAATTTCACCTCTTTAAAAACCCTCTTTTTCTAATACATTTAAAAGTTAAGATTTGCCATTGGGGTTGGTGGCCCAATGGTAGAAGCAAAGCTTCTAGGAACACCTAAGGGAGAGGTCATGGGTTCAAGTCCTACAAGGAGTGAAATTTGCCGTTCAAAAAAAAAAAGTTAAGATTTGTGAGACTAATACTAAAACTTCATAAATCCCTAGTTATAGAACCTAATAATTATTGGTTTTAAATCATTTTCAATGTCAACGTGTTTATTTTAATCATACAACTATTTTGAAATCATTAAACTATAAGGATTCAACCTCTTTTACTTGGTATATACTAAGTTTTTTTTGGTTTAGTAGCACCATTTAAGGTCACTTGAGAAAATAGTGGAATGTGTTGATCAAACTAAATGTTTGCTAACCATTATACTTCATTAAATTAATAAAAGATAAGATCTTTTATAAAAAAATGTAAAAATTTTTTACCAAAAATCATTTGCGAAAGCTTTCTAATGTAATTTAAATCAATGTTTATAAAAAAAGTGTTTTCCTTGTTAGAAATAAGAAAAAAACGTACTTAGGAAAATTAAAAGAAAAAGTTTAAAAAACATTAAAGCTGTTTTAAAAAACGTTTAAAAGTATCAAAATAAGAAAAAAACATACTTAGGAAAATTAAAAGAAAAAAAAATTAAAACAATAAAATATTGTTTTAAAAAACATTAAAAAATATCAATAAAACATAAAAAAGCTTTTTTTTTTTTAAAGTTGATACTAAAATATTAAAAATTGACAATATAAAAATAAAAAAAGTTTGAATTGTATTAAAGAGAAACTTAAGGGAGGGGGTATGTTCAGTAAAAATAAATAAGAGGGGTACGTTTAGCAACCCTTTAATTCCGTATGGTTCTTCAGAAGGTTTCGATTCTTGATGGGTTGCTTCTTGATGCTCAATCTACCAAGCGAATTTTTTTTTTTTTTTTTGGCATATTCATTATGATGGCATCTCCTTTCATTAATTGACTCAAATTTGTTAAGACGGACATAAGAAAACCAATAACCGTACCCGATACACCTTACAAATAGCAAATCAATCTATTAAAAGGGTCTCAGGAGATTGAAATTTAGATATACCTTACCTTTATTCATGTGGATAGAGATGTTGCCTCCAAAGTGACATGCGATCAGCGGAGCTTGAACTTCAAGATGGTGAAGGCCCAAAGTCACGAGACCGAATTTTTGTTTTTAAAATCGGTGAGGGCTGGACTCAAATCATGTAACGTATAGTGCATATATGTTGTAGCTTTTCTTAGAAAAAAATAGGCGCCATGCTTGCTAATAGCAATTAGTGCCATATGTGATATCAGACTATAAGAGATGCCATTAGGTTGTATACTAAAATAATGTAATCGTTCTCTTTTAATTATGCTAAAAGTCTCAATATAATCACTTGTAACTAATTCGCGTTGTCGAAGCAAAAACAATGGGATACTCCTTTCAACTAGTTTTTCTTTATGAGATACTTGAAACTAAATGTGACCGCGTGACTCAAACATTAATATGTAACTTCATACACACACTTACATTGGTTAACTAAGTTAAACTTTTGATATACCACAAGTCTTGTTATAAACAAGTGTAAAATGTAGAAAAAAGATAGTTGTGTTGGTAGCAACCTACTACATAAATCATGCAATAAAATGGGGTCTTTCATCACCGATTAATGTCACCGACAAATTTGATAAAAACATACAAATATAATATAATATAATATATTGCATAAAAACCAGCTCACTAGTGGGATGGAATAGTAACCATTTTTACACATTAGGGGCCGCATAGAAAAACTTTATATAGAAGTTTGACCAATGTTTCTTTTCATGTATAAAAAACATATATACTATTAAATAAAAAATAAAGTGACACTTTTTAGCTAATCAATAAAATTTGTATAATAATCAATGTTTTAATATGTATATAGTTGCTTTTTCTTGCCATCTAAAGTTCTAAACCAAATAGAACCTTGTCTTTAACATTTAGCTAGTAAATCATGCCCACCTCAAATTTGTTTGTTATTATGACATGTAGTTGCTTAAGGTAGTTAGCATTTCATGCCTCCTTTGACTATACATTAAAGACAACCCGACTGTATAACGCTTTAGGCAAATATCCTCCCTTAGAAAAAATAGCGTGTTTTGTAGACAAAAATCTCGATCGCTTCCTTAAAAAATAAAGGGGTAACTTTGCTAAATAGTAACATAGTTTTAGGAGTGTTCCAATCAAGTCACTCATAAAAAAAATTATTCCAATTAGGTAACTAAAGTTATTTTAATGTTCTAATCATAGATATTTTACCCATTTAGAAGACCATCAATTTTTATTAAACATTTTTTTTCACAATTTCTATAATTAAAAAAATTAAAAAAATAAACACTTTTAAAAATTTTGCATTTTTTTAAATATTCACAATTTTTACAAAACATTTTTTTCCAATTAAATAAGTCAACTTTACTTTGATATTCTAATAAACTCACTGAAGTTTACTTTAATGTTTCAATTATAGATATTATACTTGCTATTCAGGTAAACTATATAAGATTAGAACATAAAATAAACATTAATGACTTAATTAGCACAAATATTTTTATGAGTGATCTAATTAGAACACTAGTAAAACTTGATTACTATTCTATAAAATATTCCCAAAAATAAATTATGGATCCGTCAATGACTATAAATGCTTTCAGCATACTATTTATCTACTTTTAAATATGCATATCTATACTACATTATAAAGGATGAGACATGGGTAAATATGCCCAAATTGTTCAAAGTTAAGATGGTATACCAAGGGTTTCTTTACAATTTTTTAAATTTTACCACTTTTCTTCCCTAAATGCCCATGGGGTAACTTTATTTCATTAAATTATCAAAAAATCACAATCAAGTTATCCTTCATTATTTTTGTATCTACGTTGAATTATTACATCTTCATATATGGTAACTTTATTTCAGTAAATTATCAAAATTCACAATCAAGTTATCCTTCATTATTTTTGTATCTACCTTTGTGATACACCCTTGTTTATACTCCCAACCCACTTGAAACATGCTTAGTTAATTATTGCATGTACATGTCTTACTGGGTTAGCAACCTAGGCTAAAGCCTAGGGCCTCCAAAAACTAAGGGCCCCGAAAGTTTAAGTTTTTTGTTTTTGTTTTTCGTGTATTACATTTGTTTTGGCTCAAGTAAAAAACAAACAAGTATTGAATGATTAAATCTCTAAAATTTGCGACTTAAATTTTCTATTGCCGATTGTCATTGATAATTTTTTTTGGTTATCACGGATTTAAATCAAGCCCTAAAGAAATACATAGTAAATTGTAGATCCACAAAATTGGTTAAAATTTAAATGGGAAAATGTCTTTAATTTGCAATAATACCTAATGTGAGTAACTAGATAAAATGAAAACGAATACTTTAATTGATTAATAGTTACCAGAAAGGAGTTTGTAATGTTCATCTAGTATAAGGTGTTTTTTTGTAAGTTATACAAATTTAAAGGGCCTTCGACTTGTAGTTTGCTTAGGGCCTTTAAAAACGTTGGATCGGCTCTGGTCTTAGGATCAATTATATGTAAATTAATGAGAAGCACACGGAATTTGTAGGTTACTATACAGAAGTCCGGTTGAGTTCACATCTTCTTTCACTACAATAAACATGTTTTTACTCCCGATCCTATGATGTAAATATGTTAGTATGAGTTGGTTGTTCTAGCACTTGAAACATGACTCCAAATGATGGCAAACAAAGCAAACAAAATGTTAGCGATGTTGATGCTTTTGATTCTCTCATCATCCATAAGGTCCCTCAATTTTTAGTTAGTTAAACAAAAAGTAACATAATTTTTTTTATCCTTATGATAGTGTAAGGCTAAAACAGTGAAACCTACCTACATGCTTTGAGTTTTGAGTTTTAAATGTTATATATTTTTTAATTTGATTTATTGACACTGTTCTATTTAGAGGTTACATTTACAAGTAGTATTTTACGGTTTTTCCCAAATGGGTTCAAAAAGGAATAACTTGCTCAAATTCCTCATAACATATACATATTTTTACTCAAATTTATATTTTTAATACTTCAAAAAGAAATATTATTCATGGCTATTATTATGTGTTTGTTTACAATCATATAATCTAACTCCTTTAGCAATGCATTTGAAGTATGATAATTATTATTCAACTTGTCTTCTCTTGCTTACAATAATACAGAATATATATAGACATTTACAACAAGGTCTAGGAGTGATAGACTCTAGCTATTGATTACAAAGGTTGACATTTGACTTGACTATTATCTATATTGACATTTGACTTGACTATTATTTATATTGACATTTGACTTATATTCATAAGCTATTACACCCCGCAGTCGAAGCGAAGGGTGGCCAAAGACTGAGACTGGAGCGAAAGTCGTCAAAGAGAACTCTGGGAAGGCCTTTGGTGAAAATGTCGGCAACCTGATGACGAGACGGAACACGTAAAACCCGAACGTTACCTCTCTGAACCTGCTCACGAACAAAGTGAATATCGAGCTCAATGTGCTTCGTGCGTTGATGTTGGACAGGATTCCCGGACAGGTAAATGGCGCTGACGTTATCACAGTAGACGAGAGGATGGTGAAGCTCTAAGAGAAGGTTACGCAGCCAGCAGATCTCGGCAACAACGTTAGCAACACCACGGTATTCAGTTTATGCACTAGAACGAGAGACGGTAGACTGTCTCTTGGAGGACCAGGAGATAAGGTTATCTCCGAGGTAAACACAATACCCAGAAGTAGACCGTCTGGTGTCAGGGCAACCTGCCCAGTCAGCATCAGTGTAGGCATGAAGAGAAAGAGAAGTGGCAGGTGTCAGGTGAAGCCCCAAGTCAATGGTACCCTGGATATATCTGATGATGCGTTTCAACGCATTCCAGTGAGACTCCCGAGGGGCATGCATGTGCATGCATATTTGTTGAACTGCATAAGAGATATCTGGGCGAGTGAAGTTCAAATACAGTAGTGCATCTGCAAGGCTTCTGTAAGAGGATGGGTCGTTATATAGCGGACCAGTATCAGCACTCAGTTTTGACTGAGTATCAACGGGTGTGGAAACCGGTTTACATGAGTCCATGGCTGCACGGTGGATAATGTCTTTGGCATAAGCAGTTTGAGACAAAAATAAGTGATTTCCCGTGCGTTGAACCTGAATGCCAAGAAAATATGAGAGAGGGCCCGGATCTTTCATTGCAAATTCACTTGCCAAAAGTGTCATCAGCCTGTGTCGTAATGCATCATTAGACGTGGTGAGGATGATATCATCAACATAAATGAGGAGATAAGCCGTGTCGTGATCGTGATGATGAACAAAGAGAGAATTATCCGACTTGCTTTGGCGAAATCCATGTAATGTGATGAAATCCGTAAACCTTTGGTACCATGCATGGGGTGCCTGTTTGAGGCTGTAGAGAGACCGTTTGAGGCGACAAACATGATTAGGAAAATCCTTATTACGAAATCCCAAAGGCTGATGCATATAGACAGTTTCTTCTAAATTCCCATGTAGAAAGGTATTAGTGACGTCAAGCTAATGAATCGACCAGGACTGAGTCAAGGCAAGAGATAAAACAGTACGGATAGTAGCCGGTTTTACAACTGGGCTAAACGTCTCACCACAATCAATGCCTACCTGTTGACTTCGACCATCACAAACAAGTCTAGCTTTATACTGTTCCAACGAGCCGTCCGACCTGAATTTATGTTTAAAAAGCCACATGCTGCGTATAATATTCATATCAGGGTGACGGGTACTAACTCCCAAGTCTTATTTTTAATAAGTGCACTAAACTCGTGGTGCATGGCATTGTACCACTCCGGTATGGATAAGGCAACCTGTGGGTTTTTGGGTAGGGGTGAGATGGTGGAGGTGGTGAGGTTGAAAAGTTGTTTAGGTTTAGTGATGCCGCTCATGGAGCGTGTGCGGATGGTTCGAGGATTATTAGGTGCGTGAGTGGGTGGAGGGTCTGGTTGGACAGTGGGCTGAGGGTCCGGTTGGGGATTTGGATGGTGAGTGGTGGACGGGCCTGGTGAGGTTGATTGGGCCGGGATGGGGCTGGCGAGTGGGGTAGGCCCAGACGCAGGAGGAATGGGATGGGTAAGGTTGGGATTTGGGCTAATGGTAGGTGTTGGGGATGGGTTATTTGGAGTGGGTGATGTTGGTGGTACTGGGCCGTGGGGTGAGTAAGGTGTTTGGTCAGATTGTGGTTGGGCTGGACTTGGTGTGTGGGACACATGATTCCACAGAAGTGGATTTAGAGGAGTGGAAAGGAAGTCATAATTTTGAGGGGTTGTGGTGTGTTGGATTTGGTAAGGGAAGATAGACTCCTTAAAGTAGACATGTCTAGAAATAAAAATTTGATGTGTGGTAAGATCTAGACATTTATATCCACGATGATTAGAGGGGTATCCAAGAAAAACACATGGTTGAGACCGGTTGGCCAGTTTGTGTATGGTGGTGGATGGGGTGATAGGGTAGCATAGGCAACCGAAAACACGAAGGTGTTTGTATTCAGAGATGCTATGGTAGAGGAGATAGATGGGGGAGAGGAAATCGTGTTGTTTGTTGGGTAGAATGTTGAGAAGGTATGTGGCGGTCTCAAGAGCATGGTGCCACAAGAAATCGGTAACACCGTGATCAAGATGTAATTTAGGATCCATTGAGAGAGGGTAAGAGAGTAGAATAATGAGACAGAACGACAGAAACGATTTTAAGAAGGCTTAAGGGAGGTGACTTGATAACAGTGGGTTATCAAGGGATGAGGAAAGGTGTAGGATATGAGGTGGGGTAGGAGATAGATGCAACAAAAGGGTGTAGAAGAAAGAAACAGGGTGGAAGGAAGGGAGGTGATTGGATCGATTAAGGTATTGATACCATGATAATTATTATTCAACTTGTCTTCTCTTGCTTACAATAATACAGAATATATATAGACATTTACAACAAGGTTTAGGAGTGATAGACTCTAGCTATTGATTACAAAGGTTGACATTTGACTTGACTATTATCTATATTGACATTTGACTTGACTATTATTTATATTGACATTTGACTGATATTCATAAGCTATTATCACTTAGGTGATCTTTTTACATTAACAATATATTGCGAGTGAAGAAGGACATGCTATCTCCTTGAAAGGCGAAAACAGTGGCGAAGCTTGACCCGAAGGTTCGGAGGGTCGGAAGTCACTAGTTTCGGGGGGTCGAAACCCTATATTTTCAAACATTTCTATACGAATACTATATAATCGGAACTTCTGCGCGAAAATCCGGGGGGTCGGCCGCCCCTCCCTGCCCCAACTATCCTGCGCCACTGGGCGAAAAGAGACTCAGTTAAAATACATGCGTATTGTCGACTCCGCCGCAACACGCGGTTACCCACTAGTAAGATTATAAAAGAGTAAAAATAAAAGGCAGGGTAAAATGCATACGATTTGTTTGGCGTTCTTTTTAAAATTTTACTGAAGATACTAGAAACCTAATTGTATTCGTATATTAATAATAAATCCAACCCTCATCACTTAGTGAATTGGTGTTGCTCTCTGGCCTCATGTTTCTAAAGTTTAGTCACTTCGGTTTGTGTATTTTTCAACTTTCATTATTTTTATTCTGTCTAGCTTTGCGCTGGCTGTTTTGTTCTAATATATAAAGTTGTTAAAGAATATGGAATAATAGACTTAGATGTACTACGTAGTACAAGTGTACAAACAATGGGAATGCAATCCAGCTCACATGAAGATATCAAACACATGTTCGAAATTATGATGTAATATTGCTTGTTAGCCAAAAGACATTATAGCCTAACGACATCTTGGTGGTGAGATAAGACTTGGGTACCATCAGGTCCTGGGTTTGAATCTCACAAAGGGGGTTTTCTCATAATTATTATGAGTTTCCTCCTGAATTGGTGACTTGGTGGTGGAATATGATCGCGTGGCAACATTAGTGGCACGATGATACTCTAGTGTTCCGTGAGTGATTCCAATTTGTTGGCCGTTCAAAAAAAAATATTGCTTGTTACTTGGTCGTTAGATCAAGGAGATCTATGACAACAACGGTAGACAAGCAAGTACGGTATAAAGACTTAATACTTATATTGTTACATTGTGTGTGTTTTTTAGTGTGTAAAATTCCGATAAATATGGAGCATGAAACGGGCTCCATTACTCAAGAAGACAAAAAGGCTGACCTCGTGGACTTTTATGAACTTTGACTTCACATTACTACGGTGCTACCTCATCATATGATTAATTAAGGACTCCTGTATGTATCACCTCAAAATTTATTTGTACCGGCCTTTACGGCTCATAGAGGCCTGTGTCAATCATTGCAGTGGGCACCCATCTCTATGACCCGTAGAGGCCTCTACGAGCCGTAAAGGGGTTTGTGGTTTTCAATGCTCTGACACCTCTACGGCCCGTAGAGGCCTCTACGAGCCGTAGAGAGCTGTAAAACCCTAAAAAACTCGGTGTAAATAGCATGACCCTTAATTAAAGCGAAAATAATGTGTGTGCTTGTGATTTTTTTAAGGGAGCCATTTGAGTTAAACTGTTGTAATGTTGTTCTCTTTGATGTTAAGATTTTGATTTTCATTATATAAAGTATCGTATACATTAGACTTAGGGGTGTAAACGAGTCGAGCCGAGCTCGAGCTCGATTCGAGCCTTGTATTTTGGGCTTGAGCTCGGCTCGATAGTATATTTAAGAACTCGAGCTCGGCTCGAAAGTTCGATCAAAATGTATGTGGCAAGAGTTTAAACGAGCCCAAGCTCGGCTCAAGCTCGTTTTGGACCATTAATGAGCTCTTTTTGGACAATTAAGAAGCCCAAGGCCCAAAGTAATTTAGTTAATGCATGGGTTGCAATACAATCAGGCTATATAGTATTAATTGACATAAATAAGCAAAGCTCGATAACCAAATGAGCTTTATTTCAGGCTCGCGCTTGGACTCGAGCTCGATAAGACTCGGCTCGTTCAAGCTTTTTACCGAGTTGATCTCAAGTAGCTCGCGAGCCGCTCGGCTCGTTTGCACCCTTTTATTTAGACTACCATTACCTTCAACATTTAATTAAGTGATCGTCATGTAATATATGAAATTTATTCCTTCAAACTTTTCACTTTCTGTGTATATCTATCTATACTACATTATAAAGGAGGAGACATAAACATATATGTTCAAATTGTCCAAAGTTAATATGGTATATGAAGAGATCTTTGCTTTACACTCAAGATGTCATGAAAATTATTTCAATACTACCCCTATTTGCAAAGGCTTTGGCTATTTGGACACCCAAGGAATCTAATTTGACACCCTACTCATGCATCGTATAGAGCTATACGATGAATATAGGGTACAAAAAGCTGAAACACTGACTCCAAGGCACGTACACCTGCAACCTCGTATTTATATGCCTCGTATAAAGCTATACGAGGCATATAGGGTTAACTTTTTTAATTTTTTCATACTTAGGGTTTTGTGGAATATGTGGGCCTGATATTTCAAATATTGGGCTATACGAGGGCAATACGAGGATTTTTTTTTTTGAACGTGCAATAACAGTCTGATACATATCAGTCTGAATTTTTAACGTATAATTTTATAAGTTGAATTGACTCTTCTTAACACCAACAACCACATGATTAAAAGTCATGAAGTTGCTAATCTCAATCTCCACTATATTCCCTGGCAAAAAGATAATCATCTTCACCCCTTGAATTGACTGTTCTTAATACGTTAATATCAGTCTAAATTTATTATGTATATTTTTAGAAGTTGAATTGACTCTTCTTAATACGTCAATATCAGTCTGAATTTATTACGTATATTTTTCGAAGTTGAATTGAGTCTTCTTAATACGTCAATAACAGTCTTAATTTTTAACGTATAATTTTCGAAGTTGGGTTTGTTTTTTAAACATTGTTTCTATTTTTTAAATAGTTTTGATTTGTAGCTATTGTATATACATCACAAAGATATATAACTTTAGTTGATTTGTAACTGAATAACTGATCAAGAACTATTAACAACAGTAAATAAACATCACAAACATAAATATCTGAACTGAATATATACATATCAACTAACAAGTTCATACAATAGAAGTCATAATAGTACTGAATACATTCAAAATAACTGAAGCATAGAAAATAAAAAACTAATGATCTGCATCATCTGCCCCACGTGGCGCTGGTGGTGGTCGTGGTGCTGGTGGGGGTTTGACTGGTAATCCTGCTTGCTGTCTCCTCTCTGCCTCCGACTCAGCCAGCCACGTCATCCAGTCTAGAATAGCGTCGTGACCACGGCGCATCTCCTCCTGATCGCGACGCAGATCACGAATACTGCGCTCCATACGACGCATCCTCTCTACAACATCAAGAGGGGCACCCCGGTAAACGTGAGCCGGGTACTGAGGTGGCTCTCGAGGCGCCGGGTCATCCTCTACCTCTGGCTCCAGATCAACCTCAAACGGACCATCCACGTCCTCCACCATATCCTCCTCAACATCCCAAGGGTAAGGTGGGATGACCTCCGGTAACTCCACCGGCACAAAAAGCTCTCCCTCGGCGTTCTTAAAACGCCGACCCATCCCAGCGAACTTGCGCGTAACGCGCATGCCAATGATCGTCCTACGATCCAACTGAGATGGCTGGAGCGGAGGACGCAAGTGGGGGTCACCATCGGGCAGAAGCCCCAAGTGACGAGTGAGGATGGTGACATACGCACCACCGTATAAATCTCCCCGCTGCTGACGGTGTATGGCCGAGGAAAACCACTCTGCCATACAACGCGCGAGCGCGCACGGCCTCCGATATAATAGACAGTAAAGATAAAAGAGGTCCGTCCTCGTGCACCACTCGCGGGAGGACTGGCGTGGCTGGATCGACGTAGCGATCAACCGGTGCATATATCGGTGGAGGGGGTCACGAATGGCGGTCACCCTGCCCTTGTCCTTCTGAAACCGGCGACCAGGAGCTATGACCGCCCAAAACCCAAGCAACGTAGGCCTAGACGTCGCGCGTATAGCATCTCGATATAACGCGGTATCCGTCTCAGGCTCCGTGTAAAACCCCAAACGGCACGCGAACGAGCGTAGGGACATCCTGAACGTCTGCCCCGCAAGCCGGAATGTGATCTCAAAGAAAGGATCCTCGGGATCATCGTCCTCATCTGGTCGATCTGCTGGTCGTGGGGTGAAAGTAAAGGAAGACAAGAACTCCACGGTCAGCTCCCGAAACGTCGGAGTATGGGCACCATCAAACATACGGCTCCAGGGCGTATCAACGCCGATGATATCACGTGCCCGGGCCAGCTCACCAAACTCTTCCAACGCAGTATAAGAAACGGACTTGTGAGCCGCGACCTGCATTATGTTAATAACAATAACAATAATAACAATAATAACAATAATAAATAATAAATAATAAATAATAATAATAATAATAACAATAATAAATAATAAAGAATAAATAATAATAATAATAATAATAATAATAATACCTGCATCCTCCTAAGCTTCTGACAGCGGTGCCACGCCTTGTTGCCAGCAGGAAACTCCAAGTACGGGTGACCCAGAAGTGGGTCAACCTGTCGTGGTGGCGGCGGTGGTGGTCCTCCTCCCTCCTCCCCGTCAAAGTCCGCGTCCTCGCCATCAAATATATCCGCCATACTACGTAATTTTAAAAAAATATGTTATTTTTAAAAAATATGTTATTTTTTAAAAAATAATGAAATTTTAAAAAAATAATGTTATTTTAAAAAAAAATATGGTATTTATAAAAAATAATGTTATTTTTAAAAATAAATATTTTTTAATAAAAAATTTGCATATATATTATTATTGTTATTATTAAAGTAAAAGATTAATAAAATTAAAAAAAAAAATAAAACTATGAATGAATATGCATCGTATTGCCCTGTATGATGCATATTCATTCATCTTCAATAAAGAAACCCAGATCTGTTCATCTTCATCAGCCCCAAATTCAAGTTTCATGAATGAATATGCTCGTATTGCCCTGTATGAGGCATATTCATTCATCATATCCACATGAATCCCATCTAAGTTCCCCAATTCAGCCCCAAATTCAAGCCCAACTAATCTAACCTAGATCAATTAATCAATAAATCTAACCAATACGTGTGAAAAAATAAAGAAAACATACCTTAATACACTGATGATCCACCAACGTTCGTGTTTGAGGGTGTGTTTGATCGTTTGTGTGTGTGTTTGTGTGTGTGTTTGTGTGGTTCGTATGGCAGATCTGAGACTCGTATTGGGGCTGATATGGGTCTTGATACGATTCGTATAGAGCAATACGAATCATATAAGGGTCCAGTATTGGTTGCCAGCCCAGTATCAACCCAATACTAGGCCTGTTATATGTCTAGTATTGGGCTATACGAAGCATACTTAGGTTTTCCTTTTTAATAAAAAATACTAATTTTGCTTTAAAAATTATAAAAAAATATATAAAAAATAATAGTAAATAATCAATAATCAATAATCAATAATAAAAAATAAATAAATAAGGGTAATCAATTTTAAATAAATAATAATAATAATAATCAATAATCAATAATAATAATATTAATAATAATCAATAATAAAAAATAAATAAATAATAATAATAATCAATAATAAAAAATAAATAAATAATAATAATAATAATCAAAAAACAAATAATAATAATAGTAATAATAATAATAATCAATAATCAATAATAATAATACTACTACTAATAATAATAAACAATAATCAATATTAATAATACAAATAAATAATAATAATATTTTTTAAAGTTAGTTTAATATATTTAAAAATTTATAAAAGATAAAAAAGAAAAACACCTATGGGGTGTAGACAAGTCCAACTCTATAGAAACAAAGCAAACATCTTTAAAACCTAACAAAAGAAGCTAAACAAAACCAAAAAACCGAAAACGCATCGTGTCGGTGACAAAAACTGAGAATTTTTGTCACATTGGGTTGAGAATAATAAAACTAATTTTCTGTAATTTTTTTATATTTTTTTAAGTTAGTTTAATATATTTAAAAATTTATAAAAGATAAAAAAGAAAAAGGAAAAAACAAAGGTATTCTTCGTATAGCCCAATATGAGTCATATAATGGGCCACGTATTGGGTTGATACTAGGCTTGTCACCAATATTATTACTATTATTATTATTGATTATTATTAATATTATTAATATTATTAGTATTATTATTATTGATTATTATTAATATTATTAGTATTATTATTATTGATTATTATTAATATTATTAGTATTATTATTGATTATTATTAATATTATTAGTATTATTATTGATTATTATTAATATTATTAGTATTATTATTGATTATTATTAATATTATTACTATTATTATTATTGATTATTGATTATTATTATTATTATTATTATTTATTTTTGATTATTGATTATTATTATTATTATTTATTTTTTTTATTATTGATTATTATTAATATTATTAGTATTATTATTATTGATTATTATTAATATTATTACTATTATTATTATTGATTATTGATTATTATTATTATTATTATTTATTTATTTTTTATTATTGATTATTATTATTATTATTTATTTTTTTTATTATTGATTATTATTAATATTATTAGTATTATTATTATTGATTTTTTATTATTGATTATTATTATTATTATTATTATTATTATTGATTATTATTAGTTGTATTCATAAATGCAAATAAAAAACGTAAACTAAAACCAAAATGAGTTTTATAACACATAGGAGGCGGTTCTACATACAAAATTACCGACGTAGCGGTCAACCTTAATAACTAAGACCAACCTCCTATTTATAACACATAGGAGGCGGTTCTACATACAAAATTACCGACGTAGCGGTCAACCTTAATAACTAAGACCAACCTCCTATTTATAACACATAGGAGGCGGTTCTACATACAAAATTACCGACGTAGCGGTTAACCTTAATAACTAAGACCAACCTCCTATTTATAACACATAGGAGGCGGTTCTACATACAAAATTTGAACCTGATCCAGAGCTCTTATTAGGGTCGTTTTGACTTTTATTTCCTCCCCATCGAGGTTCATCTGCAGTTTGAACCTGATCCGGAGCTCTTATTAGCGTCGTTTCGACCTTTATTTCCTCCCCATCGAGGTTCATCTGCAGCGACACGCTGCATAAAGCGAAAAAGGACAACCTGCCTGCACGTCGTTTTCGACTATAGTAGGAAAGTCATCAAATGTTGCGGTATCCGATGGATCATCATCATCTCGACACGATGCATAAAGCGAAAAAGGACAACCTTCTTCCACTTCGTTTTCGACTAAATATGGAAAGTCATCAAAAGTTGCGATTGTTGGATCCGGGGGATCATCATCATCTCGAACTTCAATCGTCATTGCTACAATAATAAATACATAATAAATACATAATAAATAATAATAACAATAAATAATAATAAGAATAATAATAACAATAAATAATAATAACAATAATAATAACAATAATAATAATAATAATAATAATAATAATAAAAATATTTTCGGATAATAATAATATTTTCGGATAATAATAATAATAATAATAATAATAAAAATATTTTCGGATAATAATAATATTTTTGGATAATAATAATAATAATAATAAATAATACTAATAACAATAATAACAATAATAATAATAATAATAATAATAATAAAAATATTTTCGGATAATAATAATATTTTCGGAGAATAATAATAATAATAATAATAATAATAATAATAATAATAATAACAATAATAACAATAATAACAATAATAACAATAATAAGAAATAACAATAATAATAATAACAATAAAAAAAACGATTCGGGTATCCCTCGTATTGGCTTGTATGAGGCATATTGATAGTCAAAATTTTATAAAAAATCCAAAAACAAAACAAGAAAACCGGTTTATCAAAACTAATCAACAAACAATATCAACAATATCAACAATCTATCCTAATATTGATGAAATTAGCTAAAAATCACATACCTTAGGTCCAGGCAATGAATCGGGTGTGTTTGAAGCGGGTCGGGTCAGCTCTGTTTGACTCGGGTGTGTTTGATTCGGGTCGGGTCGATCTGTGGGTGAGAGGTTTTGTCTGAATGTGTTGACTCGTATGAGACCAACAGCCTGCGTATTGGGGATAATATGGACAAAGGTATGCCTCGTATAGACCTATACGAGGCATATAATGATCAAATCTCGAGGCAAGTGGTTGACAGTTGGATCTGATGGGATATGGACAGACATGTGTCTCGTATTGGTCTATACGATGAGCTATACGAGGGCAGCATATGAAACGTATTGAACAATACTTGACATATAAGGGTCTCGTATAGGGTTCAAGCCTCATATCAGCCTAAATGTTGACTGGACATATGCAACGTATTGATCAATATGCTACATATAGGGGTCTCGTATAGGGTTCAAGCCTCATATCAGCCTAAATGTTGACTGGAGTATGCCTCGTATAGGTCTATACGAGGAATATTGTCACTTTTTTTTTTCAGCTAGTAACTATTAAAATACATAATTTTTTTTAGTATACATAAAATTATGTCACTTTTTTTTTCAGCTAGTAACTATTAAAATACATAATTTTTTTTTAGTATACATAAAATTATGTCACTTTTTTTTTTCAGCTAGTAACTATTAAAATACATAATTTTTTTTAGTATACATAAAATTATGTCACTTTTTTTTCAGCTATTAACTATTAAAATACATAATTTTTTTTAGTATACATAAGTTATAAAAAATTGAAAATTAACTAATAAAACACATAAAATGAATAAAAAGTAATTTTATTCATTCAAATAATATTTTTAGAAGTTTACATTTATTCACCACTCAAAGATTGTAATTAACCAACATCCTCAATTGAAGGATTTTCCCGTTTCTTAGCTTTAAGCGCTTTATACCATTCAATCTGTTCCGTGTACAATTCTTCCCATTCCCGCGCTGCGTCACATCGGCAAAGACTCCACATGGGGTTTGGTGCTGGCATGGGATAGTATCCTGATAGTACTACGTTGATAAAATGGTTTCCATTAAATACAATTGTTATAAATTGACGAGGGCCCTTCACTTGATTTGGACCAACCAATAATGGGAAAAAAGTCTGACTTTGCGCAGCGCTTAACAGGTGAACGATAACTCCCAATGCGTTAGAAATTAGGAGTCCTGCATGAGGCATCTCCATCCAATTCGATTCGGGTGCTCTTCCTACCCCAATAAAGGCTGTTCTATGCAGTTGCCGCTCATATTCTCCGTACGTATAGAATCTTTCAAATATCTCTATCCAAATATCTTTGTGGGTTTGAAGTTCATTTATAATTAGTTGCCGAATAAACATATACTGGCTCTGCTCCATCCCTAAACCCACAGCTATCGCTCTATAGCCACAATGACCATCAGGCTTGACATCCTTTATCCGGGATATATATGGGTAAAAAATTTCTGGAATATGTTCCTTATATGTTCTGACAACGTTCATTGATTCAGGTTCTTGGATCAAGGGAAACCCATGATCAACAGGTGACTCTGCTTTTTTACCGCGTCGCATTGTAGACTTCTTGGATTTTACTATGGAAGCTGTTTCTTTAGATTCCTGTGACGATACATATGAGCTGTGTCGGGCTTTATCAAAATCGCCCGGTGACGATAGACCGTAGGAGCTGTGTCGAGGATCATCGAACTTGTGCGGTGAAGACGGAACATAGGAGCTGTGCCGGGAAGGATCGTACCTGAATTATAATAAATAATAATAATAATAATAATAATAATAATAATAATAATAATAATAATAATAATAATCATCATCATCATCATCATCATGCTCGTAACACGATACCTAGTGCTTTCCGATAATGCAAATGATGCGTCTCCAGCACTGTGAGCTTTATCTTTTTCTTGTTTCTTCCTCCTTTGTTCTTGAACCTTCAATGTTGGTCGGCCACGGGTATTTTGTTGTACAATCGGGGGCTTTTTGTTACTTTTTAGTGGGTTCAAGACCGTCATAATCTTTGCCAACATGCTTTTTTTCACCTGTGGGGGTTGAGACATAATTTTCTTTTTTACCTCATCTAATCCTTCTTCCACGTTAATATCATCTTCTATTATCTTTGCTGCTCTAAAATCAAGCTTCCGCCAGAATTGGTCTATTGAGTCGAGCGCAATCTTTTGACCTATTAAAGATGATTAAACAAGGCTATGTCAAAAATTTAGTTGTATACACACAATAAGTAAAAATGATTAGTACGTATACCTTTATTTATATATCTTTCGAGGCGACATGCGCATACTAACCCACAGCTCGTGTATAGTTGGCAACCACATGTTGAATCAAATGTCCTCAAGTTTTGTAACCGATAAAATTCGTTTTCAATGAGGTTAAGAGCATGGATGGAAACATTAAGGCGTAGTTCATCAAGGAAGGCTAGTCGCTTATGGTCGTTCATTATTTTGTTTCTGCTTTCTTCAAAACATTTCCTTATATGGGATTCCTGCTTTACTACAACATCATCGATATACCCTACTATTCTTGTCAAGCTACTGTTCGGGCTTGGAAGATATCTCTTTAAATCAGCATGTTGGCTCTCTACTCTATTTGTTGTAGTTTGGTGAAAATTTATTGATCTATTGGTCCAGGCAGATACAAATTTCTCATGGTATTGGTCCAGCCATTCATTAAACAAATAATCAAAAACATCTGCAAAATATATAATAATTAGAATGGACACCCTTAAATCTATTCAGACACCCTAAACAAAAATAGTAAAAACTTACGCTTCCTTCCATGTCTAACAAGTGCTTTATAAATGTTGTTCATGTTATATTCGTATATTTGAGTTGTGGGAGACTCGCATAACGTAGACCATGAACGTGCAAATTCCTCCCAATCAGGGTGTGTAAATGATTTCTTGCAGCGTTTTGAAATATTCTGATAAATGTGATACCTGCAAAGAAATTTGTTTGCGTTTGGGAAAACTTTGTCAGCCGCGTTCATAAGCGCCCGGTCTCTGTCAGTTATAATAACACGCGGCTCCATACAATCTTCCAACATAGACTTAAGATGCTCAAGGACCCATATGAAGTTTTCTTCACGTTCCTTATAAACAATGGCATTAGCGGCACAAAATGACTGGTTTGTGGACGTCAAACCGACAACTTGCAGTAACGGTAAACGGTACATGTTGGTCTTGTAGGTTGCGTCGATCAACAATACATGCGGGAACGCCCGCCACATTTTGAAAGATACAGGATGAACAAAAAAAATGTCCTCAACCGTATTTTTTAAAGGATCCTCCCGAGTGTAATACGTGTATTTTTTCTCAACCAGCAGGTTTTCCAGTTCCTGCATGGGTGATCCACCTCGTTTCTTTATAGCACTAATCTTTTGACACGCATTGTGTATATCTTTCAAAACACACGTGCTCTCCGGGAAGTGTCCCTTTACGGTTTTCCAGATTTTACGCGGCTCCATCTCCTGCGCCCACAGCTCCTCCACCAAATTTAATTGTTCGGGAGACAATCTTCTTGCATACGCGTGGCCCTCCAGATATTCAGCAGGACCATGGTTATGTTCGGCATTCCTCACCTGTACCCTCCAGGCGTCACGTTTCCCGTCATATAACCCGATCACTAGAAAAGGGCAACCAATTTTTTGGCTGCCTGTTTTCCTCTCGGTGGCTATACTCTTGTGCTCGCGACCACGGTTGCACACTAGCCAAACCTTCACGTCCATATTATCAACTTTTTTGGATCGTCGGGTCACAATGACGTAACCGTTATCTTTTCCCATTTTCTTAACCCACGTAACCAAATCTTTTCGGGAAACGAAATCTTGTTCAGTTTCATACGAAACTTGCGAACACCGTGGTTGCTCGTCTGAAACATGCGAGTTGTGGGGTTGCTCTTCTCGAACTTGCGGGTTTTGTCTCGGGTCGTACGAAGAGTACTGCGGTACGTACGCATACTCACCATCGTGCTTGTAGTGCTGGTAGGTTTCCCCTACGTATGAATGTTCAACATTGGGTTCATAGAACGGCTCGTTCAGGTCTGGCAACAATGGTTTTTTGTAACCAGACACAACCTCTTGTGAATAAGGAATACCCGCTGCTTCAGAATTAGGAATACCTGTCGTCTCGTGAGAATTAGGAATACCGGATTCATCGAAAATATTAGCCCACCATGCCATTTTGGAGAAAAAAATAGCCCACAATAAAATTGACGTTTGAAAAATGAAGAAGAAAGGAAAGTTTGAAAAATGAAGAAGAAAGGAAGGGAAGAAGAAGAAAAGAAAGAAAATAATCAACTTTGGGTGTATATGACTCGTATTGATCTATATGGGGAATATAGGGTACGAGTGGCAGCTACTTTATGTTACATCGTACCGGACATCGTACTAATATTACTCGTATTGGTCTATACGAGGGATATGAGGCCAATAATTAGCCTGCCATGTTGACTGAAAAGGACACACGTGAACCCTATATGCATCGTATTGGTCAATACGAGAAATATAGGGTTTTTTTCTTTGTCAGAATGTTGTCTGATTGGGGGACAATAAAGTGTATATGCCTCGTATAGAGCTATACGAGGCATACCTAGGGTGTCCAAATAATTTTTTGGGTGTCCAAATAGTATCACCCTTTGCAAAAGCAACTTGTATACTTTTTGTGATATTGAATGAAATGGTTGAATGCACATTGCTATGAATGTAGAAAAGCTCTAAAGGTTGCCTACACCTTGCTATTTATTTAAATCATTATTCCATGGTAAAGAAATTATTAATAAGGTTAAATACCTTTTATATAAAAGTTATCAATTTTTTCGAAGGATTCTGTTTTTGAAACAATATTCACAAATTCATTTATTAAATTTTGAAAGCATCTTAAATTATTATATTATGAATTTAAAACTTCAAGTTTTTTAAAGTTTGTGTTTATAAAATCATATATATTATTATATCGTAATTAGACTCAAGAAATACAATGTTATTTGAGAATCAGATCTGAAGTTTAGAATGAATCCAATTTAGATTTTGTTCAATCATAATCATTTGGAACAACTGGGGTAGAAGTTGTTTTTAGAAATTTTGACGCAGTGGTAGGTGAGAAAACATAAATATATGTGTTACATATTTATTATTATTATTATCTATATTTATCTATACTACATTATAAAGGATGAGACATGAGCAAATATGTTCAAACTGTCCAAAGTTAAGATGGCATACCAAGGGTTTCTTACAATTTCCTAAATTTTACCACTTTTCTTCGCTAAATGCTCTAGAAGATAATCAACTTTTATATGAAAATAGAACTCACCCAAACAAAATAAACACACGGGATAACAATATTTTTGAACAAATTTCATATAATGGCGATGAAAGATAATAATTTATGTTACCACAATAAATAATCTTATCTCAGCTAAATTTGTATGAGTTTTAAAACTTTGCTATAATAATACTTATATTATAAACCCTTTTCATATATATACGTCTACCCAGCAACAAAGTGGACGGGATGGTTCGGCTAACTGGCTACATTGGGCAATTTTTTAGTTGTTGGGTCAGGTTGGGTAAGTCTATTACAAACTTACAAATCACAACTTTTAATTTCTAAATGGACAGTGACTTTCATATGATAGTGTATACAATATCATATTATTATTACATGCTTTTGTCATGTAAATGAACTTTATCATTTAGCAAGGTGTCTTTAATGGCACAGTTATGTAGATATGCAATGACCGGACAACTTACACAAGAGTGATGTTTATGTTCATATTGGTCTGTTACAGTAACATACCTTTGGTTTATTAAGATTTGTTCAATAATGAGTATATTGTTTTTGTGGTGAACTGCAATTAGTTGTAAGTGGTGGTGCACATTTCTTTTCTTTTCTTTCCACGAATACTTATTAAAACATAGTGTGCACATTTATATTCTTTTTGCGTAACTTGCGGCAAAAAGCCTAAGTATCATAATGTTGGATTGAAACCCATTTGTGGATCCGCTGCAACGCGCGGGTAAACTCACTAATACTTCTCTATAGTATAAAGTATGCACTGTATACATTTTCACGTATGTGTTTTATTTCTAACACAATTGTTATTTTCTATGTTACACAAAACAAGTAGATACGTGAAATTACTCACGTAAGTTATGACTATAATATACTATACAATACTAGTATAAATGCCCGCGCGTTGCGGCGGGTGCTTTTATTTTGTCGCCTCATAGTTATTCTTAGAGTTTGTGTGAGTGTATGGCATTTGTGGGTGATTCATTACAATACATTAAGTAGGAGACACCAATAAGTTGTAGTCGGGTGTAACTAATATACATGTTACGAAAATTTTAAACGGGTACATAACAATTTGTAGAACAAAGATGTTTGAAAGGTTGTTGTCTCGTAAACTTATCGCAACTCGTGTTTTCACATTAATTTTATTTAGTCAAATATCTAAAACGTGTGGATTAGAATATTATAATATAAATTAAATAGCGTCAAAGAATATATAATTGGCATTTAACTAGAATCTTTCACATTAAGAAATTAGCAATAAAATATTATGAAAAAAAACCATGGATATTGTTTGTGCAGTATATACTACTAAGTAAGGTAGAAAGATATCCATATATAGTGCAACTAAAATGAGTTTCCAAATCAAATCCTCCTACTGCCTAATTCTGCTGGTTTTTTTCGGGGGTAACAGTAACAAGATCATGTCTCGATGACCAGAAAGGCCTGCTACTGTCTTTGAAAAGCCACCTCACCTTTGACTCTTCACTCTCAACCAAGCTTGTCCAGTGGAACCAAAGCAGTAGTGTCGAATGTTGTGTTTAGGGCAGTGTCACCTATGATGAAGCTGGTCATGTCACGCGTCTTGATCTCAGTCACGAAAGCATACATGGTCGGATTCCTCCGACGTCCTGGGAAGGTCTCACTCATCTATAGTATCTTAGCATGGGTTACAACTCCTTAACCGGGGAGTTACCCAAGTCTTTGCTGAGTAGCTTGCCATCACTTGAGGAGTTAGACCTATCCTACAACAGATTATCTGGTCAACTACTTGTAGCTGATCATCAACGTCCGCGGCGTTTGCGCAATCTGGTTATGAGTAACGACCGATTTGAAGGCACAGTACCTGGTTTCATCTTCAAATTTGCAGCCCTTTCAACTCTAAAACTTTCTGAAAATGAATTCAGCGGCAGGCTGGCTGGACCTAGACAAGTTTGGAAGGCTTACTAAGCTTTACGCTCTTGATCTTTCCTATAACAATCTTAGTGTGAGTGTAAGTGCAAACTTTTCATTACTCTCTCAACTAAACTCAATTATGCTAGCTTCATGCAACATGCAAGAGGTTCCTGATCTCAAGAACCCGTCAAGGTTGCTGATGCTAGATCTTTTAGACAATCAACTAAGTGGTGAGATACCCAACTGGATATGGGACATTGGCAATGGCTATCTTCGGTTTCTGAATCTGTCACACAATAAGTTTTTAAGTCTCCAAAAGCCCTACACTTTTCCTTTTCTGCTTGATGTTCTTGACCTGCATTCTAATCGCCTTCAAGGAGATATCCCGGATTACTCCAACAACAAATTCACATCTCGTATCCCTGATGGTTTTGGCAATGTCCTCAGGTCAACCTTATTCTTTTCGGTCTCTAACAATAAGCTGGTTGGAGGAATCCCTGAGTCGATACACAATGCCACATCCCTACGGGTTCTTAACTTAGCACGCAATTCCCTTACATGTCCAATATCATTGATTGGCAATCGCTTGAAGGACCTGCGGTCCTTGGATCTTTCAGTCAACAACTTAAATGGTAGCATCTCTGGGGAGCTTACAAATCTTACACAACTTTCATTCCTAAACCTCTCTTATAATCATCTTTCAAATAAAATCCGCAATGGGAAAGCAAATGAAAGGAAAGTTACCGTAAGAAGATGTGTGTACAGAACAACCGGTCGTTAGACGATTAGCAATAAGTCGACAAAAATGTCTCGTGCGTAACTCCCGCATCTTGAGGAAACACGATCATCAATTTGTACTCCCCGAGAAATAAGAGCCACCTTAGACGAGATCTTATTAAAATAGGATCTCCATCCAAATAGATTAACCTTCGGGGGTGCCCTTTTGTTCCAGAAAGGCCAGCCCAGCAGCCCACCTGAGCCATTAATTTCGTGAATATGTGCCTGAACAACGACAACCGAGAACCAGCTATCGCTGCATTTTCTCCATCCCCATTTATCTGTAGTCGAGCCAAAAGCGTAGTTGTTTAATAAAGTTAAAAGGTGCCCCATCTCGGGTCCATTCCCAGGACCATTGGGTTATTGCTCCTACTTTAGTCGCGCACTGACTAACCAAAGCTTTCTTATTTTTTGCAATTATTTGATTGCTCTAGCTTTTCCTCAAATCACAAAACGAATACCAATTTTGATCACCAAGCTACCATAATATGAAAGAATGGAATTAGGTAACATCATATTTGATTTTTAACATTTTTAAAAGAAAGATAATGGTTGTGATTATGTAGATTCATACAACTATCAAAAATTTGATAGCTATAACATTATTACAAACTCGAACAGCTAAGCACAACCAAACACTAATTCTATGCTTTCAGATTTCAAAATCGGAGATCGACTACGTTGACCTTACCCTAAATTGCCGCAGCCACAACCACTGTACCTGATTTGCCCAAATAGTTCTTGTCGCTATTAGATGCGCCTGTTCGCCGTCTGTCGTTGCGGATTTGGTTAGTGATGAGACCTGTATGAAATTAGTGGCGGTGGGTACAACTGAAATTAGCCATGAAATCTCTTTAAGAACATGATGATTTGCATACCTTCATCTATCTTGAACTCAAAAAGCTCACCCCCATCATCATACCATTTCTTTTTGAATATGGTGCCATCTTGCAGGTTACCATTTACCAATCATCCTCACTATCTATTTTAGAAACAAATTATCAAACATCTATTCACAAACCTAAATAAATAACAAATTTATAATACTGTCAAAACCTAATCATTGTAATAAACATTACCAAATCACAAACAAACACTAATAATTTCAACAACATGCCTACATTCTCAGAAATTTCAACATTTCACAAAAAAAAGGCATCAAACTTACAATTGATAATTTTTAAGTTAGGGTTTTGGCTAGCTGAGTGGAGAAGATGACCAGATGGCGAGCCGGAGAAAACAAACTCTGCCAATTTCAAGAAACGGTAATGGCCGGTGAAAAACTTGACGATGGTTGTGCTTGACACCAATTCCATCTTGCATCGCACATCAAAACTCAGAAAGGATGTTCACTTACACAAAAGGAAGATCACATACTATGACGCGCAACATCAATTCCATCCTCCATCGCTCAGTTCCGACCACCCGACCGCAGGCTATGGTTCTCCTTTTGTTGCTTTCTTACGGATGTAGTGGAGATTGGAAGGATGCCAACTGTTTGTAACTTATTAGTAGTAAAGAAGAGGAAGAGTCTGAAACTGAAACTAATGTATAAATTGAATGCGAGAAATGAAAGGGCAGGGATGGAAGGGTACCAAGGGACTGGCCAGGGCAAGAATGGAATGAAATATTAGGTTATAACTAATATCAAAAGATAAAATTACATTAGTAACCTTCTAAGTGTCTTAATATACCTCTAGGTGACTAATTTACCCCTATCAATTAAGCTTTATTAAGTTGTATATGTAGCTACAAAACTTGTACCCATAACAAAATTACAATCTTAGCCATCACTCCTCCTTAATAAGATAATATAGATTTCCGTGATCTTCCTTTGTTTAAATTCATACCAATATATATTAGAGAAAGTATAGGATACAAAGTTTATTAACGTGAGAAGAATAAGAAGCCACCACCAGGTGATGCCATGTGTAAACTTAACCAAACCCCAATTAACTTAACCAAACTCTAATTAATCTTAACCTCGGTCAAACCTAAGGACAATTTAGACTTTTATTATACGTAATAACTGAATACTATAATCACGTTCGTTATTTTTGTAAACGATTTCATAACATACGTGAAGGATTTTTCAAATTCGAATTTGAATTACATAACATCAGACGATCACACACATTGCGATTCAATCAAATCACGAATCAATCACAATTCGATCATCACAAACATAGTTAATTCGAGTAATTCATCATGTTGGGTACGTATGTTCATACTTAATTAAATCAGTTTCAGTAGAATTTTGTATAATTTTTTTATTTTGTTTATCAGATTTAAACCTGTCGGTTGATAAGCAGAGTGTTTCTGCGAACAATTCCAATTCAGATGTTCATAATATTGCTTTTCATGGTTTAGATCATCATGCTCTGTTTTTATTCATTTTTTTCAATCTGTTTTTTAATTTTTGATAATCGTAAACATGTTGTTTTGTGTATATACAGACCTGATCGAAGATACTAACCAGGATGTTGATATTCATAGCTTGAACCTCATCAAATAAATACAGAAGTATTCAAGGTATTTTTTTTGAATATCTGATTTAATAAGTGCGTTTAAAATGGATAATAAGTGCGTTTAAATGTACATATTTTGATATTGATATATAAGAGTTCATTTTAAGTTTATCACGAGTGCGTTTGAGTATTTCAACTATGAATATTCAAAGTGTGTTTGAAGTTTTTATAACGTGCGTTTGTTTTATAAGGTGTTGCTACTGATGTTGTTGTTGACGACCAAGCTAGTAACACATATATTCCTGATGTACCTGATTCACTCAAACCTGTAAAAGACATGGAGTTTCCAAGTATTGAGCATGCACATGAGTTTTATGCCAAATATGCGAAGGTTGGTGGTTTTTCTATTCGAAAGGGTAAGTCAGATGTGCGAAGAGGTGTTTTAAGACTCAAATATTTTGTATGCTACAAGGAGGGTTTTAAGCCATTCAAAGTAGGTTCGGAGATTTATAATAAAAGTGGTAAGTCAAGGAAAAGGCCGTCCATCCAGACCGGATGTCTGGCACATATAAAGCTAACTTCTGAGGATGGAAAGACATACAAGGTTTATGGCTTTGTGGAAGCTCATAATCATCCTTTTGTACATCAAACAAACATTCATTTTCTAGCAGCGAATACACTACTAGAAAACTGGGCTATTGTCACCAAAAGTTGCTACCTAGAAAAATGGTAGCAAATTTAGCAACCGATTTTACACCAAAATATATATTATAAGATAAGGTAACTAATCAGTGGCAAATTTTGACACCGTTTATTTTTTGTGGTAAATTCGTGATAAAAATAATAAGAACGAACTAAAAAATAATAATTTATAAAACAAAACAACAAACCTATTGAATTGTGACCACCTTAGCGGTAGCAAATTTAGGGACCTATTTTTTAATACGTAATGCATATATATGATAGCTAATCAGTGATAAATTTTAAGACTAAATTGCTACCATATTAGCCACGATAAAATTAGACTATTGTCACGAAAAGTTGCTACCTAGAAAAATGGTAGAAAATTTAGAAACCATTTTTACACCAAAATATGTATTATAAGATAAGGTAACTAATCGGTTGCAAATTTTGACACCGTTTATTTTTTATGGTAAATTTGTGAGAAAAATAATAAGAAAGAAGTAAAAAATAATAAATTATAAAAAAAAACAACAAACCTATTGAATTGTGACCACCTTAGCAATATCAAATTTAGGGACCAATTTTAAAGCATAATGCATATATATATATATATATATATATATATATATATATATATATATATATATATATATATATATATATATATATAGGGGATGGTTATAATAAAAACCCTTCAAAATGAGTAAACCTTGCAAACTAAATCCTAGCCATCCATCCATTTAATCTATGGTCACCATTTTTTCTATAATATTAATTTAATTAAATATGTGATAAAGGACAAGAAAGGGTAATAGGGTAATTTGGTTTTTCTGAAAAAGAGACTGACAAAAGCTGATATGACACCCCCATCACATCATCTCTCTCTTACTTTTTTCACATTGTTATATAAATTGTCAGATGCCCGAGTTACATATGTAACATACGCAGTGTTGCGTACGTAACAATAAGAATTATAGCAACTGTTCCAGCAGCAGTTCAGAATCAGATTTATTACCACATTTTTTTTGGGTTTTATTGTACCACCACGAGGGTTGTTGCGTCCGTAACGAAAAGGCAAAACCAAACAAAACGGTCATTACAAAGTGCATACGTAACGAGAATTAATATGGTTATAGGCATTTTGTTACTTACAAAGTGCTAAAACCAAACAAAACGGTCATTACAAAGTGCTAAAAACTTTATTGATCAAAAAACATTCAAATGTACACAAGAATTGTTTCTTACAAAATGCTAAAAAACAAACAAAACGGTCATTACAAATCAACAAATGCTAAAAAAAGTATCATAAATAAAAAAAATGTCTACACTTCATTCTTGATAATCATCTTCATCTTTAATGCAAACAATATGCTCACCTGCAAAAATAAAACAAAAATCATCAATTTACATGTAAAAGACCCCCCCCCCCCGCTTAACGTATGTTAACCAACTGGATTACAAAAAAACATACGAAACTGATACAAAAAAACATTGTTTTATACATTTAGTTATCAAAGATTATCAAACATACGAAACTGATAGCAACTTAGTTCTGCTGTTACATACGAAACAGACGCAAACATAGATTTGATCCAATGATTAGTGACTTTTGTTTTAATCAATATATGGTAAAAAAAATCAGAAGCTAATTTATACCAACTTAGTTCTGCTGTTACATACGAAACAGAAACTAGTTTATACCATAGTTTTGTTGTTACATACGAAACATGTGCAAAAATATAGGAAACAGATGCAAACATACATTCCACACATTATAATACTCATACAAACATGCACATACTGGTAAAAAACAAAAGCAGACATATTGTTGCATATGTTAACAGACATTAAAATTCACCAATTTTGATTAAAAAAACATATTAAACAAAAGCAGACATATTGTTGCATAGAACATAATCTGACTGCAAAAAACATATATGCTACACACGTAAACAGTCTAACATAACGAAACAGACGCAAACATAGATTTGATCCAATGATTAGTGACTTTTGTTTTAATCAATATATGGTAAAAAAATCAGAAGCTAATTTATACCAACTTAGTTCTGCTGTTACATACGAAACAGAAACTAATTTATACCATAGTTTTGTTGTTACATACGAAACATGTGCAAAAATATAGGAAACAGATGCAAACATACATTCCACACATTATAATACTCATACAAACATGCACATACTGGTAAAAAACAAAAGCAGACATATTGTTGCATATGTTAACAGACATTAAAATTCACCAATTTTGATTAAAAAAACATATTAAACAAAAGCAGACATATTGTTGCATAGAACATAATCTGACTGCAAAAAACATATATGCTACACACGTAAACAGTCTAACATAACACAAAGATTATACGAAAATATAGACGATAAAAACACCCTAACTAAATAACAAGATACTACAAACATAAAAACACAAAACGAAAAATCATTTTCGATGTTTAACATAATAAGTCACCCAAAAATAAGAGATGCTAGTAACACACAAAAAAACAACAATTATTTACAACTTAAAAAAATAAAAATACAGACAATACTTATGTACATGTGAAACAACAATTATTTACATGTGTAACAGGAAAAACACAGACAACATTTATGTAGTCTGCAGTAAACATAGAACAGAATTTGACATGCTAGAAAACAGAAAACATAATTTGACTGCAAAAAATAGACATGCTACACACGTAACAGGCTAACTAAACACAAAGATTATACGAAAAATGAGAGATAGTGTTTTGATATTTTATGGACAAGGAAAAATAACATTTTACTTGTTGAAAATATTAACCATACTCATTTGAGAAGTTACTAGCAGTAGAACAATCTCGATTAATTAATACATTGGAAAACAGAAGAATTAAAAATTTCATTGAATGTGTAATGATTAATTAATAAAAAAAAGTTTTAGAAACATTAACCAACTACATCTGGTATCATACGAAAAAAAAAACAAAAGAAAATGTTATTTGCCAATAAAAAATTTATATATGGAGTTCATATTGTATCTTTTATCATGATTTGCTTTAAAAAAGTTTAAGGATAACAAACACTGTTTAAATCAAAACCTCATGATTAAAACACAAAATAATCATTTACTCTTGGTTAAGATGATGAACTGGACACAAAACATAGAAAAGAACTAAATACATTTTTAAATAACAGATATTAAGCATTAATAAATTAATTTTAAAGACAAAAAAGAATAAAAAGTAAGTAAAAAATGTTTAACAGTACCTGCCAGCCAGCTTCGATGCTATTGAGATCGGAGCCGTCGAAGGACCCGGAAAGAACCCAAATCTGGGAAAGACTGAACTCATTTAATACTTCAATTTTTGGGTCCCACACGTTTATTGTTGCTTTTGCTCCGTATATCTCACTGGTGGTGGTGGTGGTGGCGGTGGCAGTGGCGGTGGTGGCAGTGGAGGTGGCGGTAGGGGTGGTGGTGGTGGGATTAATCTTGAAGATGGTGGAAGAGAGATGAAGAGAGAGAGAGGGGGAGTTGTTTATATAGGAGGGGGAGAGAGAAAATTCAAATTAGAAAAAGAGGGGGAAGGGTAAATTTACTAGATTACCCTTTTTTATTAAAATAATAGAGGTTGGTGTGGATTAATCTTGGCCACTAGTTAGGTTTCCATGGGTTTTCTCATTTTAGAAGGTTTCCATTATCCCTTTCCCCTATATATATATATATATATATATATATTTATTTATTTATGGTAGTTAATCAGTGGTAAATTTTGAGAGTAAATTGCTACCATATTAGCCACGATAATTAACACTACGCCAAAATAGGCCTACAGCTACACTTTTTCTAAAACTACCCTGCCACACTTTCAATTAAAAGAAACAAAACTAGTAACTATAAATATTTTATCGTCAATTACATCCAATGATGGTCAATTGAATCCAATGATGGTCAGTTAGGCCCAAAGATGGCCAGGTAGATTCAATCATTGTCACTTAGACCCAATGAAGGTCATTTAGACCCAATGATAGTCAATTAGATCCGATGATGGTCAATTAGGCCCGTTGATGGTCAAATAGAACTAATGATCGTCAATAAGATCCAATGATGGTAAATTAGATCCAATGATGGTTAACTACACCAATGATGGTCAGCTAAGCTCAATGATGGTCAGTTAGATTCAATGATGGTCAATTAGAACCAATGATTGTCATTTATATCCATTGATGGTCAATTGGATTCAATGATGGTTAATTACACCACTGATGGTTGGTTGAATCCAGTGATGGTCAGTTAGGCCCAATGATGGTCAGTTAGATCCAATGATGGCCAGCTACACCCAGTGATGACTAATTAGATCCAATGATGGTCAGTTAGGCCCAGTGATGGTCAGGTAGATCCAATCATTGCCACTTAGACCCAATGATGGTCATTTAGACCTGATGATGGACAATTAGACCCGATGATGGTCAATTCGGCCCGATGATGGTCAATTAGAACCGATGATTGTCAATTAGATCAATGTTGATAAATTAGATCAAATGATGGTTAATTAAACCAATGATCACCAGTTGGATCCAATGATGGTCAGTTAGGCCCAATGATGGTCAGTTAAATCCAATCATTGTCATTTAGACCCAATGATGATGAATTAGACCCGATGATGCTCAATAGGCACAGCGATGGTCAATTAGAACAAGAGATCATTAATTAGATCCAATGATGGTCAATTATATCCAATGATAGTTAATTAAACCAATAATGGTCACTAGGGCATGTACCACTTGTTATTGTCCGTTATGATACAATATAAGTCACGATAACATGATGTAGGGACCAAACTCAGAGGCCTATTAATGTGTTGCTAAATGCATCACATTTATTTGTCAGTTTTGTATATTTTTGAGTTGATTAGATAGTATTTTTATTAGTTTTAGGCTTGTACTTTATTATTTTAGTATTGTATGTATTTTATTACTTTTTTGTTACTTTATTTATTTATTTAATTTATAGTTTTGGTAGGTGCTCGTGTGAAGCAGGGCGAAAAATTAGAAATTATATTCGAGACCCGAGCACCAAATAACATGCATGAAGTCTACTACTATTAATAATAATAATAATAATAATAATAATAATAATAATAATATAAAAACGTAAAAGTGAAAAACAAGGAAAAAGAATTCAAACTTTGCTTGTTTTAAGGAAGAATTAATGGTGGACTTTGACTAAGGGCTATTATTGGGCTGCAAGGAGGAATTTGGGGGGATCTTCATCATTGCTATTCATCTCTAATGATTTCAACCCATGAATTTTATCATTTTTTTCATTATAATCTTGAAGATTGAAGACCCAAGAACACAACATTTGATGATTTCTATGGCTATGCTTGGCTAAAACTTCTATTCATATTCGGGTGTAAACTTTGATTCTAGGGTTCTAAACATTGGGTATTTTCTATCTTTTATTTGCTTTGGAATGTCAAACAATTGTGTTGAATTGCGATTAATCTTATGTTGAAGTCATTTTAGTTAATTGATATTGTGCCAATTTCTAATGTCATGAACATGATTCCTTGCTTTAACACAAATCTAGGTTTGTATGTTCTAAAGTTATAAAGTATATTATCGTCCATCATAGATATTGATGATTCTTGATACCTAAACCTAATGAGACAACCAACCCGCGAACTACGATGACACGACACAAGAAAATATGTAAGTTATATTTTTTTTGCCTTTTCCTATCCACCAAAAAGCATGTTACATATATTATGATACTAAAACTTAAAAAATCCCTCAAATGTCCTATAATTGATGTGTCGTGCGCAGAGGATCAATCTAGTTACTTATTACTTATAAATATATTTCGCGTTTAATTGGATATTACTTTTTTTAACGGCAAATTTCTACTCCTTATGGGACTTGAACCCATGACCTCCCTCTTAGGTGTTCCTAGAAGCTTTGCTTCTACCATTGGGCAACCAACCCAATGGCAATTGGATATTACTTATTACTTATAAATATATTTCGCCTTTGATGTATTTAGAATGTTTAAGAATTTCTTATTGAGTTGATTAGACAATCTCTGCAGATTGTTTAAGTAAAAATTTATTCTTAGTAATAGTATGTAAATATATCAGAACATGTTATTTAGCTTCTAGCACTAGAATTATAACTCACAATTGGATTATGTTATTGTGTAACTCACTTGACCCGTTATTAGTTTTTGTTAATTCCGGCTTCTTGATTCTATTCATTGCTTGTTTTGTAGATTGAAAAGTTGAACTTGGTTATCAAAGAGCTTGTTAAGGAAAAAGATGAAGATAAAGAAATGTTTGAAGGAATTATTGCAGGCTTGGTGGCTGAAAAGGAAAAAGATAATGCGGATAAAGAGTCTATGCTCAATAGAATGGCACAAATTGAAGCTATGTTGACAGCTATGGGTCGAAAATAGGCTATAAACACTTAGACATGAATGTTTTGAAGTTTTTCATGGATAATTTCGGTTTTTTGAGTTTTATATGATTTTAAAATTGAAAAAACTGTAACAAATTTGTTTTATATAAATTGAGATTTTGTATTATTTGATTGTTTTATATATAATATAGTTTTCTTGAAATGTAATTGAATTAAAAAAGCAAGAAAAAAAATGTAGCAAAGCTAAATAGTAGCAAATTTTTAATGAAAATGGTGGCTAAATAGTAGCAAATTTTCAATGAAAGTGGTGGCTAAATGGTATCAAATTTTCAATGAAAATGGTTGCAAATTTTCAATGAAAGTGGTGGTTAAATGGTAGCAAATTTTCAATGAAAGTGGTGGCTAAATGGTAGTAAATTCTCAATGAAAGTGGTGACTAAATGGTTGCAAACTAAATGGTACAAAAACGGTTACAAAAAAAGGTGTAAATTTTCAATAAAAATGGTGTCTAAATGGTGGCTAAATGGTACCAAAACGGTAGCAAAAGACCTTCCTAAAACATTATAGGAGCGGTAGCAATAGTTTTAACCGTTTTTGTGGTGACAAAAATATGGTAGCAAAATACAAAAGTGGTAGCTATTTGGTGACATTAGAGCAATAGACACGGGTGTTTTTGCTATTGCATTTTCGGTTGCAAAATGGTGGCTACAGAGCAATTACTACCATTATGTGACCGAAAATGTGGTGACAAAAGCCCAATTTTCTAGTAGTGATAGGAAGCTGACACATACTCAAGAAGAGATGATTTGTGAATTGTCTTCACTGAATATGGGTCCTGTCAAAGCTTTTAACATCATGAAGACTAAGTATGGAGGTTTTGAGCATGTTGGTGTAACTGCTACTGATTTTAAGAACTTAATAGGTGGTTTAAAAAGCTTCATTGGTGAGCATGATGCACATATGATATTGTCTAGGCTTAGGGATAAGAAGAAGTTCGTGCCATATTTTTCATTTGAAAATTCTGTGGATCAAAAGAATGCACTCACCGGGTTATTTTGGGCTGATGCTTTATGCAAGAGGAATTATATGGAATTTGGAGATGTGATCTAGTTTGATGCAACATTTAACACCAACAAGTATGTTTTTAATTTTTAAGCTTGATATCCAACTATTATATGTTTATAGTGGTTTTTTGCCATTTTTTAAATGTGTTTTTGTAGGTACAAGATGGTGTTTGTACCATTTACCAGAATTGATAACCATTGCCGGAATGTCACACTTGGTGCAGGATTGTTGTCATCTGAGACAACTGAATCATACACATGGTTGTTACAATAATTTTCCAAATGTTTTGGAAAGCGTCCAAAAGTGTTTGTAACAGATCAAGACAATGCTATGAAAAATGCAATACAGTTGGTTTTTCAAAATAGCAGACACAGATTGTGTATGTGGCATATCATGAAGAAGGTTTCTAATAAGGTCGGTATGAATGTTTGATTTTAATTAAAGAGTGCGTCTGTTTATTACATGAGCGTGTTTAAATAGTCTTTGGTTGGTTACAATACAGTGAATGCGTCCAAACTTATATATAAGTGCGTTTGATAGCTTTTTATGTATTTTCATGTTAATGCGTCCAAATTTTTAACCCAGTGCGTTTGTTTTCCATGTTTTTAGGTGGGTAGTGCATTATGCAATGATAATGAGTTCAAAAGGAGAATTTGTGCAATTATATGGACAGACTCCATCAGTCCGGAGACATTTGATTTTGAGTGGGGGGTACTTATTGTCGATTACAATCTAAACGAGAACAATTGGTTGACGGACATGTTTAACATGAGGTTAATGTGGATCCCTTCTTTTTACTGGGATGAACCTATGTCTGGGCTAATGAGGACAACATCAAGATCTGAGAGTGAGAATTATTTTTTTGCCAAGTGAAAAATTCTCAATTGACTCTTTGTAACATTGTGTATTTTCCCCCAAACAATTTTTTTTTTAACAAACAAAAACTCCCATTTTCTTTGTTCATTATTGCAAAGTATTTATTTTCAAGATTTTATAAGTTCAAATAATACAAATTTCCAAAGCCTATTATCTGATATTTATCCTTAAATAATTAAAATAATAACAATCATAAAAATAATATAAACGTTATATATATGTTTAGGAAGAAAAAAAAATTAGACAAAACAATGAAGCATCCATATTTATCGTTTGTTTAAAAATATTAAAACTAGGAATGCTCACCAACACTCCATATGTTGACAAAACTTATTTTGTACATGTTTCAGGTGCAGTTTGATCTTAGTTCCATAAGCATTGGATTTTAGTGCTTGCTTTTAATAAGTTATTTCAAATTTCATGTTTTGTTCAGACTTTTGTATTTTTCCCATTTTATCCATGTAAGACAATTTAAATTATTTAATAATATATTTACATTTTAGTACCATGTGCTTTTGAACAATCGTCACTACGTGACACCTCGATGATTCCGCCATCGGTTGGGGTGTTACACTCTTGTTGAGTTTTTCAACCACTTTGAAACTTCTATTGAATCCCAGAGATTCAACCACAGGAAGAATGACCATGACTCAAGGCATACAATTCCTGATCTTTGAACTACGAACCCTATTGAGGAAGAGGCATCTAAACTATTTACACGGACTATCTTCTTTGATATTCAGGGAGAAATATATGCCACTCATGAAAGATTAATAAGTGTTCATATTAAAAAGGCTGATGAAGAAGGTTTTTTAAAGATATATATTGATGATCCTCAAGCATATGGTCAAGGCTTTCTTGAGTTTTTTTTGGTTTTTAATTGTGGACGCGTTTAAATTATTTATGAGTGCGTCCAATAGTCATCAGTATAGTTTTTGGTTTTTTTATTATTAATGCGTTTAAATTTTTAATTAGTGCGTCCAAAGTCATGAATATAGTTTTTTTTTTTACCTTTTTACAGGTTCTGTTCAAGAAGTAAGTTAATGAGGGTGTTGAGGATGTTGTACATTATGTACCTGTAGGAGGTTCGAGCAGTACAGGCTGCTGTGTAGGCATATATTTTTTGTATTAAGGTTGATGAAATTTTATAGATTCCCGAAGAACTACATTCTGAGGAGGTGGACAAAAGACGTTGTTCCAAATGAAATCAAGTATTCATTTGAAACAGGAGAGTTTGGTGATGACAAGACGAAAGAAGCTAGACGTATTGCATGGGAGATAGTCTTGGGTGGTGAATATCTTGCAAACTCATTAATTGCAGATTTATCCGAGTTAAATTTGGTTAATGATAAAATAAAAGAGATGGTTAAGAAGGTTTATGTGGGCAGGTTTAAGAGACCTAGTCATCAGAATAAGTATGACAACTATGCTTCTCTTCTTGATTATGAGAAACCATCAGAGGCCGAACCCACTATTCGACTTCCAAATGGTATTAAGAACAAAGGTCGTGGTAAGCAGAAGCGTATAAAGTCCAGCAAGGAAAAATAGGTTAGTCCATCTGGCAAAAGGAAGAGAACCTGTGCCATGTGCGGAGAGAGAGAGAGAGAGAGAGGGACCATGATCGACGAAAACATGCGAAGGAGGGTGCTTCAACCCAGCCCCAAGGTGAACAAGATGACCAGAATGTCGAAGATTACATTGATGATAATAAAGAGATTGAAATAGAAGATTCTGTTGATGAGGAGTTGTCTTAGATGTCTGATGTTTGATTTTAGTCTAAACAAGTGAACAAATGCGTCTGAAGTATCTTAAACGTGCGTTTAGTTTTGGTTTGTTATTTCAGTTACTTTATTTTTTATATGAGTGCATCTGTTTGTGATATAAGTGCGTCCAAAACTAAACATTATGTGCGCTCATTTTAGATAATAAGTGCGTCTATGTAACACCCCAACATTTCTAAACCGTATTTCATGATAATATAAGCACATGGAGGGTGCAACTGAAATCACATGAAATGCTACTGGTATGAAATTTCCTAACATAGGGAAATAACCCCGTTAACCTTGTTAGCTAGAAAAGGATAAAACCCATTGTAAGTGATTAGCTTAGTGATTTAAGCAAAATCAACTTGTGTGAAACTTGAGGGACCAAGTATGTCATAAAGCCATAATTGGCTAATGAACATAATAAAAGGGGGGGGGGGTCGATTTCTCATCAGGAGAATCACCCACACATACACACTTAAAACACACACATAAGATGAATTCAAGAACAAGCCTAAATCAAGGTGGAATCAAAGGGCTTTTCAATGCATTACCCTAAAACGAATCATCCAAGCATAATACACACCAAGGTAACATTTTATTTGACTAATTTTGATGGTATGTTCATGCTTGGTTATGATGAAAATCATGGGTTGATATAAAAACGTAAATTAAAGGCTTGTAAAGGTTACTCTAATATAAGGAAACCATAATACATGTTAAATTGTGTGTGTTAAGCAAAATCCTTGTGAGAAGGTTATATCCTTTTAATTCATGTTATAAAATTTATTGGGTTTCTTGGTGGATTGTTAGGAACTACCTTTAAACCATGAAATACTAGCTTTTGTAAATGATAAACTATGATTAAGATGTTTATAAGAATGCTAGTAATGATAATCTTGGTCAAGGATGGATCCATGAGGCCCTTAAGTCCTAAAATTAAAGTTAGGAAAATCACGCCTACCAGGTGTTTGATAAAATGCCTCAATGAAACTCGATTTCACTTGGGCATAGATAATTTGTTGAAAACTTGTATATTGGTAAAACACAACCAAAAATGCGTGTAGACAAGTAAAGACTAGGTTCTAACAACCTAAGTGACCATTCACCTCATAGGTGCGAATACAAGAGACTTTGGATAGCAAAGGAGTCTCGGATTGAGGTAAAGAGGAAGCACGCAGAAGGTAAGTCACTCGATGGCTTAAATCTCACTATAATCCTAGTATGTTTATATGCTTAGTTATACCTTTGTATGTATATTTGAAACTAGTCATTGGAATGTCACAAAAGAAGCTTAAACGAGATTCATAATTCATAGAAAACGACCTTAGAGGAAGGTTGTCAATATCCCAATTAGGCTAATGGTTCAATTGGGTGAAACACTAGTTAGAGAAGGACCTAAACCGAGGGTCAACATTATGTCGATATCGATTGTTGTTAATTGCTTGAGTATATTCGTAGACTTTATGTTAGTAATCTCAAGCTAGTCTAGAAGCAAAACGGGGCGCGAGCTAAGGTAAGTCATTCTAGGACTTAAATCTCGTACTCATACCATTGTGATATTGACTTGCTAAGCAACCACTCCCCAAGTGATAGGTGATCGGTGAATCCGTTATACCAATGGGCAATGTAGACCGGGAGCTTGAAATTGCGCATAAATGGCCCACGGGGCCATAGACGCTAAGGTAGCGCCACAACGACATATTTCTCAAGGGAAATATTGAAAACTACCTCTAGTGATGAGGGATTAATTAAAAATCAGGTCGTGAATCGATTGGGGAGAGAGTTAGGATGAATGGGGATACTAAAAGGTAACGAGGACAAGTCCCCGATAAAACCCATGTGCCCAAGCTTAGTCCAAACCCGCCATTGGTAAGTGTTGGGTAAGCTAGAACCAGATAGTTAGCTAATCTCCCAGGTTTGAACCTTGACTATGTCTTTAGATGAGCATATGTCCAGCTTTGGTGTAACACCCCAACCGATGGCGGAAACATCGAGGTGTCACGTAGTGTCGATTGTTCAATAGCACATGGACTAAATTGTAAATATTAATATCAAACAACCATTCATTATCCAAAAGGAAATACAAAAGTCTTAATGAAAATCTCAAACATAGATAAATAATTATTCAATCTTTTATTTAAGCACTAGGTCCAGCCTAAGCGTGAAAGCATGTAAGATCAAACGTCACCTGAAACATGTACAAAGTAATTTGTCAACACATATAATGTATTGGTGAGTACATCCGTTTGATATATATAGTAAGGTAAAATTTACCAATTCGTGTGTTATTTTGCAAGATGTAATAAGTGGTATCCGGGTCAAATCAACCCTATGAAAGGAAAAGCATATATATATAGTATGCGCTAGTAGTAATGTAATACATAGCAATGACAAGGACTCTCAACAGAGTCACAAGGGTATATACCATAGTACTATTCATTGAAATGCCAGGCCGCAACGGTTAATGATTTGACAAGTCATAGATACACAAAATGACACAAGCAAACACACATAAGAATTGCTATTTTAGTAAAAGGACATAGAACTTGGTAATAGGTACATGAGTCACCCCAAAATAGTAAAACAGTAAAAAGGGGAAAAGATATACTCACAGTTTCGCTAAGTATAAATTCCAAGAAAGTTCGTCGTAAAGGCTTAACAATTCCGAAGAACTCAACCTATATATAAAATACTAATGAGGAAAATGACTTAAAAGTCTAAGACAACCAACATCTAAGGCATTAGGGCTTGCTAGACTCGTATAGGGAAGATGAAATTGTTAATAATAACTTGAACGACAGTTTTGAAATGACTATATCACGATTAAGTAAATAAGCGACCAAAACACTTATGTATCTCACGTTTAGAAACATCTTCTATTTTATAGAAAATATCCACAAAATAGATTTTATGATTTATATTTAACTAAACAATATATTAAATCTAATTAAATATAAATTAAAGTAGATAAGACAAGAGATAATCCAAAAATATTGTTTTTTATGAAAACTAATTATTTTCTGATGTAAATTAGTGAAAATATTATTTTCATACTTTCTCTCAATTTATTTGTATTTAAAACATATTTAATGAGTTTAAATGATGTTTTAATGATTAAAAATAGTAAAAATAACAAAAATAACCTTTTTTCTGAGAAATTATATTTTATTTCAGTTCAATATACATAAAAATAAATCTCCAGAAAATTTGAGGTTAAAACCACTTAAAATGAATTTTTAATCATTTAATTATGATTAAAATAATTTAATTCAAGAAAAATAGGAAAATAATGTATTTTTCAGAAAACAAAAATATGATAATTTTCTTTAGAGTGTCAAGAAGCTTCCCCTAAATTTTCATAATTTTTGGAGTAAAAATGAATTTATTATAATTATTATAAGTTTTGCATGTAATATAATATTAACTTACAACAATTAAAAATATGAAATCTGTATATAAAAAAAAAAGAAAACAAAACTGGTCCTGCCTAGGGTCGAACCCAGGTAGACCCGCAGCAACAACCACACCCAAACCACTACACCACTATGTACTTTGGTTGACAAGTTTAGATAATAATTATTTTTATGCAATACCCTAACTTTCATCATCTTTCGCAATTTATCACACAAACCCTAACCCTAGCTCTAAATTCAATTGACCTCATTACACTACTGAATCTGTCATGAATCATAGGGCTAATGTTCGGACCTTAGATTGAATCAAAATGGCACAAAAATTTAGCACTTACAAACACGATTATTGGTCGAGAAAAGCTTTAACAGGTCCGACTCCTAAGTGCCGATTAAGAAGGTTTGAGTCGTGTTTTGAATCAGTTTTCTTGTGGGTTTGTGAAGAGTATAAGTGCATAAATGATTTGGCGATAACAATTTATATATTGGTCATCAAAAACGCCCATCTTAATGGGTTTTAAAATTCCGGTCGGTTACCCATGATTATAAGTTTCAATCGACCACTTTGATGCGTTATAGGACCATATTAATGAGGGAAAACGATGAGTTTAAGTGGAGAAACGTATACCCGCATTAATTTCTTGTTAAAAACGTCCAATATGAGGCCAAAATAGCTTCGCCGGAGCAGAGTTTCCGGTCGCCGGAAAATCGGCCGGAAATCTGTTATGTATGTTTTTTTTCAGCTTTGGAACATTGGCGAGTTTGGCCCCTCAGTTAGTTTGTTAGTTTTTGCACTTGTTTCATTACAAAACTTAACCAAAGTTAAGTTTTTTTTTTCTAACTAAAACTCATCCAAACTCTAAAAGTGTATATATATATATATATATATATATATATATATATATTGAATTTCACACAATATTACTAAGTTTAAATCCTTTTTCCTCATAAAACCTAGACGTTTTCCAACGTCCCTCGACACGTTTAACAAGTTACCAATAACACATAGATAATGAAGATGTAACGACCAATGCAAGGCAATTTTTACTATAGACGTCAAAAGACGAACATAGGGTTTAAAATGCAAATACGATAAAGTTATGAAATCGCGCAAATGTTACATTTGGTCTTGGTTTTAGGCGAATACTTCTAAACGGGTCGATTTGAATAAAAACAACATATGCATATAATAACCGAAAAGGGAACTTGATCAATGACATCTTATAAGCATGATATAATGGTGTTAAATAAGTCCCCAAGTTTCCCTAGGAAGGGCCTTGAACATGGGTTCAAAAGTATCCAAATCCCCTTTAAAAACTAGTCAAGATGTTAGTTTCATATTTTTTTTGTGCAGCAGCATGCGCCTAGGACGCCCAGACATGCGCCTAGGATGCCCAACTGATAGACTCCGGACGCCCAAGACCTTCTGGAGACGCCCATCAGGACGATGGGCAACGTCCTGGACGCCCAGAAGTGCGTCTAGGACACCCAACCTATTTTTGTTTGGTTTTATTTGTTATGGGGCCGTAAGCTACGGCCGGTCTTTTTCCTTCGCCTTATGCTAGTTATTTTATTCAATTACTTGACTAAATTAACACACATTCATGGGTTTGTTTTTCATATTCAACCCTAGGTATATAAATCGGAGTGTGGCTGATGATCAAGCTCATTTTGTGAAGAACCGAACGTTGCATCGTGTTAGCTTCTGCATAGACTCTTGATTTTGGGTGTAAAACTTAAGCCTTTTGGGTTGAAATCATTGTGAATAACCTAGTACTTATGTCTAGTGTTTCAAAGTCGTGTTTTATACATATTTGTTAACGTCTTAACAGGGTTTTTGGTAATAGTATCACATGTTCAACCCTTATTTTATTCGTTAAACACAAGACAACGGGTTAGGGTCTTACAGTCTATACCATCAGTAGTGAAAAACTATTGAAATTACATGATCACCATTATCACCACCACTACCACCACCACTTTTACACCACCACCATCAAAAAAAAAAAAAAAAAAAGAATTTTCAAAACAACCAACATAAAAAAAGCAAAAAACAACCACCATAAAACAACCACCATCACTTGGAACCTAAGATTGCATCCCTTGCCTTCTGTTTTGATTTCATATTCTTCAGGATGCATGTCTGTGTGTTGCTAAGTGACTGACAGATGAGGTTGCCAAAAGATGCTTGAGTATGGAGTTGCTCAATAGCTGCTTCTGTGAATGGTGTCTTCTGCTTCTTCATTAGCTTCTCTATCAGATCCAGGTTCTTCATATATTGTCTCTGAACCTCATTTTATGCACCCAAAACTACATAAGATGAGTTGAGGTCATCCTTCACCTCTGAGATGCAATCAACCAAAACCACAGTTTTGATCTGCATGTTGTTTATCGCATCTATGTGGTTTTCTGCCATTTTGTTTTGTGTTTTCTAGTTGAATCGGTATGTTTTATGATAGTGTTTTTATAGACCAAAAAAGAAAGTTAATTATGTGATAGTTGAATATTTAATTTCAAGATTTAACTAAATTTATTACCAATCAAATCATAGTTATTAGATAGTAAGATTTTTTTTAGTTTTGTACCATTAAAATAAACATGTAATTTTTGACAGATGATCTTCTATAATTAATAAGATATGCCACTTGCATTTTTAATCATTAGTTGTACGGATAACATTCAATAAGTGCATCTAAACATTACAATAAGTGCGTCTAAATTTATAAGCGTGCGTTTAGATATAATAAGAGTGAGTCTGTTTTTTGGTTAATCAGTACCTTTTTAAACGCACTCTATAATTTATCACAAATATAGGGTGCGTTTAAACATATTATTTTTACAGCATCTGATGTTCATCATTTGAGACTTTTTTCAAAACCAATTTTTCCCTTAATTATTATTATATTATTTAAATCGTAAGTTTATGTGAATATTTCATGCGTTGATTTTGATTTTTGAATATGATTTTACGTTTTTGATCAATTGATCTGTAATACTCTGTTTTTGTTGTTTTTCTGCAAATGCGTTTTGATTTGATTCAATCGAATGTTTTTTGATTGTGTAATGATTCTGAAGGTTTAATCGATTTGAAATCATGATCAATCGTTGAAAAAATTTGTTTGATCATACGTTTTAATGATTTTGAAGGTTTAATCGATTGTTACGATCTCTTAAAAATTAAAACGTTTTTTTCCTAGTTTACCCCTAGTTAGATTAGCTCAAATATGATTAGAATTATTAATTACCATCTTGCCACCGTCTAAATTCAATAGCTCAGAAAGCTTCTTATGCTTCTTATATTAACATACTTTGTGTGTTATCTCTTCCCTATATATTATTGGGTAGAGAGTGAATAACCGTTAGGAATTAAATGTTTTCTAATAAATTGGTAATGTTTTCTAATGAATCGGTAAGAATCAAATTTGTGTAACTAATGGGAAGTCTTGGTGATACAGTGATGTATTTCATAATCAAAAGAATAAAAATTCAAATTTTGAAGAGTGCATATTATTAATTCATCCTATAAATTCTAGAAATTGATGTTAAAAAAGAATCAAATTTTCTCAATTAGATTGATTAAATGCAAAACAGTGATAACAAGCTTTATATGCGTAGTTACGTTGTTTGGTGAAGTTAGAATACATTATAGAGACTATCTACATAATTTTTCTGTTTTGGGGTATTTTGAAAAGGGGAAATACCATAAAAAACACTAAAATTTCTGTTTTTTCTCACTAAAGTCACTTAACAATTTTTTGCACATGAAAAGCACTACACTTCCGATTTGTTCTTACAAAAGTCACTAAACATTTCTTTGCACCTAAACAACACTATACTTTCTGTTTTTTCTCATAAAAGTCACCGAACATTTCTTTTTCGCATAAAGCCCCTTAAAATGTCATTTTCGAACAAAATTTTGATTTTTTGTTTTAAATAACCTGAAACCGGAATTCTTAGTTGTGTTCAAGGGCGAAGGTTATATAGGGGCCAGGGGTGGCCCTGGCCCCCCCCTGTTTTTTGGCGCGGTAGTGAAAATTTACGATTTTCGTAGGTAAATTGAGTCCGGGTTGAGTCCGGCCCCCGCCGATTTACCACTAACGATTGAAAAAAATTGAGTCTGGCCCCCTCCGATTCGAGAACCAAGCTTCGCCACTGGTTGTGTTTGCTTACGTGTTGCATAGGTGGTCTATATATTTTGTATCCTTAAAAAATCTCAAACTGATGAAGTTGATTAAGAAAGTAAACTACTTCATGCGTCTTATATCGATTAACAAACAATGTTTATTTGTTATATAACTTTTTTCTTTGTACTTAAGAATTGTATGGCTATTTAAATTAGCGGAACTAATATTACTATGATTGCAACAAGAGATTTTTTTGTCATATAATTTGTTACAAAAATAAATATATAATTACAAAATATCTTAAAAATAAAAACTATATAAAAACCACATGACAAAAAAAAATATAATGTTTTTGAGAAAAGACAGAAAATATAGGGTTTTTTAAGTATAAAAAATGTTGAGTGACTTTTGTATGAAAAAACTGAAAGTGTAATACTTTTTGTATGCAAAAAGATGTTAAGTGACTTTAATTAGAAAAAACTGAAAGTTTAGTGTTTTTTTTATGATATTTCCCCTTTTGAAAAATATAAAAGTTCATTCATAAATAAGACAATCCATATTTCTCATTGAGTATATGTTATCAGAAAAAAATGTTTGATACATTAAGGGTATGTTTGGCAAGGAGCTTTTAAGAGCTTTTAGGAGCTTCAAGCTTCAAGCTTTTAAGAAAAAGCTCATACTTAATAAAAAGCCTTGTTTGATTGAAGGGACTGGAAGCTTTTAGGTTAGAGAAAAAGCTCTACAGTGAAAAGCTACTAGTAGTAGCTTTTAAGAAAAAGCTCTACTAGCTACAAGCTTTTAGTTAGTAAATGACACAAATACCCATTCTATTTTAAAAATAAAATAAAAACCTTCTTTACAATCTTTTAATTATGACCATTTTGGTCATTTTATACATTTTATTAAATGCTCCAGCTACTGTGCCAAACACCAAAATATATTTAAAAAGCTTCCAGCTATCAGCTTGCAGCTACCAGCTACCAGCCTACAGCTAGTTTTGCCAAACATGCCTTAAAACAAACATGAAAATTAATATTTGTTATCCGATAAAATTTTTAATACAATAAAAAAAATATGAAACTAGGATATGTTATCCCAAAAAATTGTATAATACATTAAACATATATAAAAATTAGGATATGTTATATATAAAAAGTCAAAGGACCATTGTTCAAGATTTATTTATTTATTTTATTTATGTTAATTCATAACTTGTACCAATCAATATGGTTTGACAAATCATCTATGCGACTTATGAATGCAGAAGACAAATTGTCATCGTTGGTGCGAACGGAGGATGCACATGCACCTTATTATATTAGTGTGCAACTTATATATTATTAAAATATGGTTTCTAGTATTTTTATCTTTTATTTATGGTTTGTAATTTTTTTTTTTAGTATTTGTATTTTTTTTTTTGTTTTAGTATTTGTAATTTTTTTATTTTTAATGAAATATTATTAAGTATTAAATATTCTTATTTAAATAAAAAACAATAATTAACCAATCATTACTAATCATTTATAACCCCAACATAACCCTCCTTCCCACTACACCCTCTTTTTCCATAACCCCAACATAACACCTTTTCTATTACTTTTTAATATTTTAATCCTATAACCCCAACATAACCCTCTACCACTACACATACCCTAATACCAATATCATAAACATAAAAGCATTCCAAAAAATAATGAAAAGGAATGATATATGCACAAACACAAGGCTTAGTGCCTATACAAGGATCGATAGTGGATCGGTCATGTCCTTGAGCTGAATCCTGAATGTATCTGATCTCATATATCACTACTATAGACCCAGAGCTGATCTATGACTCGATTATTGATTGACCATGAGTTTCATGACAGGCTCAGTTACAAAATATGTGGACTTTGGTCTTTCAAACTATTTAACCATGTCGAATTCAAAGAAAAATGAAACATCAAACGAAGTTTCAAAACACTAAGAACGATATCTATATACCAATGGGGTGGAGGTCCATTGGCAAAAGCAAAACCTTTAAAATAACTAGGTTGCGGGATGTCTTGGGTTTAAGTCCCAAAGACCAAGGATTAAAAAGAAATTAGCCTTTTAAAAAAAAAGAACGATATCTATATCTATACATATCTCTCTCTCTCTCTCTATATATATAAATATATGATGAGTTATCAACTGAGGGTTAGGATCAAATACACAATACACTTTATCTAGGAAGGGTGAGAAGGAATGTGATCCATTGATCATATATTTGAAAGGTTAAGATTAGTTTGTTTGAAAAAAAATAAATGATAAATTAGAGAAAGGACATAAAAGGAAAACCACATTTGTTGATGTCACACCCTCAAATTCCACGTGCGGGGTTTTACTGCGAGGCGCATGACAAACCAGGATCTAAGTCAACGGTCACAATAAACGACACTATATGATACGTAAAACGAAATAAACAACCATCAAGTTTTCATAAATCCATTCGCTGCGGAAGCGTAACTTTTATTACAACCCAAAATGTAAAAGTACGTAAGTCTGAAAAAGATAAGATAATGCATATGAATCCTAGACGCCGTGTGACTCCGTGCGCCTATGATAAGCTGCTACCTCAACGACCTGAGACAAACATGCTAAAAACGTCAGCAAATAATGCCGGTGAGTTCACAGGTTTTATATTAAACGTTTTAAGTAATAAAAGCCATCATGTTACCACTATGTCAGAAATGATAGCGTTAGCTAGACGCATGAGTTATACTACCACGACCGGAAACCATTACAAACAACGAAATATGATTTTTGCCCGAAATGATTTAGCTTATGACCGAGACAATATGCACCCGCCCGGCTCCCAGCCGACGGGTGGGGTCTGTCAATCCCAATAGATCTATCCACATTTCCCCCGTTATGCTATCCAGCATATTCATGGTTTCCCCGGGACTTTACGTATCGTATAGTATGTAAATGAATCAACACTAGCATAACATGATAATTTATGTAATAAGTATAAGCATGTGTCTCCCCCAAAATGTAAAGCGTAAGGCGGGGCCGTGAAACTCACCTGATGCTGCTCTTCGCACTACGACAAGTAAACCTGCTCAATAGACGGCCCCTAATACCGGTGACCTATCATGACGAGCGTATAAGGTGTTAGACTAACAACCTGCAGGTTGATTAGTCCCTAGTAGTCCAGACCATAACCGTGTATATATGAAATGATGTTTCAAACGTTTAACCGACCGTACCAGACATTCCACGTGTTAGATAAATACAAAACATCATGCCACATATGCAATTAATCACTTAATATGCGCAACAGTCCACCTAGTCTAGCATAATGTCCGATTAACGTGTAAACGGGTCCGAACACGTGTCACAAAGTCATTAGGTGTATCCCGGGGTTCCTATCATGTTCCTAGGCGTTAAATCATGTTCCGGGATGTTAAAATATACATACAGCAGCATTATACGCGATTAGGAATCAAACTAGCACTTAGGATTGTAAATGCCTTATGTATAGGCATTTAGGATTGTAAATGCCTAATGTATAGGCATTTAGGATTGTAAATGCCTAATGTATAGGCATTTAGGATTGTAAATGCCTTATGTATAGGCATTTAGGATTGTAAATGCCTAAGTATAGGCATTTAGGATTGTAAATGCCTAAGTATAGGCATTTAGGATTGTAAATGCTAGTAGTTGAGGGGAATAGGCCTCTATTCGCATATACTATAGGCGAATAGGGCTTGTATTCGCCTGAACATTAGGCATTTAGGAGCCTACTCGCCTAAAGCCTCATGCGAGTAGGATCCTACTCGCCTCTGCAGTTCTGTAGTGCAATTTCGCGCGCCAAACACTCCAAATCAGATCCGAAACATGTAAGAACATTCAATAATCATCCTAACACATTAACAAACATATTTCAAGCAAAACCCCTAAGTTTTCATCGTTCTAACAGTTTCGAATGCGAGCGTTTTCCCAAAATAGCAACTTAGCATGTAAACATCACATCAACATGCAAGAACTTACCCTAAATAGCAATTATTCAGATTAAATCACATAACCACGTTATCCGATAGCATCCTACTATTCTAGCATCATCCTAGAGCAAACCCTAACATCATACAATCAACAACACACCTCATATCATCCTTAATCATCCAAAATCCTTCAAATGGGTCAAAACATCAAGTATCAACAATACACAACCAAAATCATTCAAACTCCTAGGACATCATCATACTAACTTGTAATAGCCATAAACATCATAATAACACAAAAACAATCATGATTTAATCCTAAAAATTCTATCTTTAATCACATATAACACATATAACACATGTAAAGGTGTGGGTTTGTTTAAAAACGGTTTTAAATAGATTTTCAAAGACAAAAACGTTTATAAGTCAGGTCTGGACCTTTAGGGAGTAAAACATAATCATTTAAAGGTTTGGGTTTGAAGAACACACCTTATATTTAAGAGGAGATGATGGAATAAGCTTGGAAATGGTTGTTTTGATGTGAAAATAGGTTCCAGAGGGTGTTTGTGGGTTGAGATAGGTTATGGGACGGCTAGGGTTGTATAAATGATGTTTTAGAGGTCAAGGGTGGTATTTATAGGCGTTTTTGATCGTTCAAGGCATTTCAGGCGAGTACGCAGCAGTATAGGCGAGTAGGCTGCTACTCGCATGAACCATCATGCGAATAGACACCCTATTCGCCCCTAAAACACCCTACTCGCCCTTACTAATGGCGATTAGGCTATCACACACTAGCCTAATCGCCCATAGTCCAAGTGTTTGTGTTTTTGGCGCGTTAAACCCTATTTTAACATATGTAATCACGTTTTCACATACCGACAAGCCACATAATGATTACTAACATATAATGCACGATAACTAATACGTTCCCACCCGATCACCAATTCCCGGGACTCGAGACTTGCGTACGTGCGTTAAATCCGATGATTCCACGAATCACCGATCCTTGTACACATGGTTATGGGCCGACACCCAATGGTCCTTCGGACCACTGTAACGACTCCCGATGATTCCCGAATCATCAGTACGACTTAACTGACCCCAGTTAAGTATGATATTAAGTAGTTGTTTTCAATGTTTTCGTTGAGATAGACTCGTATATATGTAAGGTATGAAACGCATGTATGTAAAGTATAAAAGTATTGACCTGAATATGCCGGGTGTCACAGTTGACTTTCTCTCTCCACATGCAATGCACATGTCAATTCCCCCTATCATTTTAAAACGTCTATAACTTTTTCATACGCCATTTTTTTTTCAAAAAAATTTCACCATATTAACAAGCGTTTTTTTGTCTTTAATATGAGTACCACATTGCTACATTAAAATTGAAAAAAAAAAAATCGTGCTAAATGGGTTTTCTTCTCCGTTGTATCTTCTGATCGTTCATTGTGTTATAGTATGCATGTGTGCTTTATAAATATGTTATTTATGTTTTTTTAGTCTACACATGATTTAACTTTGTCCATTGTGTTTTTAGTATGCTTTTCATTGTGTTTTACGCAAATAAGTTTTGTATTTAGGTGTACATTGTGTTTTATTATGTTGTTCATTGTGTTTAAATTCACTATTCATTGTGTTTTAGTCTTCTTTTCATTGTTTCTTTAATATGTCGTCCATTGTGTTTTATTAGACTGTTCATTGTGTTTTATACTCTATTGTTCATTGCATATTTAATTGGTACTCATTGTGTTTTACGTTATCTCCATTGTGTTTTACGCAACTAGGTTTTCAACTTTTTTTTTTCCAAAAGTATTCATTGTGTTTTAATCTTCTGTTTATTGTGTCCTTATTATGTCGTCCATTGTGTTTTACACAATTGGGTTTTTAACTTTTTTTTTTTCAAAAGTATTCATTGTGTTTTAGTGTTCTGTTCATTGTGTCTTTAGTATGTCATCCATTGTGTCTTACGCAACTGGGTTTTCAACTTCTTTTTTTTTCAAAAGTATTCATTGTGTATTTAGTATGTCGTCCATTGTGTTTTACTAGACTCTTGGTTATGTTTTATGCCCTATATTTAATTGGTGCTCATTGTGTTTTACACTCCATTGTGTCTTACGTAAGTGGGTTTTGAAGTTTTTTTTTTCCAAAGTATAACAATATGGTACTCATATTAAAGATAAAAAGACGCTCAATTTTATGGTATAATTTTTTTTTTAAAAAAGATGACGTATAAAAAAGTTACGGACATTTAAAAATGAAGGTGGAAATGGCATGTGACTTGCATGTGCATATGTTTTTGACAAAATTACCCCTCCCACTTGTTTTATCTTTGGACACATGTCATTTTATAATGGCTTCTCAGCCTTCTCATTTTTTGTAGACTTTGTAGAATAACCCAACCCTATCAACTGATAGTCTTACAAATTTTAAATAATATTTTATAAAATATGTTGTTTATGAAATAAAGTCTTAAAAAATCAAATGAAGTTTTGGAAAACAAAACAATTGACAAAACATATTTAAGATTTGCGAAACAAAATCAAGATTGAATAGTAATATAAAACAAATCAAATCTTAAAAAAAATAATCTAAATTAATTTTTTACAAAAACTTGCAAGAGTACTTAAGTTAGAGAAATCTTATAAAATAGAATGTTTTCAAACACGTTCTATAGTTTTGAACACACAGCTTGCATAGCTTGACATTTTGGGAATTTGACAAATTGTTGATCACTTGATTGTCCAACTTTCGTAAATAATTCGAATTTTATTCCCTTCAAGACGGTCATATTTATACTTTTGAAAGTGACATGAAACCTAACATTTTATTACGAAACATTTTAAAATTGAGATTTGAAACAAATAACGTCTAACAACAATGATTGTAAAATGGACATTTCCACGGTCTGCCATTCTTAACAAGCAATGGCACATCTTGAACAAAAAAATCTGATATGACTAAACTCAATACATATAAAATTTTTATAAAATGTTTAGTAAAATTTACACTATAAAACAAAAAAGTTGAACGGGCCGGGGCCTCGTTCAACCCAAGAGAAGATCCCCTGATGCTGACAAGACTTACGGCTCTAAAATACATTTATTTTGTGTAAAGAATTTTCTTGAAAACATTATAATTGAAAAAAGAAGGTATTACCACTGAGAGAGGGCATACCCTTTAAGCTAATCTGGATACTTTTCGAAAAACACAGGCTCTCGAAAAATCATAAAAAGGAAAAACCAAGGTGGATTATGACATTGCCGCATCTATACTACAAATCATAACAACCACTGGCGAAGCTTGGTTCTCGAATCGGCAGAGGCCAGACTCAATTTTTTCGATCGGTAGTAGCCGGAAGATTAAATCAGTGGGGGCCGGATTCAACCCAGACTCAATTTACCTACGAAAATCGCAAATTTCTACAAGTGCGCTAAAAATCAGTGTGGGCCGGGATATCCAAACTCCTGATAACATGGGTATCCAAATTCCTGATAGTTATTGTATGACACCCGACAACACGATTCACCCTAATTTTAGACTTTTTGGAGTCAAAAGTGGCGATGCATACGGGCTATAACACAAGCAAATACTCCATAGCGCATATGGGCTATAGTACAATTAATCACACTAGAAGCTTACAAATGAATTATTGAGATAGAAAGTACTAAAACAAGATGAAATCTTGCAAGCCAAAAAACAAAGAACTAACTTTTCTCTTTTTCTTTCACGTTATTATTTTTTTATATTTTGAACGGCAGATTTTCACGTTATCTATTTAACGACATGCAATATCATTTAAAATCACATTATAAAATAGTGAAGTTCTATAAGGAGAAAGACGTATTGTAGAGCCTAATTAACATGTTATTGTTCTCAAACAACAAAAAATATATAAATATTCATTAGAAGGTTTACAACTTTATACACGGTAATACACACACATAACTATAAAAGAGAATCCTAGAAAAGATTTTAGAGATCTAAACGTGATAGTATACAAATCATGTGGAATATGGATACACTACCTACCGACACAAAACACTGAATTATCAAAACCGGTCCAAAAAAAATAAAATGGTCCTTAGATTTTTATATCGTGTTTTTCTGACTTTCACCTTATAACACTAGAATAATCTGGATCGTGCACATTACCCTAGTAATTTATTATATTTTTTTGTTCTTAATTTATATTCACAACTTTGTGCTTTGTGGTCTTAATTGGTTATCCCATAGAGTCCCCAATGGCAGCCCCAAAGTAATTAATAACCAATAGCACTCTAGTTGAATCATAAATTATGGATTCTAACTTATATATCAAATCAAAAGTATAATAAGGTGAACCATAAATCATGGGTTCTAAGTTATATATCCTATATTATTCCTGGATGTTTCTCGAAATAGACAAATCTAATATAAAATGACAAAATGTATATACCGTAAAAGAAATATGTCGTTTTTTCAGGATTTCTTTTAAATGATTAACGCTTGATAACTCATAAAACCTACTTCTAACTCTACGTGTGTACGTCTTGCTCGAGTAAAGTATCTGTACAACTTTGTCACTTTTTCAAGACATTTTAAAGTTGTGATATGAACTTGAAAACAACCAAATTGGTATCAAATGATATGTCATGACAATGATTGATTTAAGAGGCGTGCATGATGGTGTAATTAATTATCACTTATCAGCTAGAGATTACTTGGTGTCTAACAATCATAGGCTACAACTAACCGGTTTGACGAATTAGGTCATTGTTTTGATACAATGGGTTAATTAGACAAACAATTATAGGTTATTGAATGTTAGGTTACCAGTAGACGGGACACCTTTATATCACTTGTTTACTTTAGCGTATTTCATCATAAAGTCCTTACAATATGAACCATAGTATGTGCAACATAGTGAAGAAATGTGGGTAGATCTATTAGGTCCGACAAGCTCACTTGGGTCGACCGGAGGTCGAGCATGTGCATTATTGCCCTAAACAGTTGCCTCTGTTGTGATGAACGAAAGTGAAAAGCATACAAGCATCCAACTGTCAGCAAAGGTTCATGACACTTAGTAACTTGTATAATGTCTAGCTAGTATCAGATATAATGAGTGAACTATTGTGGGTTTAAACAAGCAAATGGTCAAACAAATTTACTTACATTAAAAACTATGAAACTCGCAGAAATTATTGTTTGACACATTTTAGCATGCTTTTCTCAGGTCTCTAAGGTAGCAGTAGTGTAGGATGCATGTGGAGTCTCACTTGCATGCTTTAAACTTTATTCTATTTACTTTCACTTGCTTTTGGGTTTATCGCACTTGTTTTTGCAAGACATTTAAATTTGTTAAACATTTGCTTCCGTTAAAGCTATTTACAAACTTAAAAATGTTTTTTCTCATATTATTGAGATATGTATTTTACAAACATATAGAGGTTTTTTATTCGACCATTGGCCGGATCTTAGTGTGTCACACGCTTCTCGGTAAAACTCCGCATGTGAAAATTTGAGGGTGTGACAGATTGGCTTTCGGGCAGCAAGTTTTCCCTAAAACTGGAGATGGTAGGTTTAGGCTACCCATCGTTGTGTGCCATCGCAGGCATATGGAGTCTCCGTTTGCCATTAGGTTACCCCACGTAGCCGAGCTTTTATTCTTTGGCCATGAAAAAAATCTATATCTATATATACAATAAACGAACTTATGGTGTGACACATGGCATTAGATTGGGCCCTTACACCCCTTGGGTGACATATGACACTAGGTGGAGCATTCCTCCATTTATTTCCCTTTAAAAGCCTTTTTTTTCTCGACCCCCCTCACAATTTTTGAACACTACTAACTTTTATAAACGACATTTAAAAAAACTATACCAAATTAACAAGGGTTTTGTTATATAGGGTTTTGTTATATTTCCAACGAGTTCCATAGCGTTATAAAAAAGCCCGATTTTTAGTGGGTTTTTGTTCATACACTAAAGAATAACCCAAATTATAAACTAAAATTTATTAATTTATAATTTTAATCTTTATTTCTATCTTTATTATTTATTTACTATATAATAAATAAAAATCTTATAATTATCTTAATTTTTCTCTCATACGAAATAATAATATTAAATCATAATTTCACGTTTATGATTTATTTTCTTAACTAATTCTTTTTATATTTTTGCTTGTTAAAAACCATAAAA